>JAQHUG010000265.1:399027-409036 GCA_028555095.1 Dicrostonyx torquatus | reverse complement strand
TGAAAGCTCAGAAAAGAACCATTAAGGGTCAGCAGGTCAGGTGTGGTATGAACGCGAGCACCAGTCCATTTAAGTCAAAACTCGAAGGACGGGGAGGAATTGACCAAGTGAAGGGCCAGGCCAGGCATCTGAGTTGAAGGAGCAACTTGCCCTAACTTTGAAACATTTGGAACTGAAAATGAGCCAGGGTGGGCAAGTGGGGTGAAGGGAAGATCTTACCTCTGCAAACTTCAATTTTCATCAGGAAAATGAGGAGGGCATTGTGAACTGCTACTTTGGCTGTGAGGGTTTACCCTGGGGCCGAAACAGCTGCCACTCCTACACAGCTGCTCTCCCTGGTGCCCCAAGTCCACAGGCAACGCCGCCTTGAGTCTCCCTTGGCATCCCTTGGTGACTGTTCTGGGATCCTGTTCCTTCCAGACACTTTGCTGGGGACCTGCATCCAGTTGTTTTTGTTTTGTTTTGGTTTTGTTCTCCTAACACTGCTTAGAGGAGCGCATGAAATAAGGCAGAGAGGAAGGCCCCCCAAAACGCTGGATAGACAGCGTAAAGGAAGACTGTGGGACCCTGGGAGTGACAATAACAGAAGCATCTAGGACTGTCTGGGATAAGAACAACTGGAGAACCGCCATAAACGAGCTGCCCATGCATGGGTCAGCATTGCATCATCATTACTGCTGGGGCGCAAATGATGACAAAGCGATTATGTGCACCGGTGTGAAGGTATCAGATGAGCTGCCACGTGGGTGCTGGGAACTGAACCCGGGTCCTCTGGAAGAACAACCAGTGCTCTTAACCACTGAGCCATCTCTCCGGCCCCCAGATGTTATATTGCCGACCTGCTGGCAGCTTTCTGGTACTGCAGCTAGGGAGCCGCCTTCTCCAGGACCCTATGCTCACAGAAAAAAAAAAAAACAGTTTCTCTTAAATGGGGTCTTCTAGCCATTTCCTTAATTGCTGAGACAGATCAGCTCCCCTCTAAGGGTGATCTAGCTGCCAACTGTGCCCAGTCCCAGACTTCCTCATGCCAGTGTGAAATAAAGTGGCCCCAGGAGGTCCGGAGGCAATTAAGTTTCAATCAAGTTAATTGCCGTATCCTTATTTGGTCTGTGCCTGCACGGAAGGATGGAAGTGTACCCTTCCACACAGAATCTCCTGGCTTCGTGGAGGAGATGAACCTGTTACTAAATTAATTATGTGTGTCCATGTGGGCGTACATGTATGTGGTGGCATATAGATGTGTGTATGCATTTGGAGGTCAGAGGACGGACGAGATCTCTCACTGGTTTAGAACCGCACCGAGCAGGCTGGATTAACCAGCAAGCAAGTCCAGGGATCCTCCTGTCTCTGGCTTCCGTCACACCATCACTGGGATTAGACGCGTGGACTTGACTTTTTACGTGGGTTCTTGGGATTTGAACTCGGGTCCTCGTGCTTATGAGCGAACACACCGGTTGCGATGTGTAGGGGCGTTCATAGGGCCTTAGCCAGGTGTGGCGGGCTAACACATCCAGCCCTTCTGCTCCCTCATGGCCGTGGTGCTTGGAGCCTCACCTTTGTGAAGGTCAAGCTGTTTTCGTGAGCCAGAGGACCGCGCTGTCTCTGGCAACCTGGGTCAAGGTACCAGAGATTTCCCAGGGCAAGAGTCACAGCTGTAAACCTGTCGCTTAGCAGTAAGGGCTGGGTACCCCTTCTGAGTCTCTGATATTCCTCTGTACCCCAGTGTTACAGCCTAAAGCAAATGAATGGGTGCGCTAAGATGGCTCTGCCCTCTGGAGGGAGACCGGGCCCAAAGCCTGATGCTGGGAAGCGGCCAGCGGTTGTGACCAGCGAAGGGTGTGACATTGTAGACTCAGTCTGTCACAGAGCATCCTGGTGCCGGGTGTAAAGCTGCACTGGATCCCCCACCAACGGCTGGACCTTTCTTTGCTCTCGAGTTTTAATCCTTGCTTTTTATTAACTCGGACATACTGTGTGGGTTTGGCTTGTGGCGTAGCCGAGCCATTACGGCTCTCTCGGGTCAATATTTACTCACCGTTGAGAAGATGGGTTATTTCCACCAGGTCAGACATCGTGGTTTGGTTTGTGTGGTTTATGACCAGCCCGTGGGATTTGGGCGTGCTGGCACTCCTGTGCTCCAGGAGTTTAGGGACGCTTCTGGAAGCAGCCCCTGCGATGATGTAGCACCTGGGAGCAAGGGCAGCATAGATGCCATCCCACTGTTCAGAGTCCTGGGGAAATATGTCAGAGGTGATCGTTATAACACATCGAGAGCTATCACAAGTCAACAGGGATAACAGCGTACAATCAAATCGTGCCCTTTTTCTGAACACATAAGATATTTTCCTTGACGTCTGCACCCTAAGGATTTTTGTGCCGCTGTCAAACAGATTAGCAAGCTTCGTGGAGAGAAGCTTCGAGTAATTTGATTTGAGCCTAAAGATCTGGTGGGGGAAGAAAACCAAAAAATTAGTGCCTTAAGTGTTGCTTCCCACACTGCCTATGGAGTTACTTGAGGCCACGGTATCTCCACCCACTGCTTTGTCCAGAGTGCAGTTAAACACTGAATGGTTAGAAGATTCTTCAGTTCTTTCTTGAAACAAAGAAACACCTGGAAAAGAGCTTGCAAGGGCCTTGAGCATCTTTATTTGTTACGACTATTGTATCAGTTGATGGTGAGACCATTGTAGGACGTGAAACATTTTAATTAGATGTGTGTCCATGCGTATACCTACATCACATAATTTCAAGCCGTCCCATCTTGCTGACTGGGCGGCGGGTGGGTCCTCTCAGACTGACAGAACTTGGTCAGCCTCAGGACTGTTCCAACAAGGCCCGGTGAGGCCCTGAGGCCCGGAGGTCAGCTGCGTTTTCTGAGAGTACTCTAAGCTTTCCAGGCTGTGAAAGGGAAGCCATGAAACTCCACATTCCATCTAGCTTCCCTGTGGTCTGGAATCTACGTCGTTGTCTCGGAGAGGATATCTGTTCCACACACACAGATGTTCTCACAGCCATAAAACTCAACAAGTCCAGTTCTGGATGTGGTCGTCCCCGGCCTTTAGATGGCCCTGGTCAGGCGTGGTCATTGGAATATGCTGTGAAACCTTCTCAAAGTGCAGCCGTGCTACGTGTACGCATACGTGGTAACCGGCCTTCGCCTGAGGAATATCTAGCTTTACAGACGTCCTGGTCCCATGAGCGCGTGAAAATGATATATGATTAACCTATCGAAGTGGCTTCCATCCGACGGGCTGCTTGTGAATAAGCAGGTAACTCCTGAAGGGTTGGCGAGTGGCTCCTTTCGTTCCACAGACTGGCGTGCTCCTAGGTAATTGTGTTTCCGCTATCGGCTGCCTTGGTAAGTGCCTTCCCATAAAGGCCAAAACAAAACGGTCCAGCCCAGCCCAAATTACCACACGTTCCCGGCAACAGACGTCCGGAGGAATGGGGTCGGTGTTCTGTTTTGTTATAAAAGGTGGGAGGTGAGACTCCTCACTTTGTATCACGTGGGAAATGGGTGTCGGGAAAGAGAAGGCGGGCCCTGCTTACCTCCTTCCTGAAGGGATCAATCAAGGCAATGATGGAAGGATACTTGTTGATCAGATCCACGTACAGGTCCACCATCTCAGCCACGCTTTTGTACGTGCCCGCCATCACTTCGTACTTTCCTTTGCTCTGAGGCGCGCAAGGAAGGCAGTGAGAGATAAAGGATGGGCTCATCAGATGGCGACGACGTCATCCAAACCCTGCCGTGCTGGGGCTTGTGCACCAGTGGGCACTTTCTGCTGCGCACTCTACTTTCTTCTTAATTCTCTCATTTATTATATCCTGACTGCAGTCTCCCGTCCCCTGTACAAATTCTGTATAAGTTTTTAACCCAGGGAAGGCAAGTCACCTTTGCTCTCGGTGCCCCAGAGAGAGCTCTTCCCACTGACTTCAGATGGAGCCGTCTGCGCGCGCGCGCGCACACACACACACACACACACACACACACACACACACACACGGATCAGGTAGAGAGAAAGTGGGTTAGGACGTGGCAGTGCAGGCCCCTAGCGGCCTGGGTAGGTGGGCCATAACACCGATCCATAAGCTGCCACGCGCAGCAGCAGTACAGGCCTGCCCACGCGAGAACCCACTCTCTTTCCGCTCACAGGGAACAAGCCCTTTGTTCCTTTCTGTGAGCATAGCAAACTCTAGGTTCAGGGCGAAGTTTCTGCAAACTAACACCCAGCTGGAGCGGCAAGTGGTCCTGGCAAGGCAGCTCCTCTTCCCCGGGTGGCCTGCCCCTTGCCCTGGAAGGGGAGGTGCTCCTGCAAGCCTTTTCATCGATTTCTGCAGAGATTCCTGACATAAGTGTGGGAGCCAACGGGGCTGAAGGATCCAGTTTAGTCCCGCAAGACAAAGCGGTTTTCTTTCAAGCTTGTGACCAGGGGTGGCACCTGGGATGCTTAGGTTAGGGAGGGAGGTGCCCGAGGAAGTAGGCCATTCGCTTTGCTAACGCCTTCCTGCTGCTCCAGCTAACAGAGTGGATGCTACTGGAACTAAGCGGGTTCTTAAGACGTCTACACCTTTTTCACATTAAAAAAAAAAAACAAAACAGCGAGAAGTTTTAACTTCTATAATGAGAAGCTTAAAAATCCTATCTTGTCAGTGAAGAAATGCTAATGACTTTGAACATTATTGTAAGAATTATCTGATATCAAGCTAATACATTTTACTGACTATAAGCGATAAACACTCCTTCTAGTTAGCGCTAGCAGTCAGCATATCCATAGTTCCGGGTATACGTTGCTGATGCAAACATGCAATTATTTTTCTCAATGGCGTGCCTGGGAACCAATCATTACGTGAAGAATAGGAAATTACTTCAAGCATCCTTTATGTGCCTGGTTTCTGAAGAAAGTAGAATAACTTCTAGAAATCAGCCAAAACTTAGGGTTCTTTCTAGACCGTTCAAAATTGTCTTTGTAGTGGCGGTTAGAACCGCAGTCAGGCGAAATCCTACTGGCCGTGTCTCCAAGTTGGCACCGGTGTGATGGGCATTAGGTAAAACCAAGAGCCAGCCTAGCTGTGTCGGGGGGTGGGACGTATGTGCAAGCGTGTAACATGGAGAGGGACTGGATTTCCTAACAGGCGTAGAGGTGAGCTGCTGCTGTAGCCTGGGCTGGGGGGGGGAGTGGCGTTCATTTCCTTTGAAATGTTCCCCTCTGTGCCAGGTGACGGTCATGCCCTAGGTCGGGGGTAATGATGTATTTAGTTGGGATAAAAACATGTTCCTCATGAGCTTAATAACTGGGGGTGTAGCTCGGCGGTAGAATGCTTGCCTGGCTGTGTGAATCAGGGTTCGGTTCCATGCTTGACGAATGCAACATTTACCAACCAAATTATTTATACTCACCAAACGTACCAGACTATTCAACTATTTCCCGACAGCTTTCATGATTATACTAGAAATATGCAATTAAGTAGGTTCCTAAGGAGTCCAAAAGTGAAGGGATTTTATACTTCTTTCACTTTTAAAACCTTTATTTTTAATTTTATTATTTATTTTTAAAATTTATTTCATTTTACGTGTCCATTTTAACTGCAGAATTTCTAAATATGTAACCATGATACTTTGTGCTACTTTAGAAAACTAATAGTCATCACCTAACCTGTCATTCTCAACTCCACTTTTGCTTATGCATCTCTGATGGCATCCGTTCAGAAAATACCCAGGTGAGTTCTCATGTAGAAACCGCGTCCCGCAAACAGGGAGGCCGCTTTGGGAACTCACATAGTCCATCAACTCGTGCGCAGCGCAGTTGATGGCCAGGTGCAGGCTCATTCCCAGCTCTAGCCCCAGGTTCGAGCAGATCCCCTGGATGAGAAGCAGCGGCTGCTCTATGGTGTCGTAGTTAACAGTTAGACAGCCAAGATGGGACATCTTGCCCGTGATCGGCTGCTGCAAAATCAAGAGAAGACAGTTCAAGTCACCAGAGAGTGTTAAGGTTCTTGGAACACCCTGTGACAGACATGGATTTTTAACTGGACGTGGGTCTCCAAAGATCAACTCCTTCCACTTTTGATGACATCTGCTCCCAAACCACCCCACCCCCACCCCTGGTCTGGGCGTTTAGTTCCCCTTCGCCATCTGCTTGTCTTTCTTCAGTGCGCCTAACTGCTCTACCTGAGTGGCTCTGCCCTTCTCCATGGGGCTAACCTGAGCCACAGATCACCAGGCTATCCCTGTAAGAGCATCCGTGGATCTCTAACTTGGTCAACACTCCTCTCCCAAACAGATTTTCTTTCTTTCTTTCTTTCTTTCTTTCTTTTTTTTTTTTTTTTAGTTTTTCAAGACAGGGTTTCTCTGTAGCTTTGGAGTCAGTCCTGGAACTAGCTCTTGTAGACCAGGCTGGTCTCGAACTCACAGAGATCCGCCTGCCTCTGCCTCCCGAGTGCTGGGATTAAAGACGTGCGCCACCACCGCCCAGCCCCAAACCGACTTTCTTATGTTCTGGTTTCTTCTAGGTGAGCGGCACTGATCAATTTTGTTTTTTGGTTTTTTTTTTTTAAAATGAGTGCTAGCAAGATAACTCGAGGGGGAAGGCACATCCTCCCAGGCCTGGCACCAGCTCTTCCGCCTTGTTCTCTGCCCTCCACGAAGGTGAACACTGCCTATTTCTTTCTCCTCTGTTAGTGGCACTATGACTTCTAGACTGTCCTATGCTACTCTCCTTATACAGACAGTCTCTCTCCCAAGTCTTTTACCTGCAGGGTTAAATTCAGTCCTGCTACTCATGAAGTCTACCTTGCAATCTTAAGATTTCACATAATGCTGGGCGGTTATGGCACACACTGTAATCCCAGCACACAGGAGGCAGAGGCACGAGGATCTCTGAGTTGGGGGCCAGTCTGGTCTACAGAGTGAGTTCCAGAGCAGTCAGGCCTACACAGAGAAACCCTGTCTCCAAAAATCCAAGCAAACAAAGATTTCAGCAGCTGATGATGGCTCTCCAGGAAACTTGCAGCCAGGAAGAGAGAGGCTGGGCCCCCGGCTCCACATTGGCACCCTTGGAGCCAAGTCAACACCTCTTCGACTTGGTCCTGGGGGCCGGGAAACAGGGCACATAGGTGGTGCCCAGGTGGAGGGCACATGCTTACCTGACCTCTTTTGCCTACATCATGTCCCTTTTTGGTCTCTGGTTTTGGAGGTGGGAGCTGTGGGATGAGAAGAGACAGAAAAATGCATCACTTGGTATTTTCAGACATCCCTGTGACAGGAAGCCGAGCAGTGGGTCCTGAAGCTGGCTGTTCTTAGGGAACTGGTCTGCCACACCATGAGTCTCATCCCCATTCACGTGCAAACGAAGTTGGCAGCAGACACACACACACACACACACACACACACACACACACACATTCCAGAAATGCTCTTAAGTCCCTAATTCTTCCTCAAACTCGAGTCCACTTTTAGTTTATCCTCTCCTGCCCCTCAACCACTGCACACTGGTTTTCCTCCAAGCATGCACGGGCCGCACCAGCAGCTCCTGGGGTATGCACGCACTCCTTTTGGGCAGGAGAATAACAAACCCTCTCCTGACCTTCAGAGCTTCTACCTGCCACTGCAGGATTCGCTGTTACAGGCCCAGTATTTGCAGTAAAATCAAGGTGTATTTGATCTTTGGAGAGAGCCAAAGGTCATGAGATACTGTATAAATCCTAATGGATGACCTTAGCAAAGAGCCAGCGTCCCGGGAACTGAACTGGGATTGTCTAATACCTCGGAAGACAGATCCGCTGCCAGGGATGACGGGGAGCTTCAGCTGTCAACTTGACACAAACCCAGAGTCACCTAGGAGGGGGGACCCTCCGCTGAAGAACTGCCCAGGTTAGACTGGCCTGGGACCATGTCTGTGAGGCATCTTTTCTTTCTCTCTCTCTCTCTCTCTCTCTCTCTCTCTCTCTCTCTCTCTGATGTGGGATTCCCCTCTGTATGCTGTGAATATGCTTCTTTACCATTGGTTAATAGAGAAGCTGCTTTGTCCTATGGCAGGGCAGAATATAGCAAGGCGGGAAATCCAAGCAGAGACAGAGGAGGAAAGAAGGTGGAGTTAGGCAGAGGCCATGTAGCCACCCAAGAAGCAAGAGAAAGCAAACCATGAGCCTCGTGGTAAAATATAAAATAATAGAAATGGGTTAATTTAAGATGTAAGAACTAGCTGGCAATACATCAAAGCCATCGGCCAACCGTGTTGTAATTAATATAGTTTTCAGTTTTTGTGTGATTATTTGGGGCTGGGTGGCCAGGAAGCAAACAGTCTCAGTTTCTCTAGTTTCTCTCTCTCTCAAACAGTCTCAGTTTCTCTCTCTCTCTCTCTTAAACAGTCTCAGTTTCTCTCTCTCTCTCTTAAACAGTCTCAGTCTCTCTCTCTCTCTCTCTCTCTCTAACAGTCTCAGTTTCTCTCTCTCTTTGTCTCTCTCTTTTCTCTCTCTCTCTCTCTCTCAAACAGTCTCAGTTTCTCTCTCTCTCTCTCTTAAACAGTCTCAGTTTCTCTCTCTCTCTCTCTTAAACAGTCTCAGTTTTTCTCTCTCTCTAACAGTCTCAGTTTCTCTCTCTTTGTCTCTCTCTCTCCCTCCACTCCCCCTCCCCACCTCAGCCTCCCAGGTGCTGGGATTAAAGGTCTGCACCACCAGCAGCACCTGGCTGTAAGTCTTTCCTATCTGTTAACTGGTATAGGAGAACCCAGCCTACAGTGTGTGATGCCATCCATAGACTGTTGGACTGAGCCCCGTTTTGTAACATGCCTTTTGTCCCCCCCCATTAGGACAATCAGCCCCTCACACCTGGCGGTCCCCTTTCTTTTTCCTAGTCCTTCCTGGTGTCTAATGACCTAGAGGTGCCTCCTCCTCTCCTGGCTGGATTTGTATACAGTGATGCCCCCCCCATAATTTAAACAGGTCCAGCACTGTTGGTTCTATTTAATGGACCCAGGATAACGTTGGAGATTTTAAAGTGATTAAATGTGCAGACTGTGCGAACCACAGAAGAAAGAAAGGTGGCTGAACAAGCCAGAGGAAGCAAGCCAGCAAGCAACGTATCCCTCCATGTCTTCGGCTCCAGGTTCCTGCCCTGACTTTCCTCAGTGGCGGATTGGAACCTGGAAGTGGGAACCAAATAGACCCTTTCCTCTCAGGTTGCTTTCTTCAGTCGTGCCGTTTACTGAAGCATGAGGAAGCGAACTGGACCAGCATGGTCTGGATAGGAAACCAAAGCAAATGGATGCCTTCTCCGTAGCAGCAATAGCAACAGCAACACTGATTTAACCCCCAAATGAACCAGGAGCTGAATTCGGGTGCCGCTGCTTCCACATACCGTCTCAATCACTCTGTTGATTTGTTTCTGAATCTCCAGGAGCAACTCTATGCCCTGTAAGCAGAACAGCCATGGTGTACAACTGCAGTCTGCAGATGGCCACTGTGAGACTCATACCCCGATGGCCACTGTGAGACTCACACCGCGATGGCCAGTGTGAGACTCATACCCCGATGGCCAGCGTGAGACTCACACCCAGATGGCCACTGTGAGACTCACACCCCGATGGCCAGCGTGAGACTCACACCCCGATGGCCAGTGTGAGACTCACTCCCCGATGGCCACCGTGAGACTCATTCACAACCCGATGGCCACCGTGAGACTCATTCACACCCCGATGGCCACTGTGAGACTCACCCCCTGATGGCCACCGTGAGACTCATTCACACCCTGATGGCCACCGTGAGACTCATTCACACCCTGATGGCCACCGTGAGACTCACACCCCGATGGCCACTGTGAGACTCATTCACACCCCGATGGCCACCGTGAGACTCACACCCCGATGGCCACCGTGAGACTCATTCACACCCCGATGGCCACTGTGAGACTCACCCCCTGATGGCCACCGTGAGACTCACACCCTGATGGCCAGCGTGAGACTCATTCACACCCTGATGGCCACCATGAGACTCATTCACACCCTGATGG
>JAQHUG010000265.1:325483-371754 GCA_028555095.1 Dicrostonyx torquatus | reverse complement strand
GTGTACTCAGAGGACAGCCTGTGCACACACAGGACAACCCGTGTACTCAGAGGACAGCCTGTGCACACACAGGACAACCCGTGTACTCAGAGGACAGCCTGTGCACACACAGGACGGCCCGTGCACACACAGGATGGCCTGAAAGGATGGTAGTCATGCTGCCCTCAGGCGCTGGTTCACCGGAAGCTTTTCTTTTTCTATATTAGTAGTACTGAATTTTCTTGAAATGAATTACCTTTATGACTGAAATCACAGTATGCTGGAGGAAAGGGTATGCAAGTCCAAGCTTAGAGACGGGTTGACGACTAGGAAAGGGTTATTAGTGACTTCCTTCGTTGCCTCCTTATAGACTCCATCTTCTCTAAAAGAAAACTGTGTGACGTCAAGGAAGCACAGGTACCCCTCTGTCTACTTCCACGCTCCAGGTACTGTTCCGTAGCACCAAGGTTCTGATGACATTGCAGCTGCATTCCCGACCGTGAGTCATCTGTACACCGAAATCAGAGCCCGAAAACTCACCTGGAAACCTATGCGCTGGACCTACTGACGGCCTCAGTGTGGGCAGGTTCCGGTCAAAAGACTGTTCATTAATATTCCAATTTTATTTCCCACCGGTAGACATTTGGGAAGATTGGGAGTTCTGCTACAAAGTACACGCAGATGCATGCAAATTGTATGTGAACTTCACATGTCTGCTTTAATACCTGCGTGATTCTGTTCCCATTTCTACCGAGACTCAGTGTCTAAGGACTCTTCTCCAGCATCAGAGCAGGAAAGGAGTTGGTGTGAGGTTAATCCTAAAAATACCGAGCTGGAGAGCCAGAGGTGGGAGGTAAGAGAAGGCACAGAACAGCAGGAGAGGCTCAGGGATCGCGAGAGTGCCTGGCACGAACAGGGAGGGAAGGTGGGACTGAGCCGCCCTTTAGAAAGGACATGGTACCCGAGAAAGCATACATACAGCATCCCGTGGATGTCACCGGGATCTGCGTGGAGAGCGTGAGACCAGGGCGGATTTGAAATGAGAGCTCCTACACCGGAATTTTGAGAGGTGCATCTCAGTGCACAGACGTCCGGACTGGTAGTGTTTTCTAACCCTTCTGAGTGCATAGACCCCCACCCCACCCCTTTTCTCTTTTTGGTTTGTCGAGGTGGGGTTTGTCTGTGGAGCCCTGGCTGTTTTAGAACTCACTATGTAGACCAGGCTAGCCTCAAATTCACAGAGCTCTGCCTGGCTCTGCCTCTTGAGTGCTGGGATTAGAGGCGTGCACCACCACTGCCCGGTTATAAACCCCTTTTAATAATAATAGCAACAACAGTGCAGCACCCACACCCCATACCCCACAGGTAACAGTAGCTGTAAACACAGCAGTGCTTTCATAGACTTTATAACTCACTGAGAGACTGTCTGTGCAGCTAAGCCTTTATGCTCTTGGACCTGCGCTTGGTGTAGGTTTAGAACTGGGAGCCCCTTCTTGCACAGAGTTCCTGGGCCTCCCGGTGGCCTTGATTGGGAACCAGGGAGGCTGCTTCCCTCCTGGACCCCTCTACTCGGTAGTTGTGATTCAAGGGAAATTATGAGAGATACATCCGCTTGTCTCAACCGGCTAGTTGGAGACCCTGCGTAGAGTAAAGGAAACGTTCTTCATTCTGCGGTTCACAAGGAAATCTTTCACCCATTCAGTCATTTCACAGATGGGTGAGGACGAAGACGAATGTATGTGTTCCTGTTTTTCTCTATCCTATCTAACACCTTTATCTAGATTGGAAGCCGCTTGCCACGACTTTAACGTTCTAGAGCGATTGTTTAGATGTTTCTTGGGGGCCGCTATCAAGCGCTTGTTAATTCTTCTTCCCGCATTTGACATTTGTGTCGAAGTCATTTCCACAGGGAACTAATGAGCGTGATGGCAGGTGCCTTTCATCAGACTCCTAGAGACAGAGTGGATGGAAGCGGGAGGAGTAGCATTCACCTCCCTCCCCGAGTTGCCAAAGCCCAGAGGTAGGGTTGCCAAACTAATGGCGATTATAAACACCGAAAATCGAATGCTAAGTAAAGTGGGAATGATTGACTAATAAATAAAAGCTTTTTACATTTTTTTTTCATTTACCAATGCCCCTGGCAGTCGTCATTATCACTATAGCAGTAACAACAAAACTCCCCGCAGCAGCTGCCTTTTCATAGGTCTTAAACCTTCCCAACATCAACCCTCTTGAGTTTGCAAACCAATGTCAAAAGGTGATTGGCCAGAGTGCACACAGCTCCTGCGGAACAGGAGGGAAACCTGAACACACAGGTCTTGCTGACTCCTGTACCCATTCATTTCCCATCACGCACCATTCCCATTGTCATAGGTTCTGTTCTCTCTTGCTAGCTCTTGCTGGTCTTTGGTACCGGTGCCCCTTCCATAGCACAGCCAGTTGAAGGGCTCACATTGAAGTCTTCAAAGACTCAGGTAGATCACGTGACTCTTGGTGACTAGTTCCTGTTGTGACTGTCACTCCAAGCCACCTGAGATTCTACTTACCTAAGCACCATTAGAATTTAAACGCTCCAAAGAGGTGTGTTGGGAAATGCTAATTATGCCCTTCCCCAGGTCCAAATTTAAACCTTTCCCAGGCTCAAATCATAGTCGTGCAGAAGTAGTTTTAAAATATTACATTACAGCCAGGGCTAAGACCCACCGCTCTGAATCAGGTAGGAAAGAGAATGACCGCCTTCCCCCAAGAATGATCGAAGGAAACAGGCACGGTCAAGAGGGCCCAGAAGTGTTGAGCCTCGGATCGGAACTCACGATTTCAACTCTGTGACCTTGTACACGTCACAAGACCTTTGAGTCTGTTTCCTCGTTGACTAGCATTGCTGTGAGGTTAGTTAAAAATCCACGTGCTTCTGTCTTCCGCCTCACACACAGAAATCAGGGGGCGGGAAAGCGCAGCCTTTGCCGCGGTTCTGTGATGCTCTATTGAAAATCTTTCTTTAGCTCTGTCCGGAAAACTAGACTGAGAGGAAGGGGAGACCCTTTCCTTTTAAAACAATATTAGTGACCTTTGAAAGTGATTAGTCTCCTGGGAAATTGTCACTTTTATCACAACGTTTAGCACTTAGGGAGCGAAGCAGAAGGTTTACACAGAAGCTAAAGTGTGAGGGCTCGGAGCCAGTGCCCTGGCAGAGCCCTTTGCGATTCAGCCTTCCTGTCACTCCTTCAAAGGCCCCTGACACTGAAGACCCAGGGATACTACGCTGGAAGCGTTACACTGGCAGCTTAATTGGTATTTTTCAGGAAATAAACACGCAGTTTCCGTACAGCCAGAAGTGGGGTAATTATCCAGCGAGTTCCGAACATAAAGAGAAGAGGAAAAGATCGGGCCAAAGAGATTCTCTAAGCAACCTATTTTCGCCACTTTAAAATAGATGGTATTTTTTTTTTAAAGCTTCACAGACGTAAATGCAACTTGAAGGTATTTTGTGGCGTAAGTACAGTCTAAGAAGGCCGAGGGACGCTACAAAGCTAGGTTTTTCTCATCTGCGCTTCCCCTTGAGACAAGTAATAAAAATAAGGCTTTTATTTTGAATGAAGACGATGTTATCTCGTATATTTTCCACACAGGGAGCAGCAAAGAAGAAAGAGAAAGGTTCCCAGTCAAGAGAACCTGTCCAGTGGGTGTCTGTTTCCTTGTTTACTGTTTGATTGTCACTATGCCCGCTGGCACCTGAGGCGGCCAGGAAAGGGCATCGGATCCCCTGGAGCTGGAGTTAGAGGCTAGGAACTGAACTGGGGTCCGAGGCCAGAAGAGGACGTGCTTCTAATCACCCAGCTCTCTCCCCGCTCCCAAGTATGCCTTCCTGTCACTCCTTCAAAGGCCCCTGACACCGAAGACCCAGGGATACTACGCTGGAAGCGCTACACTGGCAGCTTAATTGGTATTTTTCAGGAAATAAACACGCAGAAACACCAATAAACACCAAGAAACGGAAAAGTCCTTTCTCTAACCCCGTTGAAAGGAGCTGAGGCTTGGATCTCACTTGCCCATCTTCCCGGCCCCTGGACTTGCTCGCCTTATCAGTTTTGTTGGTGCACTTGAGAGAGCGCTAATAAGTTGTCTGACTTTTGTCATTAAACTTAAGAACCTGGCTGAAGGGGATTTCCAGCTTCCCTGAAGTTGGACTTTAAGCTGCTTAAGAGGAGTAATCTGTTTCTTATTAGCTAAATCAAAAGACTGTCTCTGTTTTCCCACTTTCGATTGGCAGGAGCCCGGCCTGGAGTCTCCGTCAGTGTCAGAAGCCTGGGGCTGAGTTTTTCCGTTTACAGCTGACTGTGCAGTGGTGGTCTTGGGTTCGCGATCCTTGTTGCTGTCTTATCTTTCTGGCTGGACTCGTCTCTGTGTTGTCCTGTCTGACACATTAGGAATGAAGAATTCTCGTCTTTTCAGTATTCAAAACAAAATAGAACCGTGGCCACGAATTCAGAGCAGGAATCGCCCTCCAAGAATTGTGATCCGGGGAACTGAACTCTCGGACTTTGGGTGAATGGGAATCATCTGAGGCAAATTTCTCAGTCGTGATTTAATCTTGTTTTTCAAATATGCCAGTCATGGGTGCATGATTACGGGAGCGCTGTGCACGTTCCAAAGTTGAGGCAATACACTAAGTTAAATTTCCGCTCCGAATTTAATATGCTACATTGAATTGCATGCTAGCAGAGAATGCGGGGCTAACATTGTAGGGGCAGTGGTAAGGATTATTTACAGGGTTTCCATTAGTCCTCCAAGAAGGAACATTGCTGGAGGGTGAAAGACTGAAATGTCACTTCTCAACGCACACAGCAGAGCACCTGCGCCTGCCTCTTAAAGTGCAGGGAGAACCTGAGAAGGAAGAACATAAAATGAGCTCCCAGGACAGGGAATTTTGGGGGGAACCCTGTCAGCTAACCTCTCTGGTCCTACTAAAGAAGTGTGTGTGTGTGTGTGTGTCTGTGTGTGTGTGTGTGTCTGTGTCTGTCTGTCTCTGTGTGTGTGTATGTCTATGTCTGTCTGTCTCTGTGTCTCTCTGTGTGCATGCATATGTGTCTGTCTGTCTGTGTCTGTGTGTGATTGTGTGTCTGCCTGCCTGCCTGTCTGTCTGTGCCTATGTGTCTGTGTCTCTGTATGTATACATACATATGTGTCTCTGTGTGTATATGTCTGTGTCTTTCTGTGTGTGCATGCATATGTGTATCTGTGTATGTGTATGTGTCTCTCTGTGTGTGCATGCATATGTGTCTGTGTGTCTGTGTCTGTATATGATTGTATGTATGTCTGTCTGTCTCTGTATATGTGTCTGTGTCTCTCTGTGTGTGCATGCATGTGTGTCTGTGTGTCCGTGTGTGTCTGTGTGTGATTGTATGTATGTCTGTCTGTCTCTGTGTATGTGTCTGTGTCTGTGTGTGCATGCATGTGTGTCTGTGTGTCCGTGTGTGTCTGTGTGTGTGATTGTGTGTGTCTCTGTATGTGTGCATGCATATGTGTGTGAGAGAGAGAGAGAGCATGTAAGCGTCTGCCTCTGTGTGTGTGACACTACTCCATGCCACCGCTTGCTAGGATGTCGCTGACTGTAGGTCTGCTCTGAATGCTCCTTACTCATAAATATCTTCACTCTTTGTCTCTAAGTTGACAAGAATGCAAAAACAAAGACTAATTTTGGGGGTAAAAGCAAGAGATCCTATCACTTTTTATTTTAAAGAATGGTATTTAGAAGTGTTAGTATGTGCATAATCATTTATTGTTTGTTAGAAATACAGCTATTTGAATTCACAACTGAGACCTTTTCCAAAAAAATTATATATTCAGTTAAAAATTTTGTACCTCTCTTTCTTTATTCTTTTTTTTCTTTGTTTTGCTTTTTTCAAGACATGGTTTCTTTGTGTAGCCCTGGCTGTCCTATAACTCGCTGTGTACACCAGGCTGGTCTCAGACTCACAGAGATTCACCTGCCTCTGTCTTCTAAGTGCTGGGATTAAAGGTGTGCGCCACCACTGCCCAGCTAAAAATTTTGTACATTTCTAATAAACCCAAGAGTAGTGGAAATTATTTCCTTGTTGATGGAGATAATTATAAATCTGCAGGAGCAAGAAACTTCGACCAAAATGAGTAATGTAAAATTAAAACGCTATGAAATTCATCTCCAAATATTTGCTAGATGAAAGCAAAAATAACTGTGTGTGAGTGTGCACGTCTGTCTGTGCGCGTGTGTATGTGCGTGCACGTGTATGTGTGCTAGTGTGTATGTGCATGCACATGTGTGTGCTAGTGTGTATGTGCATGCACATGTGTGTGCTCGTGTGTATGTGCGTACACGTGTGTGTGCTCGTGCGTATGTGCGTGCACATGTGTGTGTTCGTGTGTATGTGCGTACACATGTGTATGTGTGCTCATGTGTATGCGTACACGTGTGTGTGCTTGTGTGTATGTGAGTACACATGTGTGTGCTCGTGTGTATGTGCGTGCACATGTGTGTTCGTGTGTATGTGCGTACACGTGTGTATGCGTACACATGTGTGCTCATGTGTATGTGAGTACACGTGTGTGTGCTCGTGTGTATGTGCGTGCATTTGAGTGTGTGTGCTCGTGTGTATGCGTACACGTGTGTGTGTGCTCGTGTGTATGTGTGTTTTTATGTTCCCCTTCCCTTATGGATACTGTCTGGCTCAGACTCACTAGGGGTATCCTGGAACTTTTCACACACACTTGACCCCACTGGGTTGGTCTGTCCTTTGTTCTATATATGACAGACAGACACACCGTACTCTCTAACTGTAGACAAGGATTTTTACCCCTCGCGCCACCCTGTGTCGCCTGTAGCTTGTGGTAGGCATTTGTAAGTCATCCCAGGGATTCAGGTGCACAGGTGTTGATAGCCACAAGTGTGTGTCGGTTTCAATCGAATATTTTAAAATAATCTGTAACTCGGAAGAATATCATTGTTGTGGGAGGTCACTTGTTTGTTTCCCGGCCACCCAGATTCCAGAAATAGTCACACAGAAACTATATTATTTAAATCACTGCTTGGCCCATTAGCTCTAGTGTTTTTATTGGCTAATGTGTACATCTTAATCTAACCCATCTCCATTAATCTGTGTATTGCCCCGTGGCTGTTGCTTACTGGGTAAAGTTTCAGCAGCTGTCTTGTTGGGGCTACATGGCTTCTAGGGAGCCTTTTTCCTCCCAGCATTCAGTTTAGTTTCCCCCGCCTACCTCTATTCCCTGCGCAGGCCCAAGACAGTTTCTTTACTAACCAGTGGTATTCACAGCATACAGAGGGAAATCCCACATCATATCATTGGAAGAAGGAGGCTGGGATTTGTATCAAACTGAAAAGAAAAGGAGAGAACAGGAAACTTCTGGGGTCAGTCAGGCTTTCTGACTTCCAGAAGAAGGGAAACCGCAGAAGAGACTGAAGTCGGCTCCCGCGGCCACAGTCACGTCTGACTCCACGGTCCACACTGTGGTTGAAATGTCTACTGAGAGTTCTCGCCTTCTACCAAGGCCTTTCTTCCCTTAGCCTGTGATTCTGCACTGGCTTGGGTGCTGTGAAGTCCGAGCAGCATTGCCGTCTAACTGGAAGACACGCGACCTCAGATGCTGGACACGCATTTCAGCAGGTGCTATACCCATCGGCCTGAGCTTAGCCTTTGAATGAGCAGAAGGAATCTGACCACATTCTCTTGGTAATTCTTAGTGGCTGAGATACATGTCAGTAACAAATACGAACATGTGGGCTTATAAGTAAATTAAAAGGCTCAGGCTGAGCTGTCTGTGGCTTTCACCACGAGTCTGGGTTTTAACCCTAGGAATAACTATGCAAATTAGCTACAGATGAGCCCAGGCTGTGGTTCTTGTCACTGGGTGCTTTTACCTTATTAGACGAGCATGCGTGTCGGAACGAGGCAGTGTTTTAAAATGCATCTATTAGCTCTAGACACATGCCTAGCAGCTTTACAAAGTTGCTGACTCTGAAGTTGGGATGTTCTTAGCCAAAGGGTAATTTGTACCTCCTGAGTCAGGTCATTTAAGACACACCAGAGAGATCCCCGTGAGGAGGGAGCGGTAAAGCAGCTTGGTCTGGGCTCTGGGGTTCCTGTCAAATCTCACACATCTTGTGCAGAGCATAGAGGACACAGAAGAGATGGCAGCAGGCCTGTGACTTCTGGCAGATTTGACATTTAGTTCCTTTGGGCTTGTTTTGTCCTGTATCAGATAGTTCTTTTTATCCCCTCCAGGAACATGGTATAGCCACATCACACACACACCCCCACACACAGACACACGCACACACACACCCCACATGCACACATAGACACACACTCACTCACACACACACACCCCACATGCACACATAGACACACACTCACACACACATCCCACACACATATACACACTCATATACACACACACTCACATACACCGCACACAAACATACACCCCCCCACACTCACATATACCCCTCCCACACATACACACACATACACACACCCCACACACACTCACATACACACACGCACTCACATACACACACACACAGCATATACTCTGAAGTTCATACAGAGGACACAGGCTGGCTCTTCCCACCCCCTACCCTTCTCCCTCCCACCCAGACAACCAAGCCTCCAGTGTGATCACAGCCATGAGCCTGCATTCTGTCCTATTCTTTGATTATGGGGATTGGGTTTCTGCCCCCCAAGTATTCGTGGCTAGCCTCAACCTCCTTTCCCATCCAGGCCGCTGATTTATAGGCAGAGCTGCAGGAAGGAGCTGTGTGACTGTATAGCACTCAGCTATTTCTCAACATGGTCAGTCTTTTGTGGTTTTGAGGTAAAAGTCTCAGAGCCAGACAGAGCTTCTGAGCATATGCATATTTTATCATCTCATTATATATCTAATTAATTTTACTGACAAACCATGTCCTTCTAGCTGGGCTGGAACTCACTGTGTGAAGCTGGCCTCCAACTCGCAGAGATCCATTCTCCTGTCTTTTCCTCTTAAGTGCTGGGATTTAAGGTGCACACCCAGCTCTAAAATGCCTTTTAAATATAAATATAAATAAACTTTAAGGTTCATTTAATGGCTTCCAACCTAATTCTTCATAGTCAAGGATCGCGTTTCCTTATTAGGCCTAACTTTAAACAACACACCGTCGCCTTCGTTTTCCTCCTTGGGTAAGTAGATTGGGGAAATACGTATTCTAATATGTGTGGTATAATATGGCGTAGTGCATACGGTTTCCTAATAGATGATCTGTCCTGTGTGTTCTAACAACATGAGATTTTACGATCTGAAGCCCCAAGTCTTTAAATTCCAAATCACACATACACCGTATTTATATACAGTGAGGGTGCCTGTCTACAGCTGGGGCGCCTTGCAGTGACCTTTAGCTGGACCCCTTGGACGTGGTCTTCTCCCAGCTGGTGGCTGGACTCTGTCAGCAAGCCCTCAGGTGCTCTGCCTTTTGAAGTACAGTAAAGAGCATGTCTCCTGCCTCAGCTCTCGGGCTGTAGAAGAACAGGCAGTGCTTGGTGGTCAAAGGCGATTCACCTGAAACTTTGTTTCCAGAAGACCTGAAACTTTGTTTCCAGAAGACCTGAAACTTTGTTTCCAGAAGACCTGAAACTTTGTTTCCAGAAGATACACCAAGGCCAGCACTTCTAGCCAGTGATGCTGGAAGCAAGTCCCTCCCTCCTTTATCTACAGACCTGGACCTTCAGTCTGTCAGAGGAAAGGGAATGACCACTAACAAGTTTCCTCTCTATTACCCGGGAAGTTCATGCATACAACACCCCCCCCCGCCCCGGGTGAATTACTCCTGCTTCCCAGCAAGGCAAAGCTGACTTAATAAAACTGTTTATGAAAACTCCTCAAGTGCGTGGTCCCCATCCCCATGGTGTGTCACTGCTGCCGCCAAGTGACAAGTCAGAAACATCCTCAAACCCTAACAGTCAGGGCTTCATTCTTCCGGTCCCAAACCAGGGCCCCCCCTGCTGTCACTCAGAAAGTCCGGTCCCCTCCCCCAACCCATGATGCACCTGAGGGGTGTCCGTTGAATGCAGGATCCTAATAAAAGAATATTGCCAGTCGTTAAGGATATAGCTTCTCTGATGACATCTATCTCATTGTAGGGTTAAGCAAGGTCAGGTTTTGTTTCTTACTGTGTTTGGTTAGTCACTCAGAGTCTTATGCAAAAATCACAGCAGGCCACAGGAGGGAAATGGTCCGTCTTAAGCCTCATGGGTCACATCTCCAAACTCTGGTAACACAGGAGCTCTTGGGGTTACATACGAAGACCCTTCTCTTCAGCCACCTCGTTCCTGAACTGGGCTAAGAGCTTTCCAATTGCTGTGACATTTTCAGCCAGGGAAGAGGAGTGCTTGCTGAGGTGTAGTGTTTTACAGGCAATTGCTTTATATGATCAATGGAGCCATTCCCTTACCAGAAAGGAACCAAAGCGATCAAGTTAAATCATTAAAGAGAGAAAGAGCAAGTCGGGAGAAAAAGGGTTCATCTCATTAGCAGGTACCAGAGCTGCAGCCCCCCCGCCCCTCCCCCGCGGTAATGCCACACAGTGTCACTGGCCCTTTAAGACAATGACTGCACTCCCCCAGCTATTGCCCACCTCCCTTCCCCAGAGCTGTTGACAGGCAGTCCATTGTGGCCACAGTAGGAGGGACCTGCAGAAAATGTGCCAAAACCAGGCAGGGGCTAGAGGCTTTCAATAAGCCCCACAGCTGGAGAGGAGCCACCGTGCTAAACAGCGGGGCTGGGACCAGGCATGTGACGGGGAAAGGGGTCAAACCCGACACCTCCTACAGGCTTTCCAGGCTCAGTGTGGTTCAATTGGATGGCATCTTCTAGCTGGTGTTTCTCTATTTGCTTAATATGCAGAGGTATTTAGCTTAAAAGCAGTGAATGCCGGGCAGAGAAGAGGAGGTTCCCCTCCCTCCCTCGCCACTAAATGTTACTAAGAGCAGCCTGAGTAGTTTCTCTCCCTCTGCCTCAAGCTTCTTTTCCTTTCGCTTCTGTCTCATGACTCATCCCAGGCTTTTTTTTTTCTTTTCTTGCCACCACCACACAGCCTTTTGCTTGACTTTACTCATCATTAATGCAGAGAAAAGCGTGGCTCTCCTGCCCAGGGTTTGCCTAGTACCCACCCACATCCTTATGTCCTGGGGGCTGGACTCTTGCACACACACACACATTTATTGCACATGCATCGAGCATCTACCGTGTACCCACAACTGTTCTTGGGGCTCCCTGACCTCCGGGAACAGATGTGGTCTGCCTCCCATTCATGCTGCGTGGGGTCCAGATGAGGGAGTAAATAACTCATTTACTGACATCCACATCCCCTTTTGAGAATAATAAGCAGGGTCGGGGAGGCCAAGAAGGGATCCAGGGTGTCCTGTCCAGTGTGCCTCGCACTCTGGGGAGTCAGGCCTGAGAAGCTGGTGTGGTTCCTGGCCCCCGGGGCACCGGGCAGCGCTCACCCATCCACAACTCCTCACACCCCACACCCAGATAACAGTTCCCTGCATTCAGGGTACATCCATTCCCTCGCTTCCTTCCTAGGCCCAGAAACTAAGCACCCAAGGCCAACAACTGCAGTACTGGGGACTGGGTGTGTCAGGTACCCTGCCCCAGGAGCCAGGCGTGCCGTCCCCCCCTCCAACTGTCTGCCAGCAGGAGTGTGCGACCTAGCCCCCCCCGGGGGGGAAACAAAGCAAAGCGTTCACAGTGCAACTCTTCTCGCCCCCCCCGCCCCCGCAGATGGAGAGCGTCGGCGTGTACGGGTTCTGTGGGTGCAAAGGGAAGAACAAAGCGAAGTGCGACTCAAGGTGGGAAATAGCCACAGCAGGTAGGAGACGAACCCAGCTGTGTAAGTACTGGACCTGGCTCGCAGGGAACCCGTGCCTTTGCACGCAGGCACACGCGCCAGCCACATTGGCTTTTCGCAGAAGGCACACCTGGACCACGGGAAGGGGTTTGAAAGAGCGTTTCAGAGGGACCGTGGATGGCATGCGAAGTGGGGCCAGGCATCTGTTGGCCCTGTTGGTGCGCTCTCTCTCTCTCTCTCTCTCTCTCTCTCTCTCTCTCTCTCTCTCTGTCTCTCTGTCTCTCTCTCTCTGTCTCTCTGTCTCTCTGTCTCTCTCTCTCTCTCTCTCTCTCTCTCTCTCTCTCTCTCTCTCTCCTGGTTCCGCGCCGGTGGCCCCGGGGAGATCAGCTGCGTGCCCTGCCTTACACGGGCCAGAAGAGCCGGCCTTTCTGGTGTTCCGGGCTTGTTTACGTTTTAACACGTCTGTCTGTCTCCTTAGAGGATGGTCTTCTTACCCCCCCCCCCTCCTTCCTCACGCCTCCCTCCAATTCCGGAGAAAACAAGTGGGCTATTCATGCAAAAAGAGAAAAAAAGGGTGAGACGGGGGGTGGGGGGTGGGGTGGGGGGGAGATGCCACCGACAAAGTCCATTGAAAGCCCCTGGCTGTTCATTTACATTCACACTTTTTTAAAAAATGTTAACTAATGATGTTAAATGGTCCGCCAAAGGTCCTGGCAGGTCAGTTGTAGAAGTGTCATTTCTGCCTAATTAGGGCTCTTGTGGCTGCCCCAGGCCTTCCAGTGGAACTGGTGACAAGCAGGAGCTGACAGCTTCAATTGCCGCCAGTAGGAAGGTTGGGCCGGTCGTGTTTTCCAACTCAGCCAGGTGTTGGCTGAATGGGGGAGGGGGCCTGGCGAGATCTGAGCGAGCTCCTTTTTCTTTCACTCTGCCCTCCCAAGCCCTTCCCCTTTGCCTGTCTTGTCTTGTGTCAAGGTCAAGAATGGGCTTTGCCAAATCAACCATTTGGATTATCTCTGGGAGGTCGTTAGCAGTCCCTGCCCAGACTTTTCAAGTGGTCCCAGACCCAGATGCTGGGTTTTTCTCCCCCTCCCGAAAACTCGGGGGAAAAGGATAAGAAGAATAACTCGCTCCGGCTAGTAAACAGTAGTGGGAAGAAAACAAAACCAGACGCTATCTCAGAAAGCTCCGCGTGGGCATCCAAGTGTTAAAAATCACCACCAATAAGTCTGCTTTGAGAGAAGGGCTCCAGCACCATGGCGGCTGCTTTAAATATAGAAGAGGCAGGGGTGGGAATTCTTCCCGGGCTCAGGGCGCTGGATTGTTCCTGCTACACGGTAGGCATCTGCTCAGTTATTTCTCTTTTGAGACACAAAGTTGAGAAGGTTTAGACACTGCTACTTTTTCTGTGCCTGCCGGCACTGTTCCCGTCACACTTCCCGAATTTCCCGGTTGCTCCTAAAGTAAACAGGAACTTTAGGTTGGTGTGATAACCTTGGTTTTTTTGTTTTGTTTTGTTTTGCTTTCATAGCAAAACAAGCTACACGGCCTTGGTGCTGGGTACCCTTGACTGCAGTCGAGATGATCCCGCAGCAGTGGCAGGGCGCCCAGGTCCTCCCTGGCTGGGTGTGAATTAAACACAGAAACACGTGAGAACGCACGAACACACGTGCACAACCAGAGCGCGCTATTGGCTCTGTGACATGACAACAGGGTAATACATGGGCACTTGGGAACAGTGCCATGTTATGGGGGAAACTGATCTGGAAAAAAAAATCAATGCTTAATGAAAACCCAAGGCGAAATCCAAAGGTCTGAAGAGGTGGGAAGTATCTGAGGGGTGATGTCTGCAACTCTAGGGCTTCAGCTTCTGTTGCTCCCCCCCCCCAGCTGTCGCTTCTGTTTTCTCTCATTCTGAAGAGTGAGAATTGAGGCCTGAAAAATAGATTATCTATGCCTGACAGTCTCTGTCGGAGGAGGGTTCCACAGGCTAAACAGGATGGCACCCAGAAGCACATCTAGGCCAACACTCAGCACGAAGGACTGCATGCTCAATACCAGCGACAGACCTCTCTCCCTGCCTCCCTGGCTGGAGATTATGTGTCCTTCTGTGGCAATGAGCTGTTTTCTGTAGGCAGTGAACCTGCTAAGTGGAGACAGAGACCGGACACTCTCTGAGCCATGCCTCTTTGGAGCCTGGCACAGAAGGTACTCAGGGCACACTAGAGTAAAGAGAACCAAGAGGAAGGCTCCGCTCAGGAATGAAATATGAAGAAGCTGTCCTGGATTTATTCTAGCAGCTTCCTTGGCCTGAGCTGCCCATGGTTGGAGGGTGCTCCACCACTAACTGTGGGTCTTGTCTTATGCTGGTTCCTCCTCACCCCCATCATGCCCCAGTGAATCTCTGTCTCCTCCTCTTAGGTGACCCTTCTGTGCCTCTCCAGTTCCTGGAGCTGTTGTTTCTCTCCTACTGCTTTTCACCCAGGATGTGTGACATCAGCCCCTGAGAACAGTTCTGAGCCCCTTCTGGGCTCTGCCTCCCACACCCACCTCCGTTTCGGAGTCTTGACCCCTGAAGCTGCCACTGCAGTCGCCTCCTCGGAGGGCAAGCCATTGCCGTGTGAATCTCGTGAGTGCAGAAAACCGTGTCCACTTCAGAGTCTCCTCGTGGTTAGGAGGATAGCTGTCTAAAATCATGGGGGAGGGATTAGTGGTAAAGAAAGCCTAAGTCAGATTAGTTGATTAGTTGCAAAGACTAAAACAAACAAGACACCTTTGATGGCACAGGGCGAGATCATGTGATGGCAGCCTTGGGATTTGCGGGAGCTGGTCACCACGACGGTGACCCTGGGAAGGGAAAGCTGTGTCCGGTTAGTTTTGCTTGAAAGGCGGTTCTGATGTGTGGTGTTGTGACGTTGAGCTCTTGAGCATCTTCTCCAGATCCGACACACACACACACACACACACGCACACGCACACGCACACGCACACACACACACACAGCCTTTGAACAAACTGGCTCTCGGTTGGACCACTTGCCCTTCCTCTCCTTGGCCTTCTCACAGGCACCAGTCCCTAGAAAGATTCCGTTCCACACAGCATCCACAGAGCTCCCGCAAGCTAGACCGGCCTTTCCGTCTTTTGTGCCCACTCCAATTTCATGTTCTTCTCGATAATGATAATTAGGAATGATACACGGGAATGACAGCTCACTTCACTGAGTGCCTTCTGGGGGCTCAGACGTATAAGGGCTTTCGGTGTTACGTCATGGAAGCTTGGCACCCCAAGAAGGAGGAGGTACTGTTGCAGGTATTCAACTTAATAACAAGGGCTCCGCGACTCAGGATGCTTGCTGGGAATCGCAAGGTTTCCAAGCAGTGGCATTGAGACCTGAGCCCATCTAGCATGGGTCAAGTCCACCTCGACTGCTCTCAGTTTAGACCTCCTCTTGTGGATAGCCCCCAGGCTGATTGACAGAGTCCCCTCTGGATGGTGAGTTCCTCTGAACTGGTGACGCTCATTTACCCTTGTGTTCTTGTGCCTAGCCAAGGACCGGAAGACAGCAAAGACTCTACAGCTGGTTGACTTTAATAAAGCTGAATTATGCTAAGTGTTTAGGCACATGCATGTGTCTGTTCTTTTTTTTCTTGCCTGCTTGTGTCTATGCCAACGTTTAATATATGTATGTATACACTTACATGCATATTTCATATATATATGCACACATTCATGTTATACATGCCAGTGTGTACACATACATGCACATGTATGTCGACATGCCATGCACCTCTAGCTATAGAGTTTGGAGTGGAAGAGGGGATCTGGAAGTATATGAATATGGCATGTGGTCTCATTGACTTTGAAGTCTGCATTCAGCTCGCTGCCCTGCGGGTTGAATGGTACCTCCTGCGTCCTGGTCCGTGTGTTCTGTGAGACATGCCTACAAACGCTCCCTCGTCTGCCCAGGTGATCTTGCTGTGTTTCGATGAGAAGGCCCCCTAGAGGGGGGACGGCTCAGGGGGCATGTCCTTTCCCAGGTTCCCCTCCACGTCATCGGAGGTGGAGAGACGACAAACCCAACGGTCCCAGCATTTTCCATCCTTGTTTGAGCCCTTGAACTGCTTGTCAATGGTGTCCTTCAGTGGGAGGCAGCTGTCACCTTGAGTCACCCGGGAACTGAAGGACCACCCAGGTCAGATTTGACCATGGCCATGTCTGTGGGGGATTATCTTGACTGTTCACTGATAATAGGACTGCTCATGGCACTGTGGGTGGCACCATCCCCTGGGCAGTCAGTCCTGGGCTATCTTAGAAAGCTTATCAAGTGTAAATTTGATTGAGCCAGCAAGCAGCCTTCCTCCATGGTTTGGGCTTCGAGTGTGTGCTCGGGTTTCTGCCCTGAATCTTCTCAGTGGTGGACTGTGACTGATCAGAGGTACTAAGGAATAAGATAATAAACCATTTCTTTCCCCCAAGTTTCTTTTGGTCAGAATGTTTTATCACAGCAGCAAAGATCAAAACAGTGGTGCAGTATGGGAAGGGCCAGGCTGATGATGACCCAGGGCGAAGGACCACCTTAGCTCAAACCAACGCTTCGCTAGTGTCCAAGACAGCGGTGGACTGGGAGAGTTGGTGAGGGTTGGGTGACAGCCAGTTTCAGCAACAGACCCTTCTATTTCTGTTTGATGGCCTCTTGCCTCGTGATACCTGTGGGGTAGGGACCACTCTCGTGTGCCACTTCCCCACAATGCCTCACTACCCACAATGCCTCACTACCCACAATGCCTCACTACCCACCATGCTGTGCTGCACCACGTCCCACTTGCGGCCCCCCTCCTGTGCTTCTCTGACAGACAGAACTCCAGCAGGGTGCAGAGACTGATGAAAACATAAAAACACACTGGTTTCTCCCCGCCCCCCCCCCGTATTGTCATCAGACTACAGAGCTGAGTTAACGTGCTACCATAAGAATGGCATTTCTCTGTGATGTTTTGTATTTTGGTTTGAAAAATACTTGCAAATATTTAGAAAGCAGAATTCTTACTTACACATAAAAATGGCTTTTCAAAGTTTTTTCTTTTCTTTTTCTTAACGTCCTTGCTGCAGGAATGGCTTGGATGTGTCACTGTCATCCAAGGCTCTGCACGCGATTTAGTGTTGTCCTATTTCCAACTAAACTTCTCCTCAACCCCCAAACACAGGTTTTGAGCTCAGGGCCCTTGTGCGTGCTGGGGGCAATCGTTCTGCCACTGAGCTGATCTCAGTCTTCCTCCCACGGAATTCTCAACGCCATGCAGGCAAAGCCCTGCATTTTCATTGCGTACTGGCGCTCCTCATGCCTCTTGGATTGCAATGGAGTCCATGGAAACTTTAACATGCATGCATCCGTCTCAGCCAGCCCATGCAGCACAAGGTTCTGGGTGCTCCTTATGCAAGGGGTCCGGGGCCAGTGAAATGGTTCAGTGGGTAAGAGTATTTGCCATCAAGCCCAATAGGGACCTATGTGGCTTCTCCTGTCAGTCCTGGAAGATGCTGAGATATCTTGGAAGCAAGTTGAGTTTTTCAAGGAGCTGTTTGGTTGGGGGACTTAAGTAATCTCTCTGACGAAAATCCTGAGGTGGTTCAGAGAAAGGGGTGACCTCGAGGGCAGTTGACCCTTTGAATCCTCTGATTCCACCTTCATGGATTTAACCAAGTATGTGTGGGAAATAAACACATGCGTACCCGACATGTACAAACTGACCGTTCTTGTCATTGTCCCTAAACACGGTGGTGTGAGAGCCATCCCAGTACATCGGTGTTTTATTCGATCCTATACATAATCTAGAGGTGGCTTGGGATATTCAAATCAGTGGGTTCTATTCAAGGACTATTCCATCTTTTATCAGGGACTTGAATATCAGCAATATCAGAACCTGTGGAGTTCCGGAAACAAACTGCCCTAGGTATTGAGAGAGGTCTGCTCTCCCTTTGCCTAAAAACCAGTGGGACCCAAGTGCACAGTCCACAAAAGACATGCTTCTTCTCCCCACTGGCGACAGCAGTCGTGAATCCAGCATTGTCAGTGTCGGCGACCCTTACAGCATGGTGGCTATGGTACCGGCACTCACAGCACCTGTGCCAACAGCAGAGGTAGCTCTGTCACCTTCAGACTGGACTCAGTGGCAAAGCAGTAGCATCAGGTGTGCGCGACCGGCGTGGTCTCTGCCAGCAGTAGGAGGAGACCAGGGAAGGTGTGACAGAAAGAGGGGCTCTAGGCTTCCCCTTGAGGAAGACGTCGCCAATGACTGTGAGAAGTAGGAGCCAGCGTTAGTGACCCATGAAGATGGGATGACAAGATCCAGAGCATTTCTCAGATGCCAGCCAGTCAGCTGGCCGGCAGATGTGTCGTGACATAGCTTTCCCTAGGGTGGGCGTCTGAGCGCACGGTCTCATTCAGCGCAGCATTCCACAGGCGTCTGTGGGAGCCCCACCAGGTTCTGGAGTCAGGTGGCTGAAACTGAAGCCTGGTTCTGCCACCACTACTCTCTGACCTCGAGGATGTTACTTGGTTTCCTCAACCCCCAGTATCCGTCTCTGTCCTGAGAAAATCTACCTCATTGGGTTTTAGGTGACTCAGATGCCTGTAAGGTGTATGGCCTAGGGCCTGGCAGAAGTTACGCATCTAGTTAACGTGAGTTATGATCAGAGAGTCACATGATCTCCAACTAATATAAAGCATTGCTTGCATGTGAAATGAAGCCCAGAAGGAAGCACTGTGTTAGCTATGTTATTATTTGGTAGCAAGATTACTGGTGTTTTGATCAGATCACTCCCCTACATACATACATATATCCTTATGTAATGAAAGATGTGAGCTTTGAAAGCAGAAGGAGAAGCAATCCCATCTGACCGTCTCTGGCGCGTCACTCAGTTCTGTTTCTTGAACACTTACAGAACAGAAAGGAATAACTGTGCCCAGGACGGCCCATTTGTGACACCTGCAGAAAACTCTTCCGTGGACTGTCAGCTTCGTTTTCAGCCTTTGTGTCTCATTCACGGAACATATACTAGGCACCTTCTGTAGGGCAGACATGACAGTCCCGAGGAGACAGTGGTGGAGTACAGGAGTCACTGGGTTTCTTTGGTGGAGCTGAGGTCCGCAGACCATCATCTGATACTTTGAAATGGTCATTGCAGGTGTCAGGAGTAGCCTAAACCACAGAACACTGTGTTGGGTTGAGTGCTTAGCACACTCAGGGACCTTATTCTGTATCATCTCTGAAACTCCTCTCTCTCTCTCTCTCTCTCTCTCTCTCTCTCTCTCTCTCTCACACACACACACACACACACACACACACACACACACACACGTGCACACTTGGGTGTCATTATGTACCACTGACTGGACTGAAACTAGATATATAGACCAGACTGTCCTTGAATTCATGGAGAGCTGCTTGGAATGATTGAAAAATATCACTACACTCAACTAAGAAACAAACAAACACACAATCAAAACAACAAAAAACCGCAAACTCTTAAAGCAAAAGTGGTCAAGCTTTGGGCTTCCCTAGGCCACACATTAAATCTAGGGATGCCCAACCCACGGTCAGTGGTTGCCAGATCCCACATAGGTGTATTTGGCATGTATTACGGCATGACATCATCTACAGAGTTTCACATCTGAGAACCACACAACCAATCTACCAAAATCCTTGCAAAAAAAACTATCCCTTCGTGTTCCAAGTAAGTTTGCATTAGGTCACATTCATAGCTGTCCTTGGAGACGCGCGAATCTAGGGGTCCTGTGCTGGGCAGCTCTGCAAACTCCAAAGAGCGGGGAAAGAAGTCATAAGCCACTAAGCAATGAAAATCCCAGAACTGGATCCCTAGTGGGGAAATGGCTGATAGGGTTTCTCCTTTGGTTCACTGAAAAGAAAATTAGCAAGAAGCAACTCTGGTTTGGTCAAAGGGAAGAGGAGACTGCCTGTGCAGTAGAGTCTAGAGTTAGTAATCTGGATTGTTTAAGCAAGCATCGGTACATGTGGAGGAAGATAAGACAGCATGGCAGACTTCAGCTCCGCTTTAATTATGTAACTGGGTGGTTTCAGCCTTGCTGACCAGTTTGTAAGCGGTTTAGGCACAGCCTGGGGATCGCTTTCCCCATCGGAGAAAACAGGATCCATGCCAACGTAGCATTGAGTAGGTGTGTACTTTGGAATGTCTCCCCCGCCCCCAGCATACATACACAACGTTTAAAGGGTTGTCTTGAACCATAGTTCCCCATGGTGGCTTGGTTGAGAATGGCCCCCATAGGCTCATAGGTTTGAATGCTTAGTCCCCACTTGGTGGAACTGTTTGGGAAGGATCAGGAGGTGTGGCCTTATTGGAGGAGGTACATCGCTCACTGGTTGCCGCCTTTGAGGTTTCTAAAGACACATGCTGTTCCTAGTGTGCTCTCTGCCTCCTGCTTGTGGCTTGAGATGCGAGCTCTCAGCCATTCCTGCTGCCACGCCTCCGCTCTGCCATCATGGCCTCTAAACTCTCTGGAACTGTAAGTCCAATCGAATACCTTCTTTTATAAGTTGGCTTCATCATGCTGGTCTGTCACAGCAACAGGAAAGTAACAAAAACATCCTAAAGATTCCAAGCAGCAGTGAGCTTCACAGTTCCTCATTATTAAAAACGTGTATCATTTCAAGACAGGAAGGAACTGTCTCCCGCCCAACCCCCCAGACTGGGGCAGCTGGGATCCTTCAGCGTCAGCACCGCTTCACACAAGCAAGATGGCGGTTTCCAGTAGCTGCACGTTATGTCAGCCTAGGTTCAGGAGTTCAACACGTTACTCCTTCATCTCCGTTACTCTTTCCTTGAAATGATTCAGGTACTGTCAAGTCGGGCAGCCATAGGTGCTGTTGAAAAGCCCAGGCCCTCGGAGAAAAGGTCTTGAGCGCACTGATTAAACTATATCTGTAGCGTCATCAGCGGGCACTTGGCCAACATTAATTGTTTTGCGCGGGGGCTGCAGAAACTCACTGGGCACCCCCTGCCTCTGGAAATGGCAACTGATCAGCGAGAGCAAAGGCTGAGGGGATTTGTAGCCGTCCTGTGGCAAGGGCCTGGATGAAGGCAGGCATTACAGGAAAAGTTCAGGATTTGGAGGGAGGGGCCAGAGAGATGGTTCAAGCAGGGGAGACCAGGGACTGGGACTCGTGTTGGGAAGTCTGCAACTCCCTCAGTACCCGAAGCCTCAACGTCCTCGTCCATAGAACAAGGAAGCAATGTCTCCACCTGTATTAAGAGTCCGTGTCACAGCAAGCAGCTTAAGGAAGAAGGGTTTACGTTGACAGACCATTTAGGAGAGCAGTTCACAGAGATGGGGAAGGCAGAGATGATGGTGGCAGGGGCATGCACGGACGCTTCCCATCCAAGAAGAGCAGGAAGCAGAGAACTGAGCTCATTAGCTCTCCTTCCCCTCTTTTCTATGTGATCAGAGATTCCACATCATGGGATGATGAACGCAAATTCAAATGAGTCTTCCTCAGTCAAACCTCTCAGAAACACCCACGTGCCCTGTCTGCCAGGTGACTCCAAACCCAGTCAACTTGACAGCGAACTTAGGCATCATGCTACCTGAGGATATCTTCAGGAGGTCTACTAAGACTCCAGAATTGCAGAATTGCAGAGGTCAGCACAGTGTTGACCCACACAAGTGCCCATTTAGAGAGTCAGCTCCCTCCCTCCCTGTGAGGATGCATATTCATGGCACAGATGTGCTGTTTAGGGGCACAGCCCTCCCAGCTGCAGCTTTCGGGTCCTGAGCCACACTAACAGCCCATGCCAAGCAGCCAGCAGCATAGAGTTGAAAGGAGAATTTGTTACTGGCAGTTTAGGTGGGGGTAGGAATATTCCAAAGGAAAGTGGGGAGGCTCGATCCACCGTACTATCTCGGACAATCCACTCTGTTGTACATGGAGTTTTCCTGTCCCAACCACCTGCTCCCAAATAACCGGCAGCTGCTTCCCAAACAATTGACTCAGAGACTTAATATAAATTGCAAATGCCCGGCCAATAGCTCAGGCTTATTACTCACAAACTCTTACAACCTAACCCATTTCGATTAATCTATGTGCTGCCCCAAGGCTCGTGGCTTTTACTTCTATCTCATTTTGTGTGTCTGGCTCGTTCTCCGTCTGGCTGGCGACTTCTCTGACTCTGCCCTTACTCATCCCATCCTTCTCAGTTTGGACTTCCCACCTAACTTTATCCTGTTCAGCTGTTGTCCAGTCGGCTTGTTTGTTAAACCAACTAAAGTGACATATATTCACACAGTATTCAGAAGGATTATTCTGAACAGCACTCTATCTCCAACAGACATAACCACCCGGCACAAAACCACAGCATATACTGGGTATGGGTCAACTTACAGTAGCGGCCTTAGATTCACCTGCTAACTACATGAGCGGAGGAGACTATCGGTGGGTGAGAATCCTTGCTGTGCAACAAAGTAGACTTGAGTTTAGGTCCTGAGGACCTGGGGCAGGGAGCAGGGGAGGGGCAGGAAACAGGCATGGCTGTGTGTATCTCTTTCACCAGGGATGTTGGGGATTGCTGAGACTTGGTGGCTGCCATCCTTACCTGGTGAAATGACCTATTTCAAGGTAATAAGGTGGAGAATGACAGATGACAATACTTGATGTCTTCTAGAACCTGTGTATGTACATCTGCACAAACATGTATATATATACTACACACACACTCACACATGTGCACGCATGTGCCTACAGATTGACTATATAAATCAGCTACATAGCTACAGAAGGGGGGGGCATGTGCAAAGGGACTTTTAAGGTTTGTCCGAGTTTACTGAAAAGGTAGGACAAAGCATTGTGGGATTTCCCCCGTCCGATGGGTTTTTAGGAAATCACGTCTTGGCTCTCATTACATGGCTCTTACTTCCCTTCCTCTAAGTCTGTTCTCCATAACAGACTTGAATTTACACTCAGTCGCCTTCTCAGCGGAGGAGACAGGAGTTGCTAGGTTTTAACAAGAAGGTGTTGCTAAAAGATGCAAAACCAGTTTTGTGGTGGTCCTCGTTATGTCCTCATGCAACAGTGTCTGAGAAGGTCCCAGCAGTGTCCTGCCCCTTTGGCACTAAGCTGTCTGCTCTGACTCTTCCCTAGGACACAGCCGGGTCCTAGGTCCCCGTGTGCGTTGGAGGTGTGGCCAGCAGAGAGACTCCAGTTCATTTGCTGGAGTTTACTGTGGAGTCAAGTGGAAAAACACTGCCGTGGTTTTTTGTTGGGATGAAAGCGAGTGCTTTTCCCCCCCGAGCTGTGTCATGACGTAAAGGGAGAGGTGGGGGGGTCAACAGTAGGTCCCCAAAAAGATTCTCCTGCTTTTCAGAACTTCACTACTAATTCTGATCTTTTTGTAGGTTCCCCCTATATCTTACGGTCTTTTCTGGCCTTCTGCATGTTCTTTTCCCTCTGGGCGAGTATTTTCTATTGACATGTTCTCAGCATCCACCAGTCCTCTCTCCTGCTGTGTCTGACCATCTTGGGGCAGCTTTGTTTTCCTTAACATTGTTTTCAATCTGTTGAGACTTCTGTCCTTCCTGGTTTCTGTCCTCCCACCAGGTCCCACAGCCATTTAGCCCCAAAGAAATCACACAGAGGTCTATATTAATGATAAACTGATTGGCCCATTAGCTCAGGCTTCTTATTAACTCTTATATTAGCCCATTATTCTTGTCTATGCTAGCCACGTGTCTCGGTACCTTTTTCAGCGGCGTAGTCACATCTTGCTGCTTCTGTGTCTGGACAGGACTGCAGAGGAATGGGCTTCCTCCTTCCCAGAATTCTCCTGTTCTCATTGACCCACCTCTACTTCCTGTCTGGTTGTCCCACTTATACTTCCTGCCCAGCTACTGGCCAATCAGTGTTTCTTTAAAACATAATTGACAGAACATAGACAATTGTCTCGCACCATCAATCCTAGGCACCAAGGCCTTTACCCAAAACGCAACCCCACTGTGCCTCCTCTCATTCCCAGGCCAGCACCTGTCATCCTGTAGGGCCAAGTGAACCACCACCTGCTCCAGGAAGCTCTTCCCCACCGTTCCATCCCAGGGTCTCTTTTCCAGTTCCTCTCCGTCTTGTCCCCATGTTTCTTTCCTTGGTGTCACGAATACCATCCTGTCATAGTTTTCTTTGAGCCCTTGCTTGTTGAAAGTGAACTCACGAGGAGAAGCCTACTCTCCTACTTACCTTTCTTGTTTTGTTTTGTTTAATCCCCACCACCCCGTCTTCACAGTCTTGTTGAGTGCCTACATGAGTGACCTTGACCTCATGACCACCGGTCTCGGATTTCTAGTCTGTCAAGCGGAGATGAGGGGCCCATAGCAGAACTTTGGTCACTGAGAGGATGCCCAAGCTTGACTGAGTGTACGTCAGAGTCACTGAGAGGACTCGCCTGTCTAGACCGGTGACCCCACTACAAAGCTTCTGCCAGTTATCTGGAGAGAGGCAGAAAGTTTGTATTTCTAAGGTGTTTCTGGGCCAATTTGCTGCTTCTGTCCTGGGGGCCTTCTTTGAGAACCACTGGAGAAGACCATCTATCTACACAGGCCTCTTTCGACAGGTTTGGAGTCCAGACCCAAAGGAGACAAGAAGTCTGTAATGCCAGACTGTGGGGTGGGGGTGGGGGTGCGCACACTCGTTAAGAGCAGCCCTGGGTTGGCTTCTTCACCTTTCCCTTGGCAGGCCTCAGCTGTTCTCCACATTCGTGGTCCACACAGCCTTCCACAAACCTGAATGTGTTATTTCCTATGTCTCTTCCCTCTACCAATCTTTTGCAGTTAGGTTTTGAGATTGAAACCATGTAAGCTGGACATGGCTGCCTCCTCTCTCTCTGCAGCTCTCCATTCGTCCATTCGTCCGTTGCTTTTCTAATTCTTTTGAACCCAAGAGGGAGCAGCTCTCCAGCTATGGCCTCCTTTTAGGGTGAAACTTCTTCAGAGTAGATACAGTAGCAGGGCCAGGCCTGCTGAGGCGCCAGAGAGCAAACACCAATCAACCGCGGTGAACCATCTGCCCCCTAGAATCCCAGGTGACTTCCTGCTTGCTGCCTTGGTTACTGTTCTCTTGTGAGGACACACCATGACCAATGCAACTTATACAATGAAACATTTAATTGGGCACTTGCTCACAGTTTCAGAGGGTTGGTTAGTCTATGATCATCCTGGGAGGGAGGGAGGAGGCAGTCAGGAAGGCATGGTGCTGGATAAGTACCCGAGAGCTCACATCTGTTCTGCAAATTGCAAGCAGAGAGAGAAACATTGGGCCTGTTCTGGGCTTTTGAAACCTCAAAGCCCATCCCCAGTGACACACACACACCTCCTCCAACAAGGCCACACCTCCTAATCCTTCCCAAACAGTTCCACGGAGGACCAAGCATTCAGACATACCAGCCCATGGTGCCATTCTCATTCAAGCCCTCACGCCTGCCAACAGGTCCTCTGAATTGCTGAGATGTGTTGCTGAAAGCTGCCTTTGTTGTGTTTGTCATCATCGTCGTCACCGTCTTCATAGTCCTCGGCGGCCATGCTAACATCCATCTGACATTTCTTCTGTAATAGGTGATGGACTGCTCACTTCACTGGACTCCCGTCAATCATCTTAGTCTCAAAAGGCTGTTTTCAGAAGTGGTCAAACTTTTCAAAAAGTTGACCAAACTCAGGCTAGGAAGAACAAGACCTGGTGTTGGGTCCGAGCGTGTCTGACTCCAGAGCTAGAGGGTGCGTGCTGGGGCATCACGAGGAGACAGTTGCAGTGCCATCTATGCCGGTGCCCCCTCCAGAGCTAGAGGGTGCGTGCTGGGGCATCACGAGGAGACAGTTGCAGTGCCATCTATGCCGGTGCCTCCTCCAGTAACAGCCTGGTCAGCACGTGTGGACGAAGTGTCCATTGGGTTTTTAAGTTCAGCCTCATAAGGTGCAGCTTGGTGAATTCTGTCATCTGATTTCCCAGAGGGCTGTGTTGCCAGATCTGGACTCAGTTAGGAGATGTGCCATGGCTGATAAGCGGTGTCTGCCCCAGCAGTGAAGTAGAGCCCTGGTACCCAGAAGTCCAGAGATCCGCCATACTTTTGCTTAAAACTGGATCTAGGAAAGAGCTGGGAACAGAAGTTAAAGGATACACTGTGTGATCCGAGATCCCTCCAAACTTGCAGCAAATATTCTAGAAAGACAGGTCACCTCTGGAATCCTTCCTTCAAGTACCGGTCATGTGTGTTGGCCACACTCACCATCCCCATATCGTAAGGACATGGGGATGATCCTACTGACAGACGTGAACTACCAGGAATGGGTTGCTAAGTAGATCGAATGTGTACGTAGAATAAGTCAGGTCGCAAAATAAAAGCCGTTTTATTGCTTCAGTAACCGTAGTAACCTGGCTCTTGGCGGAATGACACAAGGCTCCCTCAACTCTGCTAACAAGAGATTTTCATTGAGTGGATTCTTCCCCAAAGCGAGAGATGGTATAGGATAGGGTAGGCTAAAGACCATCCAGGTTGAGGTGCCCTCCCAGGGTCCTAGAACTGAGTGCCCTTGGAGACACCCCCAAGCCCCACAGCCAGGAATCAAAGGAGCCCACTGGAGAAGGTCAAGGTCAAGGTGTTTATGAGTTTCTCCTCTGCTCCACCCATCCCCACACACTTCCCTGCCTGTTCCTGAGGCATGCCCTCCTGCCTGTACGTGTCCTTCATACAGACACTTGTCACTGGACAAGGAAGGGTCAGGTATCCCAGGATGATCTCCTCTCACATCCCCTGACGTGATTACATCTACAGATACCCTTTTCTGAGTACAGAGGCATCAACAGGCCCCAGGGGATGGTGTTAAATGTCTTTTCGGCCCCACCGACTGACTGCAGCCGACTGCCTGTGACACCGGAGGCTGGGAGGGAGCTAGCTCTCTGTGTCTGAGCCAGGCTGCAAGCCCAGCCTCTTTGCGCATTCACTGTAAGGGTCCTTCTCTGGGGAGCATCTAAGGCGTAGTGTGCTTTTTTCTTTGTTCCACAGACGGATAAACATCATAGCCTTTGGTCAAAACAAGTATCATCTGTGGGGGTTTGTCGTACATCTTTAGGATGAAGCTCAAAGATGTCTGAAATAGTCTCTGTTCCTAGATCGCATTGTGCCGTAGCACCACGGCGGGGTGGGCCCCTCTGGTTGCTCTGTGCCCACACTCTGGTCCTCGCCGCATTTGCTGGCTGTTGCATTCCAAATCCAAGCCGTGGGTGTCTCTGAGCCCCCCCCCCCGGATCACCCTTGTTTTCCATCTTCTGTCATCAGTGGATCACAGAGATGACCTATGATGCTTCACATCTGTCCCCCGGGGACCCAAAGTGCACAACTCAGATGCCCCTCCCAGCGGTTCCCTTGAGATGTTCACACTCAGGCATCCTGAGTTATTGCAGACTTCCAGCCCAGCACTTCTTCAACCCTCCACACAGTAAAGTGTGCAGCCGTAACGCCACGACACCTTTTCTAATTGTGTTTTAATTGAAAGGGCTTGATTTGATTACAGAAGCCCACACTGTGGCTGAAGGGCTTGTTAAAACACGCATTAAACCAGAAGGACCGCACTGGTTCCCGTGTAATTATGTAAACACTCGCGTCAATGGGGCTGTTGGCTGTCAGCAGGAGTGCTTTTTCAGTAGCGTGGTGGCGGACTAGCATTGCTGATCAGTGACAGGTGAATTTGATTTTTGTATATATACTATATTTCAAGGACAAACATGACTTGCTATCTCCCCACCCTGCGTCAGCCAGGCCAGCGTTTTTATTCTCTCTTTTATGGACATTTTTCTTTGAAATCAGCTTTAAGTAGTGTTTCTGTGTTCTCAGGTGGGCCTGAATTTCTCATCATTGTGAAGGAAAAGAAAATGGGCTGCATGGTTAAAATGTTTAGGTTTCTCAGCTGCTGAAACAATCCAGGGGTTACAAAAGGAAAAACCCTCAACTACGGTTTCGAAATAGGTATGGGACTCGCTTAAACTTCCCTGCAATTTTGACGAAAGCACCCGCTAACCTGACTGAGGATAAAAGAGTGACTTCACCACAGCACACACCATCTGTGCCTTCTGCAGGACCAACGATGCTCAGCTACCCTTGCTGAAGTTCCGAGTAAATGAAACACTGATCAGAGCTGTCATGGAAACGCTACCTCCTCTTGCCGGACGCTCGTCCCATGCCGGCAGCGGCCTCTTTGGAGGAGACAGGACTCTCAATTGCCATTTCCTCCTGTCCCCAAGAAAATGGGAGTGGAAAATGGGCTGCGAATTATGTGCCTCCAGTGGTTTGGAAGGGAAGCATTTACTGAGGGAGAAAATTGTTTTAATCTTATAACAACCAAGGAGGGGAGTTTGTAAAAACACAGAACACCTACACACACACACACACACACACACACACACACACACACACACACACACGCACACACACACTCAATCTTGTTGCATAGGAACACACAGAATGTTTCTTCCCACAGCTGTGCCCGATGCTTCTCCGGTGTGTGTGTGGGGGAAGCTCTTGCTGTAGCCTGAGGGAGTTGGGGATTGGGTGGGGGGAGTGAGGCTGGTGAGGCTGAGGTGGAGTTTCTGGAACCCCAGGGACCCAGGGAGACCACAGCTGAGGCCATGATGAAACTCTCTAGCCCCGTCTGGACGCATGGGGCAGATGAATTGCCCCAAGTTTTGCTTTCCCAAGGACCAGCCCCTTAAGTCACAGGGCACCAGGGAAATGTGACAGCACGCCTTCCTCACATGACTCAGGAGTGTTTAAGTGGCTATCTGTGTGCACTGGTGTACAGGTGCACACACATAAACATGTGTGCATGTAAAACCAGAGACCATAGGTCAACATGGGGCGTCTTTGTCCGTGGCTCTCTACCTTGGTTTTGAGGCAGGGTCTCTCCCTGAACCCAGAGCTCATGGATTTGGATAACACTGGCAGACCAGGGAGCCCTAGGAATCCTCCTGTCTCCAGCTCCCTAGTGCTGGGGTTGAAGGCACTCACGATTGCACGCCCAGCTTTTCTGTGGGTGCTGGGATCAAACGTGGGTCCCTCATGCTTGCAGAGCACGTCTGTCACCAACCTCTCAGGGGGACTTTAATTAAATTTAACATCCAAAGTTTAATAACTTTTTTTTAATAGAATAAAGAATAAAAATTCTTGCCTCAGAGATGCCCAGCAGAACTCAGCCCTTCCAGTTCTGTGTTGTGTTCGGCAGCTGCGGCAGCCCAGATGGCATTCATGTCAGGAAACACACCCAAAGCTTCAGGAAAACCGTCCTGGAGATGGCCGAGAGGAGAAAATGAAATTTAAAATGATGATTAATGGTTTGAAAGGAAAGTAGATCCACCCCACTCTTTGTGGGGGCAGGAAGAAGAATGAGGAGGGAGGTGTCCCGCCTCTTCCTGTGGGCACAGGAAAGTGCACAGGCCCCGTGAGCTGTTGATGAAAGAGGCCTCACAGTCCGCTCCAGCGTTTTCCCTTGTTTCCGGGGACTTTGTAGCGCTGTGCTCATGTGCCTGTGAAAAGGGAGTAGATGACAGTCCCATCGGAAATGTCCAGGTTTGGAGGACATGGCAAGTGGCCTGTCTGTCTGAAACTGTGTAGGGATGGCTGTGGTCGCACAGTGAGGACGGGGCCGTGGGGCTTAACGCTCCATGGAGCCTGTGTCCCTTTGTCTCCTAAAAGAAAGACCTCGCTGTAAATCAGAACCATCTGGTTTCTGAAAACATCTTAACACACCTATCATTTTCAAGACACAGAACACATCCTCCAAGAAGGGTTCTTGGACAACACAGAGGGCTGCCCACCCGGAGACAAAAGCCCAACACAGAACCCCAAGGTGCTAGAGATTTTCCTGGAATCTTCTACTTAATGGGAAGTGTGATCAAACTACTAGGAATTGGTCTTCTGCTTTATCAGAATGCCCGGATCTAGCCCAGCGAAAGCCATGAAGATTAGATACCAACCCAGAACATGGTACCTGGATCCGGGGTGTGGGATCCTTCTCTTTCACAGGGTGTCTCGCTTTCTCTAGGCCGACTGTCATTCTTTCCCTGTGCTCCCGTGATCCCAGAGTTCTGTGGGAGCAGATGGCCTCACCTCGAGGGTATACTGTGTGGAGACTTCCCAACCTTTCCATCAGTCCTAACTTGTGAATATGCCTCGCCTTCAGCTTCTACCCGATCACGGGTGCTGCCTTTTCCAGTAACCAGCATCCCTACCGCTCTGTGGCTTGCCCCAGCGGTGCATTTTCCCTTGCCTCCCTTTCTCTACCAGTTGGCTGTGACTCCGTGCCTTGAGTCTGCCCCGTTCTGGAACCCACATTGAAGGGTTAGACCCTATTGAAGAGCCTTTGAACCGGAAGACCTCCTCAACGGCTCTTACAATTTAGAGTCAGGCTTAACACCTTTTAGTTGCTGAGTTTTGGCAGTGCCAAGCTAGCCTCATGGCCAAGGACACAGGAAGACAGGGAAGGCCATTTCTCCCATGGGAAATCTTTGCACACCCCATTTCTATAGATATAGGGATGTCTGTAGGCTCTCCCAGGGAAACAGTGGGGGCTGTACCACAACCTTCTTTTGGCTTGTTGGGCACACTTTCCTATGGTTCCCATTCAGGCCTTGTATGCCTCTTCCACTACACTCCTTTCTGTTATTAATCCCTCTATTTATAAAAACAACACATCCTCACTGGTTTCTATTTCCAGCAAAGCGGAAGTGACCCTTTGTGATGGTGAGCCTTGGATGCTAAAGTTGACTCATTTTTGGAAGAGGGAACCTCAGCTGAAAAATTACCGCCCTCAGATCAACCTGGGGACCTGCCTATGGGGCTTCCGATTAATTGCTAATTGACATAAGAGGATCCAACCCATCCGTAAACAGATGGGTGTCCATACAAAGAAGGTAGCCCAGGAAGTAGGGAAAACAAGCCTGCAGGCGACATTTCTCCATGGCTTCTCCGTCAGTGAGGGATTATCGCCCTTACGTGGAAATAAACTTTCCCTACTCATGTTGGCTTTTGTCACAGTGTTTAGAACAGCAGCAGCAAACAAACTGTGACACCCTCATTACCCTGCAAAAGAGCATCCTCTTCGAGAGAGGACCCTCTTCACGGTGCCCCACAGCGTGTGTTGTCACTGCTACGTTCTCATTCACAGAACCAGGTCAAGTACATACACACGCTTACCCTTTCAGGTGCACGTGGTCTTCCTGTACACATGCACATCACCTTGTGACACTCGTGCACAGCAGAGCGTCACGGAAGCCCCTACGTGGAGCTGCTGCCTCCATCCCTTGAGTGTGCACTGTTCTGTTGGCGCAACACAGCACATGGACCCCCCCAGCTTCTCACATCACAGAAATGGAGTTCCGCCAGCGTCTCACTCAACTATTAAAAGTGGGCCTTTCTAAGCTTTTCTATCTCAAAGCCACTAACAAAAAACACTGTAACCTAACCTTAAGTCATTACTTCAAGTTTCGTTTCAGCTATGATGGACACCGAAACCCATGAACGCATCTCCCAACGCTGACGAAAGGAACCTGATCTCACATGCTTTCTGGGACTCAGCTGTTTTCCTTAACCATTAGCCTAAGTTACAGTCTCCATGACGCCTCAAGAGAAGCTCCTAAGTCCTAGCTCTGTGACGTTTTTTATTCTTATTTTCTGCAGCGTCTGCTCTATCGGGGCTGTGGCGACACTATATCTTACTTTTATCTATATTAATTTTCCCACTAAACTAACCTCAATCATAATCACTATGTTTATTAGAAATCTTCAATTGTCAAAATTCTGTTTAAACTGTTATTTTATAAAAATCACTGCTTCAGTTAAACAGCACGGCTTAGAGGAAATCATCTCCATAATAATCCACAGGTAAGGCTACCCAGTAGAACGGGATATTTCCACAAGATAATCACATTACATTAAAGGCAGTGGGGATCACACACGAGCGCGCGCGCACACACACACACACACACACACACACACACACACACACACTCATTCATACCATGCCAAATATCAGAGAAAAATGGCAGCGGCAAACATTTAAAGGCACAGCAGTAGCAAGAAACATTCTGGGGCCAACACCGTCGGAGCCTCGCCTATCTGAGATTCACCCGTCCGTGCCTTGGATCCTGGGGGGCCGGACTCCTGAAGCTCAGCTGCCACCTGCTGCTCCCCTGACATGGTCACCAGCAGAGTTGCTGCCCAGCCGTTCCCTCTGATGCCAGTGACAGAAAAGAATGGTGTAAATGTGCGTGTACACACAGTGTTGTAAGCCCCCTTCCCAGAGGTCAGAGCCTCTGGTGCACTTCAGGCACACAGCTCTGAGCCCGCTGGGGTTGGATGGGGAGGAAGGATGGTGGTAGCTGAACTTGGGTTTGAGATGGCAAAAAAGAAAAGAGAAAATAGCTGTTCTGTATCGTCCTTTGAACAGAAAGGCAAAAGCTGATTTCTTTCTTTTGAGGCTGGCCTCTAACTTTTAATCTTCCCAGCTTGATGACGTGAATGCCAGAATTAACATCCTGAACTGCCACACCTGGATATACACCACACACGCACACACACACGCGCACACACACGCACACACACGCACACATATACACATACACACACGCGCACACACACATACACACGCACACACATGCACACACACACGCACACACACGCACACATACGCACACGTACACATACACGCAAGCACACACACGCACACACGCACACATACACACACGTACACATACACACACGCACGCACACACACGCACACACACATGCCTTTTCATTTTGCGGTACCTATAGAAGTTGCTGGCTAGAACCATCAGAATCAGAAATTGCACACTTTGTAATATAGAAAATAATAAAGAAAAGATCAGTGTTCCTTTTAGCCCAGAAGCCTTTAGACAACCACAGTTGAGGTCAAAACCAGCAAATTCCCTCGCCGCAGTAGAAGTAGCTACGCCTTATTTGGTTTGTATTGGTTTCTGTATTCACCTTTCTTTTCCCCACTAATATTTTGCTTTTGTTCAGTCTCATTACATTTTTTGTCTATTTGTTTGCTTCTTGTGGTGCTGGAGTTCCGAGGATTGAACCCAGGGCTTCCTGTGTGCTAGGCAAGAGCTCCGCTGAGCTACAGTCCCGCGCCCTCCCCCTCCTCCCTCGCTCTTATGTTGAATACTGGTGTAATATTTTGTCACAATCCTGTGAAATTGTCCACAAAACTTTAACACTTAATACATACTAGATTTTTCTGTGAGAAATTAATTTTTTTCTCGATGTAATTCTTACAAAGAAACCTTTCTCATGCAATCTATTTTTTGGTGGTTGCAGCCTTCAGCGCTCTCCCCAGCCGGGGTCAGGTCTGGGTCAGGTAGCCAGTTGACTTTTGAGTGTAGGTGTTGGGGTGCGAGGGATTCGCGCTCTCCAGCTCCCCTGGAGATCAGGATGGGGCTTTAACACCCAGGAGGCATCCACATCGCCAAAGATATTGGTTAAAATGGATGCCCCAGGACAGTGGCTCAGCAGGTAAAGCCAATTGGTGAGAGTTGAGAGTTGACGTACACACTGGGTAGGTAGGTTTGGCAACCTTCCTGTAACTCAAACATCAGAAAGCAAAGATCAAATCTCTAGAACACGCTAGTAAACTGGCCAGTATGGTGAGCTCTGATTCTATAGAGACACGCCCACCTCAGTGGTTAAAGTGGAAGAATGATCAAGGATGAATCCCAGCATCAGCCATGGGTCTCCACACGCACAGGCATGTACACGCATGCACACATGCACAGACACGGGCAGACACATGCACATGCACACACATATGCATAGACATGCATATGCACAGGCACAGGCACACACGCGTGCACACATGCACAGATATGCATATGCACAGGCACACACATATGCACAGATATGCATATGCACATGCACATACACACACATGCACAGGCACATACACACACATGCACAGGCACATGCACACGCATGCACACACAGAGACACAAACACATGCACAGGCACATACACATGAACACACATGCATATGCACAGGCACACACATACACAGGCACATACACGCATGCACACATATGCACAGACATGCATACATATAGGCACATACACGCATGCACACTCGCACAGACATGCATACGCCCATGCACAGGGACATACACACACATGCACAGCCACATACACATGCACACACACACACATGCATATGCACAGACACACACATGCACAGGCACACAAGAAAAAATAATAGAAAAAGGAAAAAATAATCACTACCTGAGCTTTCTTGGTACAGAATGATTGTTTAACATCGAAAGCCTTGCCCTGGAACACTATGTAAACTTTGTGGGGAATTAATCATTGAAAAGTAAAGCACCCCGTATTTTCTTATCTTAAAAAAGGAAGGAAATTAATGTGAACACCCATGCTTCCTGCATGTTTGCCCCAAGTCTATTCAGGTAGAACGAAGCCGTCATGAGGACGTTTGTTCTTCCTGAAAGAAACCCAGCATTAGGACCGGAAATGGGACGTGTCGAAATCAATCCAGTATCAGCCCCATCAAAGCCTTCTTAAAATTGTAGGCTTTACAGAGCTTGTTTATTCGGCTGAGTTTAGCTGTGAATCATGGTGCTTCCGCATCGGAGAGAAGGAGTCAAAACAAATTGCAGGTGGGTTGCGTCCCAGTCTCGGCATCGCGCGCTCAGCGTGCTTTGCCGGCTGCCTCACGTCTCCGAGGTCGCTGTCTCTGGATGGCGCTTCGGCTGTCTGCGTTTAGAAAGGGTATTGATGAGGACCTTGATCTGAACGGGGGCGGGGGGGGAATGTTGGCGTGGGCCAGAGACCTGCAAGGTGACGGAGCCGTGGAGCGCAGAGAACCCAGGGTCACCAGCGAGACATGCTGTGGAACTGGCCTGTGTTCACCAGCCGAGAGGGAATTTATTTGGAAGGCAGAACACGAGGCACCTCGGCATTTCTTAGTATCTGTTGGCATTCCAAGGAGGAAAGGGAGAGGTTTTGGAATGCTCCCGGGTGCCCACGCGCACAGGAGGTTGTTGTAAAGACAGAACGTGCTGGGCTGCTTAGTTCCCGACAAAGGCTTGCCTGGGCTTCATGCCGAGCTGAGTCTCCTATCCCTGGACTCAGCAGGGCCTGGGTACTGGGTGAGACAGAAGAGCCTATCACATCGAACTCGTTTGTGATGGGTGGCCTTGGTGACATAGCGAAGTCTCGAACTATCCCACAAGTCTAGGAAATCAGGGACAATCAGTTCTCAGAACTGGGATGATCAGGTGGCAAGGCTTCTGTTTCCTCTACGGCCACCTTGTCACCGGGGAAATGTGCTCAGCTAGCCCTGAAGCTAGGGACAGCTGTAGCTTCAATCCGGACCCCTCCGCGAGAAGGAATCCAGCCATCCCCGAAGCCAGCTTTCTTGTGTTTCAATTTGTGGGAGAAGCAGCTTCCTATTTAATCCTTTCCCGTGGTGGGCATTAGGAAGGAGAGATGGAATGCCGGAAGCAGGATGTGGAGTTCCTAGCGGACACCTCGGAGAAAACCACACGGCAGCAGCAAAGTCTTCCCAGGCGTGGTTGACTCTCCTGGTGTGTAGTAATGAGGAGGAGTGGGCTGTGTTCCCAGCACCTGAGAGGAGCGCGGGCCCTTTTGTTCTGTCCCGCCCGGCTCCCGGCCGCCGGCCTAACTTACATTTGAAATAACCACACAAAATTTATATTAATTAAATTACTGCTTGGCCCATTAGTTTTAACCTCTTAATAGCTAACTCTTACATCCTGCTTTAACCCATATTTAGAAATCTGTGGGTCACCACGAGTCGTGGCTTACGGGCATGAGTCTAACCTACGGCCATCTCAGGTAGGAGCATCATGGCATCTGCCCCAGTGCCTTCTCTCTCACAGCCTTCTGTTCTGTCTGCTCCGCCCACCTAAGGGCTGCCCTGTCCTACAAGCCAAGGCAGTTTCTCTATTCAACCAATGAAAGCACAGAAATACAGAAGGACCCTCCTACACCACTGGTAGAGTCTTAAGTACCACATGGTTGGGCCCTTTGTGTTCACTGGCGTGTTTGTAGTACAGTTTAGTAAGTTCCCGCATCTCCCTGAAAGGAAAGAAATTAAAGGCAAGCTGGTTCTGTGACCCTGCTCTGGGGCAAGCTCTGGAAATCATGCTGCTCCCTTCTGGAACATTCAGTGGTGTGGTTACAAGTAGCCATTGAGGGGCGGAGCCAGGGTGGGCGTGGGCTCGGCAGCACTCAAAGGACAGCATGTAGAGTGTCTCTCAAAGCTGAGAGGCTGATGCACACAGTGTCAGGAGCCTCTCATTCCTCTCCCTGTAAATCTAGCCTTGTAAGGACAGAGGAACAGTGTGTGTGTGTGTGTGTGTGTGTGTGTGTGTGTGTGTGTGTGTTGTAGTAAGAGGTGTGGGCTGTGTTCCCAGCACCTGAGAGGAGCGCCCGGCTCCCAGCCGCTGGGCTAGCTTACATTTGAAATAACTACACAAAATTATATTAATTAAATTACTGCCTGGCCCATTAGTTTTAACCTCTTATACATATTAGTTTAACCCATATCTAGTAATCTGTGTATCACCACGTGGTCGTGGTTTACCGGGAAGATTCTAACCAAAGTCCATCTTGGGCTGGAGAAACATGGCGTCTGCTCCAGTGCCTTCTCTCTCACAGCCTTCCATTCTGTCTACTCCACCCACCTAAGGGCTGCCCTATCAAAAGGCCGAGCCAGTTTCTTTATTCAACCAATGAAAGCAACGGAAATACAGAAGGACCCTCCTATACCAGTGCGTGTGCGCGCACACACGCGCACACATGTCTGTCACCCAGCTGGATATGGCAAGGTAGCATCTGAATCCATATCTCTTGCTTCTTAATGTGATTTTCAGTGTTGAAGCTAATTCTCAGAGCCACTATCCAGTGAGTTAAATGACAGAAGCCAGTTTTCAGTGGCCCGCCCAATCAGATGGCGAGGTGAGCTGAGTCTATTTGGCTCTGGTATGTGTGCAGTGGGGGCAATGAGGCCCAGAGATGACCCTCGTCTGGGGTTCAGTCAAGTTCATGTTCAGCAGTGGAAGATGCCTTTGAACCTGGCAGGGTTAAACAAGTTTCTTGGCCAGGCTGCAGGAGGAGAGAAGCAGGGCCCCCAAGCGTGACATAGGTTCACGGAACGGCCATCTGGCCAGCTAGCCGTATCTCCTCTCTCTGACCATCTAGGGTGAAGAGCCTGGTTGTGAATGAATCTGGCTGGGCAGGGACCCGAGCAGAAGGAAGTGGCTCTTCGGTTCAAGGTCCGTCCGTAGAGGGATTAGATTTCCTTCAGTGACACAATATGACGCAGTATGGCTTTAATTCTAGTTTAGAGAGGCAGCCCGGTTTTGGAGTTTCCGCTTACTGGCTGTTGTCTGGAAGCTAGGCGGGACCTCTCGCCCTCCAGGTGTAACAGCAGCCAGCTGTCCCTCTGAGCATCAGAAGCTGCCCCGGAATCCGGTGTTACCCTTGTCACGGGGTCTGTTAGTCACTTTCCCGTGGCGGTCACAAAGCACCATGACCAAGGCAACTTTAGAAGGAAGAGTTTAATTGGACTTATGTTCCCAGAAGGTTAGAGTCCCCACGGCAGAGCGAAGTCACCGGCAGCAGGAGTAGCTAAGCACTCGCACCTCATCCACCTCATCCGCAGTCAGGAAGCACGGAGAGCTAACTTGAAATGGCCCCAGCCTTCTGAATCCTCATATCCTACCATCAGCGGCATACTTCCGCCAAAGGCCACACCTCCTAGTCGTCTGCAGTCACCCACCAGCCCGGGGACCAAGTGTCCAAATCCCTACATCTCACTAAACCACCACACACAGTGTGTATGCCTGCTACGGTTTTAACCCAGAGTGCTGTGCTCGCTACAGTTGTGTCTGGGGTTCTGGGAGAGAGCAGGAGGCCTGTCTGCTCATACCAGCGCTGAGAACCTTGAGATGCCCAAGTGCCTGCCAGCCCTCTGGGGTCTTCCAGTGAGGAAGCTGCCCTCAGCCAGGCCTGTAGGAGTAGGGACGATTCCCACGGGGGTTTTACATACTAAATACATGGATGGCTCCAAAGAGAAAGCTGGGGCTCCGCCTGGCGGCCGGCCACGGAACAGCAGGGCTATCAGCCTGCTGTGGGACAGAAGATTCCCCCTTGGTGGGTGTCAAGTCTGTGGGGTTTCCTGGGAGGACCTCATGAAGAGCCATCAAGAGCAGAGACATCCAGGGAAGATAAAGTAAAAACATCGCTTCGGCAAGGCCCAGAGTTCTTAGCCTTTGCTTACCATCTTTAAGGAGGAGGGCATGGATCAACAGATTGACAATGTTTCCGGTGACCAAACCCCATTCTGGTCAAGCTGGACAGGATCCAGGATAGGCTGGACTGAGTGTCTTGGCTCTCGGAATATCCTGGGACCGGATACCTCGTTCCCAAATCTCTGCCCTTCAGCTCATCCAGAACACTGAAAAAGCCACTTTAGGGATGGGGGCTCCCTCATGCCTTAAAGGTGTACCACGTAGGAAGTGCAGCTTTTGGGAAAGAGACAACTTTGTGGGCTCCGTCAGTCCTGTGTCCACTGCTACGGATATGCTTGTCTGCGTCAGGGCGGGAGTGCATGGTGTGGATGAGGGACGGCGACAGGCTGGGGTCCAGGGCAGCACACCTCCCTCCGCTCGGTTAGTAGTTTATCTAAGGGCTGTTTTTGGAGCCTTAATCTGAATTAGTTTTCTTACATATTAATTGTTAAAGTGTTATTACTAATAATGGTCTTGATAATAGCTAACCTTTACTAAATTCTGAGGACTGAGGACTGACTGTTCCACTGCTTTACAAGGGCATATGAATTTGCAGAGTCTGATCTTGCATCGCGCCCAAATTCTTTGATCTGCATAACAACAGGACAAGACACAGACACTATGATTTCCGGTGTAAACATAAGCTCTTTATCCCCCATTACTGCACCATGATTTATTTAATATTTCCCTTTGAATCATGCCTTCTTTTTAAATGTAGTTTAAAAGGAAGCCTTATTTCACTTCGATTAGTGGAAAACTAGCGTTACCTGTCTTGAGTAGACAGAATCTATTGCTCAAATTATATTAAAACAGCAGGGCGGTGGTGGTCGCGCACGCCTTTAATCCCAGCACTCGGGAGGCAGAGGCAGGCGGATCTCTGTGAGTTCGAGACCAGCCTGGTCTACAAGAGCTAGTTCCAGGACAGGCTCCAAAGCCACAGAGAAACCCTGTCTCAAAAAAATATTAAAATAGCTACGTGCCAAAGTGCCCTTGGGACACACCTTCTGAGCCGCCTCTAGCGTGAGTGGGCCTTCTACACCACCCTCCATGTCAGGACAGACGTTTCATGAAGAGTGGAAGAGACCTGCCAGGAAAGAAGTAAATCTTCACAGTTTGCAAACGGGGCTCTGTGAAGGTCTGCCTGGACAATGTGTGCGTCTATTCTGCTTTATGCAAATTCTGAGATGGGCCTGTGACTCGGTAAAGCCTCGGCTTCCCTTCTTTTCAGCCCAGGTGGAGCCGAGGATGTCTGTGAAGTCCTGATCTTCCGGCCCCCACCTTCTGAGAGATAGGATTACAGGCATGCACCACCGTACCCGGCTGTTGTGTTCTTTTAAAAACTATGTCTGGACTCTTCACAACGTCTTGCTCCCTGCACATACACCCAAACATAATTTACAATCTGTGTCTGTTAATTCCACAAAAGAGAGAGCTGCTCCCCCAGACTCGTTTTATCAGCTGCATTTTTATCCCCGGGAAGAGAAAGTACTGCAGGCCTCCACACCCACTCCCTCCCTTTGCTGCTCTGTATCCGCCGAAAAATCCTGAACTAGCATCATTATTCCAAGGCAGAGCTTTCTAGCAAGTCCCGTGCAGGCTAGGGATCCAGGCATGTTTGTGAGTTCAGTGTTCCAGAAAAATAAAAGGAAGAGCTTGACTTGGGTCATTTTAGAGTCCAGCTTAAAAAAAAAAAACGACAGGGTTCTCAAGGCTTCCAGGGCACCTGGCAGGCTCTTTGGAACTGCCAACGCCTTGGAGAACAGCAGCACCAAATATGGAGGAGGGAAATGACGGAAGGGAGCACCGTTCCCACAGGTCTACCGGCAGAGCTCGGGGGTTGCCCCTCTGAGGAGCACAGGTGGACAGTGCACACATTTTAGGGATCCAAGTGCATGCGGAAACCCTTCTGCCCCGTGCCAGCACCTGCAAATGTTCAGGAGGCATATCCAACCCTCCTCACTGTTCTTGCTGCGGTCACTGCGTTCCCAGGGGACGTCGATCTGCTGAGCTGCAGGACCTAGGTGTCAAGGGGACTCTTCAAGCCAGAAGTATTCGCATCCTGGGCCCAACTAATAGATAAGCAGAGACCCTGGGCCACAGTCAGTGCTGAGGACTGGGGAGGAGGTGTGAAGCCAGAGGCTGAGATAAAAGAGTAAGAAGTCAGGGAATCCATGCCCAGGAAGAGAAAAAGGTGAAAATGGTGGTGGTGGGGTGGCAGCAAGGAGCAGGAGGTGCCAAGTTCTCGGCAGTCTTGTTCTATCTCGGGAGGGGGAGATTGGGGCTGAGGAGGCCCTATGGTGACAGCTTGCATTGGGCAAAATTTGAGGATAAGGAATTACTAATTAGTAATAAGGCAGAATGCTTAAGTGTTATGAAATGAATAATATGTAGCTAAAAAATAATGATATAGCATTAGGCGTTTGAGACATGTGGACTCCAAGCAATTAACCTCCATTCTTCTTTTGAATTGCGGTTGTTCTAATTGGCTCCTTTGCTCTGATGGGGCCATATTAACCTTTCTGCTTCTCTCTGAAGAAGTAAGTACGGTGGGTAGGGTGCACTGCTCCGCTGGGAGGAAAGGCATTTTTCCCCCTGAATAATGAGCTAGTTGCAAATTTCCCCCCAAATTGTTACCCTGAAAAGGTTCTGTCAGGTTTTCTTGATAATGCGCCGTCTGGAAAAGATGGTTTAAACACACCTGACCTCATCCTGTAGCCATTTGGAGAAACCCTGCACGCAGGAAGCCCTGTTCTGGATGCCGTGGTTGGTGACAAGACAGGCAGGACCGAGAGTCTGTGGTGTGCGGACCGCCGAAGGCGGGTAGACATGGAGGTGTTGAATGCGGTCTAGGGCTGTGAGACAAAAGGGAAATTGCTAGCCGAGCAGCATGGGAAAGGGAGGGGATACATCGCTGAGAAGCAGAAGCACAGAAAAGAGATCTCTGTCTCCCGAGAGAGAGAGCCAGCATTGCAGGCAGTGGGAGCAGAGAGGGCAAAGGCCCTGGCCCTGGACTGTACTTGAGAGAGCAGGCTGGCCGGCCTGTGGTCTTGATAGAGGAAAGGGATGAACCGTAAGAAGACAGGAGGCTGGACATGCACTCAAGGGCTGTGTGGTCCAGCTTCACAAGCCGCGGCTAGACTCAAGTTGATCTGCAGTGTGTAGCAGAGACCCTCGTCGGCTGTGAGCAGGGCCTGTGGCAGCTATGGAGAAACCAGACGGACGAGGACGAGGACAGCAGGCATAGAGGTGCAGCCAGAGTGGCGTGAAGAGACCTGGGTGTGGGAAGTCCGGTGAGCCTGACCCAGAGTCTGGAAAAATGGAGCTTCTATGGGGGGATGCAGCAGCGCCATGCCCCACCCCCACACCTTCTCAAGGAGAAACAGACACTGGGCACTTCAGAATACAGTGGGCCCCTCCCACCCATCGACCACATGCTGGTCCATGGTCACTGTCATGAACAACGTCCACACTCAGAGCTGAACCGGACCAGGGATGTGTCTCACAGGCAGGGGGCTGGCTCAGCACACCCTCGGGGTCCCACCCTCAGCTCTCACCCCAAACACAACCCCAGAACTGACCTGGCAGTTCCCCTGTGTGTTTTACTCAGATACAATGAGGCGGGTCTAAGGTGACTCGGGTCCACAGGGGCTTCGAAGGCTTGAACGTGGGATGACCCCACGGGCCCGTGCTATGCAATCTCATGCCCCCCAGATGATGGTGCTGTCCAATGAGGGTGTAGAAGATGTAGGGGGTGGGGCCTTGCTGGAGGAAGCAGGTCCCTGGGGTGGGGGTGGGGAGCAGGTCTTCGAAGCCTCTGCCTGCTCTGTTTTCTGTCACGTTCTTTCTACCCTGTGAACAGCTGTCCTCTGCCACCGATTCTCCATGGGCTGGAACCCTCCATAGCCATGAACCTGACTGAGCCTTTCCTCCTGTAAGTTTTTCCTGTATTTTAGTGACAGTGACAGAAAAGCAACTGATAAATGGCTGTGGCAGCTTTGTTCCTGTCTTAGTTAGGGCTTCCATCGCTGTGACGAGACACCATGACCACGGCAACTCTTATAAAGCAGAAACATCCCACTGGAGTGGCTTCCATTATCATCAAGCTGCAGCTTGGGGGCCTGCAGGCAGACACGGTGCTGGGGAACGAGCAGAGACTCCCACATCTTGACCCGCAGGCAACAAGAAATGATCTGAACACCGGGCATGGCTTGAGCATATATGAGACCTCGAAGCCCACCTCCACAGTGGCGATACCTCCTGCACCAAGGCCACGCCTACTCCAGCAAAGCCACTGCCACTTCCTAGTGGGGAGGGCTTCTCTTTCAGACCGCCACAGTTCCTAATAGAACACCCGAGTTTTCACCAACAGAGGCTAATTATGTAAGTCGCAATGCGTACAAGCTTTGGAATAGTATGGAAAGAATTATTTTGTTTGTTTGTTTTAAATGGGATTTTGATATATGTTCCAGAATGGCTTGGAACTCAAGGTCCTTCTGTCTCGGTTTCTAGAGTGCTGTGATCACAGGCTTGTACAAACATGCCTGACATTATGTGTGTGTGTGTATAGTGTGTGTATATACATATGTATATATATAGTGTGTGTGTATATAAAGTGTGTGTATATATATGTATATATAGTGTGTGTATATATGTGTATATATAGTGTGTGTATATATATAGTGTGTATATATGTATATATAGTGTGTGTATATATATAGTGTGTGTATATATATAGTGTGTGTATATATATAGTGTGTATATATGTATATATAGTGTGTGTATATATAGTGTGTATATATATGTATATGTGTATATATATATATAGTGTGTGTGTGTGTGTGTGTGTATGTGTGTGTGTGTGAATACAAGGAAGCATACTCTTCCGCTCCTATTTCCTAAGAGAGTTGCCGGAGTATTCTTGAGGAAACGTTTTCTCTTCCGGAACAAGCATATGTATTTTTTCTTGATATGTAATATAAAGATAAGCTATATGAAGCATGAATCATTCTGCAGTCTAGCTCAGGGTAGTCTGTAAGTGGGATCCAGTGGCTCCAGCTCAGGGTAGTCTGTACGTGGGATCCAGTGGCTCCGGCTCAGGGTAGTCTGTACGTGGGATCCAGTGGCTCCGGCTCAGGGTAGTCTGTACGTGGGATCCAGTGGCTCCGGCTCAGTGTAGTCTGTACGTGGGATCCAGTGGCTCCGGCTCAGGGTAGTCTGTATGTGGGATCCAGTGGCTCCGGCTCAGGGTAGTCTGTATGTGGGATCCAGGGGCTCCGGCTCAGGGTAGTCTGTACGTGGGATCCAGTGGCTCCGGGTTTTATTACGTGATGCTTCTAGCGTGTTCGCGTGTGAGTGGCTCAGACAACGGCTGCGCAGTATTCCACTGCACATGCCCGAGGTGCCACACGCAGCCAGTTCCCCTTCTTGTGTTTCTTACCAAGATTACAGATCCGTGTTTTCATGTTCACTCCTCAAGTTAAGTGATTAAGGGAGTACCATCATACCAGTTCCGTGCATGGTGGCCTTAGCAGGAAGGTCGCCTCGTGCCACACTTGCTGTGGACACAAGTTAACTTACAATGGAAGCATTAAAAGGACCCGGTGTGGTGGCACAAACCTATAATTCCATCTACACGGGAGGCTGAGGCAGGAGGCTCTCGAGGGTCACGGAGTGAGTTCAAAGCCGGCCAAGTCACTTTGTGAGACCGTGTCTCAATTTTTTTTCCAAAACGTCAGGACTGGGCCTGTAGCCCAAGGGGAGAGGACTTACCTAGCATGTGTGAGCCTCTGGCTTTGATCCCCAGCATTACAGAATCAAAACGCAACAACAAAATCGGGTCATGGGAGTTCACAACCTTGACCCAGCTCTCAGAAGGAGGAGGAGGCGGGTGGGTCTCTGAGTTGGAGGCCAGTCTGCTCTATCGAGTGCCAGGACAGCCAAGGCTACATAAAGGGACCTCATCTTTTAAAAAATCATAAAAATATAACCAAAATATTAAAAGTGATGGTATAATGTGTATTTATTGTACAGATGTCTGTCCACAGCTTATTATTGAGGCAGAAGAAAGATTAGGGGTAAAGGTTAAAATATGGGCTTTTTGACCGTGAGTTTTCACGTGTCTGTGGGCACACGGACTTACAGAGTCTGCAGAGGTGCTCACCAAATGCTAACAGGCTTTTTCATGCCGCTGTCTCTTCTCTCCCATCCTTTTTAGCCCCATAAAGTTTTTTTTGTATTGTGGAGGGGGAAAAAAAGGAAGCTGTTTTATTCTGGGGGATATTTTCTTGGGGGAAAGCTCACGAACTGCACCTCAAGTAGAGACTTTTGCATTTGAGTGTGCTCTCTTTACAGAGCGCCTCTTACTTCAGGATTAAATTGTATTCATCAAGTAAGCTTCAAATCGCTGTAATCTAGGTGTGGAGCTGTGTGCAGTTACCAGACGCGCCACCAGAGGGCGGTGTTGGCGGGACATTGTGAGCGTGCGGCCTCTGTACAGTTTTGCAGGGAGAACTTTGGGTCAGCTCTTCCACTGCAGACTCAGGATGTGTGTCCTTCGGCTTCCGGTTTGCACCAAAGCACGGCCGTTTTCTTACCGTTTCTCCCTATCCTATTGGAATGCCTCTTACAATGTGGAAGGATTTGGTTGCAACCCTCCCACCTCCTGCTCTAATCCCTGCAGCCTCTGTCTTTGGCTCAGCCGACTTGCAACTCCAGGGCCTGACCTGAGCAGGGACCCTTGAGGGTTCACTGCCTCCCTGTCCCGTCCGCTCAGCGATACGGCCCTCCCATCTTAGTTCCTGTGCCAAGTAGCTTTCTGGCCTCCCGGGTCTCCTTATTGCCACCTTAAGTTTTCAGAAAAAGCAATGCTTATTCAGGACAGATGGGCAGATGGCGCAAAAGGGAGGTGTGTGTGACACCAAGTCTGCCCCTCCTGGCTCCCACGTTCTCGTTCTCCCCAAATAGTGACTAGAACGTGGTTTTTAGAGATGTGCTGGAACCTTCCACATAAGTTTGCAGAACTGTGAGTTTGTGTGTGTGTGCGTGCGTGCATGTGTGGGTGTGGGTGTGGGTGTGTGTGCGTGCATGGGTGTGTGTGCGTGCATGGGTGTGCATGCGTGTGTGTGCGTGCGTGCGTGTGTGCGCACATGTGTGTGTGCGTGCACGTGTGTGTGTGTGAGAGAGAGAGAGAGGAAGAGGGAAGTGCATGTGTGGAAGCATGAGTGTGAGATACGGAAAGAAAAATGTGAGAAAGTGAATGTGTGGTATGGCATGAGTGTGAGCCTGTGTGTGACCAGAGAGTCCTGTGAGTGGGTCTGTGTAAGCCTATGAGTGTGCACACGAGCATGAGAGTGTGGATCTGTGCATGAATGAGACAGTGTTCGTGCGTGTGAGTGCATGAATTCAGAAGAATGTGTTAATATGTCCGTGCTGGTGTGACCGCATGTGGGCTCGTGACCTGTGAGTGTGAATGGATGGTGCGTGTGAGAATATGTAAGTAGGAGCGTGTGTGAGCAGGTGTGATGGCACATGCCTTGTGCGCGTATGCAGATGGCGGCATGCATGTGTTATAGTGTATGTATGTGTGTATGCCTGAGTGTGGGTCAGTGAGAGTGAGTGTGTCAGAGCGTCCCTAGATGTGAGTGTGATCATGTGTGTGCCTGGGTGTTGGTGTGTAGGTACCAGTACCTGAATGTATATGCAGGTATGAGCGTGAGAGCTAGTGCATGCACGAGTTTGAATGTGTCTGTGTGCACAACTGTTTGTGTCAGTCTGTGTGCCTTAGTGAAAGAGCATACACAAGTGTGAGTGTGTTAGAGTATGTACTACTGTGTGCATGTGCACTGGTATTCATGGATTGTGAGAGTCTTGTTACTGGGAGTGTACAAGTGTGAGAGAATGTGTAAGCATATGTGAGTGTTTGTGGTGTGTGTGTGTGTGTGTGTGTGTGTGTGTGTAGGGACCAGCATTAGCACTTTCCCAGGAGACCCACATGGCCAGATACAGATGACTGCTGTCAG
>JAQHUG010000265.1:221029-235270 GCA_028555095.1 Dicrostonyx torquatus | reverse complement strand
ACAGACATCAGGGACAGACATACAGACATCAGGGACAGACATCCACACAGACATCAGGGACAGACATACACACAGACATCAGGGACAGACATACAGACATCAGGGACAGGCATACAGACATCAGGGACAGACATACAGACATCAGGGACAGACATCCACACAGACATCAGGGACAGACATACACACAGACATACAGACATCAGGGACAGACATCTACACAGACATCAGGGACAGACATACACACAGACATCAGGGACAGACATACACACAGACATCAGGGACAGACATCAGGGACAGACATACAGACATCAGGGACAGACATACAGACATCAGGGACAGGCATACACACAGACATCAGGGACAGACATACAGACATCAGGGACAGACATACACACAGACATCAGGGACAGACATACAGACATCAGGGACAGACATACAGACATCAGGGACAGACATCTACACAGACATCAGGGACAGACATACACACAGACATCAGGGACAGACATACAGACATCAGGGACAGGCATACACACACACACACACATCAGGGACAGACATACAGACATCGGGGACAGACATACAGACATCAGGGACAGGCATACACACAGTAGGCACTCAGCTCCACTATGCCGGCTGGACTGGGGTTTTCAGACACCCGTAACTTCTGCTTTCCCTCGGTGACAGGAGATGGGAGGGAGGTGACCCCGGCGTCTCCAACCAGAAGACCCCGACCACTATCTTGCTGACGCCAGAGAGGAAGTTCCACAGCTTTGGGTACGCCGCCAGGGACTTCTACCACGACCTGGACCCCAACGAGGCCAAGCAGTGGCTGTACCTGGAGAAGTTCAAGATGAAACTCCACACCACAGGGGTGAGCCGGCCTCTCTAGGAGAGCAAGGGACCTCAGTGTGTGGGGTCTTCAACTGGAGTCGCCCAGGTTTCCCCCAAAGGGAAGTTAGTGCCTGTCTGCCCGGGTCCTGGAAACAGCCTGGAGTGAATGACTCCTCAAGTCCTCAGATCCCTTTGTGAACTCAGTTCTTCCTGGTGTGGGGGAGGGGACAGGAGGTGTCCCAGGTGTTTAGCTGTTCCTTTTGTTTAGAAAACTGAGAGGCCCGAGAAGATCGCAGCTGTGACGTGGGTGCAGGGAGCTACCACCTTGCTGCCCAAGCGGGTTTGGGGAGATCAGGGACCCTCTTTCCATTAAGACCAACTCGTGCTTGAAGGCCCAAGTAGGGGAGGTGGATCAGGGCTGTGGCTATTAACTGCTCAGTTTGGAAGTAACATCGGAGGAGAAACCACCGTCTGGGTGTGGAGCAGGAGGATGAACGCAAGTGGACCAGTTCTTAAAGGCCTGAATGCCAGGACAGTGGCCTCACTTCTGAAACCCCGGGCAAGCCAATGTCCTGTGAGACACCCAGGTCCAGCAGGCATCCCTGCCGCAAAGCTTCATGGGAAAGGTGGGAGCTAGCTGAAGACCAAGGACTCTGAGCCACAGAGTTTCATCCCTGATTCCTCCAAGACACTTAGCCACGTGACCTTGTTGTGCCTCTTTATCCTTCCTTTATAAGATGCAGACAGTTACAGCATCTTGCTCACAGGGAGAATATAAGGGTCGAAGTGACAGGCATACATGACGCTCCCAGAGGAGGGAAAGCCCTAGGCACACGTTAGCTTCCATCAGCATTTGCAGATGGCAGCACAGAGGTGGCGGGAAAGCCACCACTGCCACCTAGCCCTCCCAAGGCTCTAGGCTTACGTGAGGTTGCGTTTCTGTGCCTGGGCTGGAAAGGACCCACCCCTTCTCTCCAGGCGGGACACCACGCTGGTTATCAGGAGTGGGCAGTGGGAGCCCAGGGTGAACTGTAGCTACAGGGACTCAGCCGAGCCTTTGCTGGACACCAGGAGAAGGGGGTGCTGGCCAGGAGCAGTGAGCATGAGTAGGTGCTTTAGGGTGCACCCAAAGGTTCCACAAGGACCCATTAGTGACGCGTGGCCTTACCTAAAACAAAGGCAAAGTCTGGCTATCTTAGCCTGCATCATTCTGATGTCCAATGATTAATTTGTTCCCTGACACTAATAAGCAGGTTAGTTCAGGGTCTTCCTGTCACTCTCACCCCAACCTCTCCCCCTGGGGGACCCTAGTCATCCTTTTTCTGGTGACCTCTCACCATCTGGCCTCAGCACAGCATCCTCTACCCGAAGAGCACGGACAGCAGCTGGTTTGGCTTCTGGCGGAGCCAGAGAGGCCGCTGTGCCCAGCTCTCAGCAGATTAGACTGAACCGGCCTTAAAATAGGAGCTTGTCTATTTTAGTGACCCGGCTGGCAGCTCACGGGGGAAGGAAAGAGTCATGCGTGTTAGCATCCTTCTTGGCAGCGAAGTGGCATGATTTAAGCTGCTCTCACAGGGCTCCCGGGTGGGGGGAGGGGGAGTCTGGTGTCTGGAAGTCGCATGTAAATTTCACTGGGCTTGGCACCTGCTACCCATCGGTTCGTCCCGGGGCCTGCAATTGTCCGGAGATGCCTGCTCCTGAGGATCCAACAGAGGGAGAGGGAAAGGAAGGGGAGGAAGGAGGGGCAATGAAGGTGCGGGGGAGGGAACAGCCAGAGCTCTTAGACTGTAGGGTGGCATTACTGCCAGGTGCCTCTGGGGGCGCACTATTGCCTCTGCCTTTCTAAGCATAGGGGACTGGATTGGGCCGGTCTCCAAATGGCGGCCCTGACTCCCCCAGGCAAAGGTGTGGTTCTCCTCCACCCTTTCCTCTGTCACGTGTCTCTCTTCGTTCAGGACCTCACTACGGACACAGACCTGACAGCTGCAAACGGCAAGAAAGTCAAAGCCCTTGAAATCTTTGCGTATGCCCTGCAGTACTTTAAGGAGCAGGCCCTGAAGGTGAGGCTGAGGGATGGCGGCAGTCAGCCTCGCGTGAGGCCATCTGTGGTTGCTGCACCCACCCTCTGGGCAGAGGTTCAGCCTGCGGGGAGAAGATGTGGGCTCTGGGGTCAGAACAGCAGAATGTGTTCTCCGGCACTGCTGGCCGGGAGGGGAAATGGTTCGGCAATTATTTTGGAACAAATTTGGAAGTCCCTGGAAAAGTTAAAAAGACAGACATCACCCAGCAATCCCACTCCTAGGCACACATGCGAGGGAGATGAACACATGGGCACATAAAACTGTTTAATGAAAGTTCCTAGCGGCATTATTCATAATAAGTGAAAAAGCGGAACAACTCAGATGTCCCTCAACCGATGGACAACCGAGTGTGGCCCGTCTGCTCGCTGGAGGGTTACTCAGGCATAAAGGGAGTGAAACACTGGTGCGTGTTGCAGTGTGGATATTCCTCTGAGAAACAGCTTGTAACATAAAAGAAACAATGTATAAAAGCCACAAGGACACAATTCCATTCATGTTCGTAACAGGTAAGCCCACAGAGACAGCCGTTTTCAGGTTGCTGTGGACCGACGAGGAGATAAACGAGAGAGGCAGGCTCACCCTACTGTGTGCGGGGCTCCTCCGGAGTCCTGCTAACCGCCTGGCTGCTCGGCAGAGCCCCAGGAGGTCTGTCCCAGGGAATCAGCAGTGTCGTTGACCACCACCACCACTGCATTTACACATTTACTCTTCTTGGCATTAGGAGCTGAGTGACCAGGCTGGGTCGGACTTTGAGAGCTCTGATGTCAGATGGGTCATCACCGTGCCTGCCATCTGGAAGCAGCCAGCCAAGCAGTTCATGAGAGAAGCTGCCTACCAGGTGAGGGACACTGGGATGGGGTGGGGCGGGTCGAGGAAAGGGAGCTGGGATGCCCACAGTGGTGACGGTGCTTGGGTATCTCCCGGCTTACACCAGCTTCCTTAGGAGGATGGAAAGGGTTGTGGGACCAAGAGCATTCTTGTGCTTCCTGGTTCAGTCTAATAGGGATCTCTCTCTCTCTCTCTCTCTCTCTCTCTCTCTCTCTCTCTCTCTCTCTCTCTCTCTCTCTCTCTCTCTCTCTCGCTCTCTCTTCTTGGATTTATGTGTCTGGGTCATGTTTCCAGTGTAAATTTTCTGGAGTTAGATTTCAAACTGGGGTTCAGAGACATTTCCTGTTGATGAGGGAAAGTGGAAAAACTTCAGGAAAAGCCTTGGGAACAAGGATATTTGTATAAAAAAGGAACAGAGGCAAGGATATTGGCCAGGGCCCAGGCGTTTCAGCTCAGCCAGGAGGCTGAAAGTGGCCATCTGCAGCTGGGGAGTTGAGTTGTCTTCCGTACACTTGCCTGTCAGAGCCACACAGTAGTACGTGGGCTCTCAGGAAGGCCGAGGGCTAACACACTGGGTTCTGGCAGGCTCCCATGTGAGCGCAGCAGTGTGGCTCCATGATCAGCCTCAGAGGTGCGAACCGCCTGTATCTGGTGACCAGCCATTAAGGCTCCATCAATGCCATAAACACTCATGGTTTCCGTGCGGCTGATATTGACAGACAACCCGATGGGATCTGGAATCACCCAGGGGACAAAACTTTAGGCATGTCTGTGTGGCAATTTCCGGCAATAATTGCGGTGTGAAGATGCACCCTGGCTGCAGGTGATGCCGTCTCGGGGGCGGGAGTTCTAGCTTGAATAAAATGGAGGAAGAGAGCTCAGCACCAGCGTTCACCTCCTCGCTTCCCGACGGTTTGATGAGGCCGGCTGCCTCACGCTCCTGCCACCATGCCTTCCCTGCCGTGGTGGGCCATACTCTCAAACCGTGAGCCAAAATGAACCCTGCCCTCCTGGGATTTCCTTTGTTAGGTGTTTTGTGTTAGCGTCGCAGAAAGTAACCCACTGTCACAGTCAGACAACTTGTACCCAGCAATCTTCCATGAGAGGGACAGCTAGCTAGTCACGCCAAACTGCTCACTTTTGTTTGGCCTGAGTCAAGTCTCTGCCTTGAGAGTCAGTTTTTGGTCCTTAGTCTTCATCCCGGCAGGACAGGGACATCGACGCCATCCATGTCTCCACGTCCCCACCACACCCCTCAAGCGGCATCGTGCCCGCCTTTCCCAGGAGGCACCCCAGCAGAGGGTAAAGCGGCCCCCATAGGCCCTGCTCAGCGCCCAGGTCTCTTCCCGACGCAGCTAGCAGAGCTCGGCTTGTGCAAGGTCAGGGCGGATTATCCCTTCCCCGCGTCCCCTTTCCGGGACCATTTCCTCTGCTCTCCCCTTCCTTCTTCATGCAGCGTGAGAATCTGACTCTGTGTATGGAGCAGCCAAAAATAGATCTGCTGTCATAGGGATGAAGGAGAGGGGTGGGGGTGGGGAGTCCCAGAACGAGGCAGTGTAGTTAAGAAGGAGGTTAAGATGCCCCTTAGCCCCTCACAGAAGCCCTCAGCATCACAGCCTCAGCCTTCAGTGGCCGTCCAGAGATGAACCACCAGGACATGGTCATTTGCACCCATGGCACTGTGCCCGGCACGGTTCCCAGGAGGGATACTCATGACAAGGGTCACGGCCTCGGCTCACATTCCCCAGCCCACAGGAAGACTTCAGCAACAAACGTGTGACCTGTAGAGGGGTCAGATCTTATTTTTAGACAGGAAAAAAGAAGGCAGTGTGGTGGTTGGGTCAGGCTGCTGCTAGGCTGTGTAGCCCCGTACTGGTTCTTCCTAGAGTAGAGTCTTTGAATGGGGAGGACAAGGAGTGGGGCTGCACCCTGTGGAGTCTGAGGGGAGAATCAGACAGTGGGAGGTACAGGCACAGTATGCTTGGCTTCAGTGGAATAAAAACGGCCCTACACGCCGGGCATGGTGGCTCGTCCCTGCAATACCATACTTGGCTGAGTCAGGAGGCTTGGGGATAGATGTTACATGGTTTTGTTCAGAGGCGTGGGGGCTGCCTTCCAGGGCCGCGCAAACTTTCTTTGGTAGTGGTTCTGCAATTTATGCTTCGACCCTTTGTCGCTCTACTTTGGTCCTCCACGCAGCTCACAGGACCAGGTGGGTTTAAAGACGGCCACCTCATTCAGCCAGCCTTGGTTCATTAGCTCGCTCCTTCATGAGGTCTTTACGTCAGAGCCCCTGTGTGGCAGGCTCTGGAAGGCACCGGGTACAGCAACCCAGCTGAGTCAGGGTCCCAGGTTGCTCATGGGGCCCAGCGGTTCATAGTTTGGAAGTCAGAGGATGCATGTGGGTCATAGTTGCTCTGCAGTGCTGTCAGGAAGAGGTCCAGGAGGAATGGGAGAGTAGAACTCCGTGTCTCTCTTCCACACCCCTCTGCCTTTTTTTATACAGCATGAGTGCTGAGGGCCCAGTCCCTGTTGTTTCTCTGGACCTTCATGGTGGGAGTTGTGTGGCGCAGACCTGGGTGCAGATGACATGAGCGGGTGTCACGGGGATGCAAAAACTACCCATAGCCACGGTCACTGTGCAGGGCATCCTGGAAACGTCACCAGTGTTGACAGAGTCAACCCTGCCCAGTCCCGCGCCATTCAGTCCCAAAGAAACACACAGAGGCCTACATTAATTATAAACGCATTGGCCTATTAGCTCAGGCTTATTACTAACTAATTCTTACATCTTAAATTATCCCACAATTCTTGTCCATGTTAGCCACGTGCCTTGGTACCTTTTATCAGTGAGGCATTCTTATCTCGCTTCCTCTGTGTCTGGGTGACAGCCGCAGACTGAGCTTTTCTTCTTCCCAGAATTCTCCTGTTCTGGTCACCCCACCTATACTTCCTGTCTGGCTACTGACCAATCAGCATTTTATTAAAACAATACAAGTGACAAATCTTTACAGGGTACAAGACCATTGTCCCATAGCACAGCAGTCATCAGCTCCGTGGAGGAACCACATCCCAGTTAGATGTGGTTGATAGAGCATGGGACTCTCAACCCCAGGAACATGGGTCCAAGTCCCACATTGGGTGCCACCTGTTAAGAAAACCCCACATAAAGGGGTATCAAGGATTTCTTACGTTATAAACAGGGAAAATACACTCACAAATACAGGATATGGTAAGCCCAGTCACAGAGTCCTTGAAAAGACAGAGACCAGACACATACTGCTTCATGCTATCTGACTCAGTCTTCACCACGAAAGAGAGTGACACCCCTTTCCTTGTGAGAGTTCATGTAGACAGACAGAAAACACCACCTCTATCATGCCAGATACCCCAAGTTCATGGGCAGAACAAATACCCACTACAGCCCAGTCCTGTGAAGGTAAATTTTTGTGGGCCAGCTCGACTGGATCAGAGATTTCCCAGATGTGTGGTTAAATTATGTTCTTGGTGGGGATATTTTGAATATCATCATTTAGCTGTCCGGGGTAAAGCGGATACCTATGCAACATGGATGGGCCTCCTCTAGTCGACTAAAGACTGAACAGGCCAAAGAGCTGACCCTTCCCGGAGAGAGAAGAAATCCCTCCCACCTGCCTGTGAGCTGGGACTTTTTTTCTTTTCCTCCCTTTGGATTCAGACAGAAAGATCAGCCCTTCTGGGCTCGTGAGTCTGTGTCCTTTGGGCAGGAGCTACTCAGTTCCATCTCCTGGGCCTCCAGCTGGAGATCCTGGGACTCGTCAGGCTTTGTAATCGTGAACCCGATCCTTATAAGAAATCTCTTGCTGTGTGTCTGAGTATCCAGCGTGTATTGTTTCCCTGGAGAGCCCTGGTTAAAACAGACGAGAACGAATCCCGAGTTCTGAGCCCAGTGTCTTCCGAGGATGCCCTCAGCATATCCATCTCCACAAAAGGTCTTTCCTCAGATGGGTATTTGCTTCCTCCTCCATGGTGGTAGCTTCCTGCCAGCCCTCCCCCTAAAGTGACTTCAGAATGAGGCAGAGATGTGAGCCCCCAGAATAGTAAGAAAACTTGGCGTGCTGTTCTGCTGAGTGGGGAGCACGGAGGGCGTCCTTCAGGCTTTCGGGAGGCTCTCTGAGTACAGGTACATCCACCTGCCGGAGGGAAGGAAGAAGACCCGGACAGAGCTGAGCTACAGTGGTCTCAGCATAACATCCTTTAGGCTGGACCAGGTCCAGAGCCTCTGCTGAGTCAGGGCCCATAAGGGTCGCAAGTGCACAGAGATCTGCTTCATCCGGAGACCCTCCCTAGTTCTGCCGGCCTCAGTCCTGGGTGAAAGAATCTGCCAAATCTCCATCTCTTAGGATTCACACACTCAGGACAGCTGCAGATCCTCGAGGAACAGACAGTGGTAAAATGGTAGCAGAGGGGACAGGTGAGGTCTTCAGGAAAGACCTTGAACAGCATCGAGGGCGGGGGAGGGGAGCACTACCAAATCTCAGGAGATGAGGGACAGGAAGTCGTCCAGTTTTTAGAGGCATTTTGAAAAAAGCAAACAAACAAACAAACGTGTGACTCTGGTGTGTGAAGCCTGTTAAATAAGCGACGCTCCCATGTATGTTGGCCTCGTTTAATACAGAGACACAGCCTGTAACCGCCTCCCTGTGTGAACAGGGCTGCAGTGAAAAATAATCCTATCAGGAGAAACCCAAGTGCACGGAGCCCAGCTGGGGCAGCCGGAGCTCGCGGACAGCCCGGTAGAGATCCCAGATATTAACAGATGAAGTTGCAGATGGGAACCTGGGGGCGTAACCGTTGTAATATTAAGAGTATGTAGGAGCTGGGGTGGACCCAGTTGGTGGCGTGTTTGTCTCACATACGTGAGCACCCAACTTCAGTCACTAGCGTCGCATAAAACGGTCGTGGTGACACACACTTGTAATACTCCCAGAGCAGCACTCACGGAGTAGATACAGAAAGATTGGACGGTCATGGTCGTTCTTGGTGACACGGCAAGGTTGAGATCAGCCTGGGATCCGTGAAACCCCAACCTCAAAAAATAAAATCATTATCTGGTAAAGTTTATAGAAAGAATAATGGTGTTAGTTAAAACACCTGCCAGCTGACTGCCCACCCTCACTCTGGGAAATAAAGGAGGCTTCCTCTGGGAGCCACTGCTCCTATGTCACATCCAGCAGGCAAGTGACAGGAGCTCCCCCTCCCCCACCCCGTGCTTGCCTAGCCCTGGTTCACCAAGAACCGGATCTGCACAGCCTGTCAGGAGGTGTGTGACCCACTGTCACAGGGAATGGATCCACCCGCCTTCTACCTGTGATGCGTTTCAAAGTGCTGGGGCCTTTGCAAGTCCTGTTCCCAACCACTTGTGTGCTGACCTCATCATGACCCACCGTCCACAGTCCCTAGGGACGGAGGCCCTGTCACCAGAGTGCCCTGCATTTCCCAGGATCCCTTTGCATATTCAGAGAAGTTTGAAGGGGTCAATGCCGGGGCATCCCCAGTATTAAATCCTGCAGAGGGCTGTGGAGGGAATGTCCCCCTACACAAGCTAAGTTTACGGTTCCTTCCTTGGATGTGCCAACCGCACTGCAAGGTGTGACGTCCTCTGAGCAGGCCTGCCCAGGGAACCCCAAGTCCAGCCTCTGTCTCTCTGTCTTCCAGGCGGGCCTGGCCTCCCCTGAGAACTCGGAACAGCTCATCGTCGCCCTGGAGCCCGAGGCCGCCTCCATCTACTGCCGGAAGCTGCGGCTGCACCAGATGATTGAGCTCAGCGGCAAGGCGGTGGCCAATGGGTACAGCAGCAGTGACACAGTAGGAGCGGGGTTCACACAGGGTACCTCTGTTCTCTCTCTCCCTCCCTCTGCTCGCCCCTCCCAAACCCAGGCTGCCAGGCTCAGGTTCCTACCTGGCCCCTGAGAGGATTGCCCATAAGCTAAGCATTGGTTACCCTGGCTTGTCACCCACCCCTTGGGGGCATCTCTCCAAGAACCCAAGGGCAACCCGAGAGCCTTTCTTAGCCTTGCATTTTACTAGGATCTGAGACTGTCTTGTCTTTCACTGAGTCAGTCTAACTCAGTTTACCTCCTATTAATTCCTCTGTTGAGACTGTTGGCTAATCGCTGCCTTACTCGCTGGGCTGCTCCGGGTGCGTGGCGCTCCCTAGGTGCCATAGCTGAGAAAGCTGCTGATTTGTCCTGACCCTAGAGATGTATTCTCAGCTGGTGGAAGGCGCCCTTGCTCAGTCTGACCTAACCTGGGTATTTTGGGGAGCTTTCTCCTTAAGTAGCAACCTGTATAAACGGACTGTCTTGATCTCCAGAACTGTGTGCTCCATGGGCCGAGGTTCTGCGGGTCTCTGCAGGGCTCCAGGCTTTAGAGAGACGAGGTCATGGTGAAAGTCCCATTGAACGCTTGGCTACTAACCCGGCGCACTGTCTGTGTCAGGAGATGCTATTCACCCAGCTCCGAGTTCTGCTGAGTTCCGAGATGGGCAGAAACGCACCCTCTACCCATATCCACACCCAAGTTGGCCCTGGAAGGACCCAGGCGCAGGAAGAGGTTAGAAAGGACATTAGTGAGGATTGCCTGACCTAAACTGTCCCTGGGTATGGTGAAGGAGAAGGCTCATTGGTGGTAAGAGGGACAGCGTAGCTAGAGGCAGGGACAGGGACATCTCGGGGAGTCCAGAGTGGACTTGACCAGACTGAGCTGTGCCATGTAGAGAGAGGGGGGAGGGGAAAGGGAGAAAGAGAAGGGAACCAGGTGCAGCAGCCAGGAGGCCCAAAGGTGGCCAGGTCCTCTTGGATAGGTTAAATAGGCACACCTCAGCCTTTTTGTCCCAGGTTTGGAACCTAACGTAGTCCCCACACTGGCCCAGATCCCAGGCCCAGGCTCGGTGTGAGAAGATCGATGCCCTTGCCAACCCTGTAGTCTTCTTCAGGTCAACTCCTCTGTCATCTTCACGAGGACAGCTCTGTCCCAGGGGGCGCCCTTCTCCTTTTAATCCCTTGAGTCAGTTGTGAGCGGCTACCAGGAGGTGGCAAGAGCCACGCTTTGTCCCCTAGCTGCTGTCTCTGCTTGCCAGGGGCTGTAAGTTAACACCTTAGATCTGACTTGCCAGAGTGGACAGAGACTTTCCTTTATGTCCTTATCCTCACTGATGGCCATCCTGGCCTTGCCAAGGGATGATGCCAAAGGCCAGCCTTTCCTCTAAGGAACCCGGCTGGCTGCTTTATCATTTCAAATGCACAAAGGCGCATCTTTCTCCATTGTCTCGCTGGAAAGAAGACACACCCTGTGTCTTACAGGGCTAATTCTCGATTCAAAAACAGAGATTCGTAGCAGGGTCTATTGATTTTGGCACAGCTCTTACATATGGTTTAAGACCGGCTCTCAGTTTTCGGGAGGCGCCTGCTGAGATCCCTCCTCGGGGCTCGTCTTTGGGTGTCCTTTCCTCTAATCTGTCGTGTCTCCCCATCGCCGTTCCGTCATATCTGTCCCGTGGCTTTGTGTGCACTCACGGCAGGGGTGGGGAGGGGGCTTTCCTTTTGGTGTCTGGAACCCTCATTGATGGCCAGATGGCCTTGGCAGGGGTCTGTGTGTCAGCCTTTCATTGCAGTTGGACTGGCTCTCCCGGGGCTGGGGCGCTGTAGGGACCCCAGGGGACATCCGGCGTGCTCGTGGGTCCCTGTGAGCACAGGTCGGCGGATAGAGGGCACAGCAGAGGGAAGGGACTGGCAGACACTCAGCCTCCTCCAGTCAGGGTTTTGCAGGGAACATTGCTTTACTCCTGATGGGTTTTAATGGGATTCATAAAAGATACATTTGTCCAATCTTGGGCTTAATCTACCTGAGAAACTGGGATGATTCTTTGAGAATGGGAAAGATGTTTTCTCGCCTTCCCTCAGATATTTTTTATTAATTCTATTCTGTGGCCATCTCAAGTGTTTAGCAAACCAGACCCCTGCCGCAAGGCCTGAGGTTTGTTTCTTGTTTGGCTCCTGCCATGCCTGGGATTCAACTCAGACCCACTTGCATGCAAGGCGTGTGCTCTACCACTGAGCCCTACCTCTGGCCTAATGTAGCTCCCCTGGAGCCCGTGTGCGACCAGGAGGGAAGCCCAAGTTTGGGGGGGCCTCCTGGGGTGCCCCTTTGACCACTCTAACCCAGGCTCTGAAGAACTTGCAGCCAGCTGGGCATTTACTGATCTAATTCTGAGTGAAGCTGGGTTTGCAAACACTGCTTCTGCGTGTGGTTAGATAATCGGCAAGGTGGGATGCAGAGGCATTTCAGAAGGAGCAAGGGTAGCTTAGTGATGTACAGAGTGGTTGGGAGGGAGGGAGGGAGGTGAGGCAGGAGAGCTGTCCTCTGTCATCCCAGAGCTGTCACGGTTGTCATTCTGTGGCCACCAGGTCTCATAGTAGGTGTTCCGCCCTTCTTATCACCTACTGTGTTCAGGCGGTCACTCCAGGTGTGCAGTAGACTGGCAGGATGTATTAGGGAAGCCCCTGAGAAACCTAGACCAGCTAGTGATATCCCCATTTTACAGATGAGAAAACTGAGGGCCCAAAGGGCTAAGTGATTGGCCCCAAAGCCCACTTGGCTGTGGCCGGCTGCTTCCCACGTATCCTTTCTCAGTACCTTTGCGGGCCCGTTGCTGGCCTGTTCTGCTTTTCCGAGCTTGGGGATTGTTAGATCTCCAAAGCCCTGGGGGCCTCTGGTCTGAGGATTCATATTTGCCAGACAAGGAATCTGGGGATTTCCCAGTCCCATGACCTCACCCTTCTCAGCCAAGCCCAGGATTGTTATGAGTGCCCTGTCTGCCCCAAAGGCATTCCAGCCGCTCGGCCGCACAAGCAGAGGCGTCCCCAGGGTACCCTGGTGATAAGCGCTGGGATTCCCTAGGTTCGGATGCTACCTTGTGGCTGAAGCGCCCCCATGTGGCAGAAGTGTACATCGTCTTCAAAAGCTGCAGGACAAGGTCCAAATCCTCTTAGGCCAGAGCCAACTATTCCCAGCATTCCAAAGCTCCACGATGTGAAACGGTTTAACTAAGTGCCCCGTGGGCTGCTGGGAAGCCGACCCCTTTCATTCACCCACTCCCCCAGATGACGGTCGCCACAGGCAAGAATCTCCTCGGGGCAGGCTTTACAGCTGGGCGTGGGCCAAAGGTGAGGGCTTCTTCCCTCGGAGGAACTGGCTTTCTGGTTTTCGATGTTGCGTTCATTAATCCTGTCGGTCCAGTGTCGGTAAATGCTCCGTCCTCGAACCCACCGTGCTGTTGTCTCCAGCGGCTGCGGTCAAGCGTCTCTCTTTCATGCTTTCTCACGCTTGGCCCTTTTCTTCCTGTTGCCCGCCAGCTAAGGAGCACGTTCGGCGTAACCGGCAGAGTCGGACCTTCCTGGTGGAGAACGTCATAGGAGAGATCTGGTCTGAGCTGGAGGAAGGTATTGCGCCGGGATGTCTATTTTCACTGCTTGCAAAAATGCATTCACGTTTATTACATTTGCACTTTGGGGAGATGCTCAGTGGCGGGGGCTTTTAAAGGCCCCTCACTCGGGGACCCCCCTTCCGGGAGCTGGACTTCCGCATGTCAGAAAACCATGCAGATACTCTTCCCGAGGAAGATCAGGCTCCCCAGTTCTGGAGGGAATCTTGTGGTGGAGTGCATGTCACGGGATGTGGTGGGGGACACAACCCTGTGTGACCTGAATGGCTTGGTCTTCTGCAGTCTCTCGCCTGCTTCTCCTTCATCCATGCACAGCCCGCCCTCTCAGACGGGAGAACGGGAATTACATTCGTTACCAAATCACTTGCTGTGCCGCTAATTAACAAAAACCACTGAGCCCTTGGGAAGTGTTGATGTGAGTAACCGGGTCCAAGTTCTCGTTCGCCAGCGAGTTGGAGCGGGAACAGATACGGGTGTACGGTAAAGGTTGCTGTCTTTTGTGCCAGGTGACAAGTACGTGGTTGTCGACAGCGGTGGAGGCACTGTAGACCTGACAGTCCATCAGATACGCCTACCGGAGGGGCACCTTAAGGAGCTGTACAAAGCAACAGGTGAGCGCCGCCTGGCTGGTTAGCTTTCCCAGCCTCCAGCCCTTTCCTGTTGCTCATTTCAGATCGGGCTGTGGGTGGTGGAGGGCCCTTCCGTCTGCTTACAGGTGGGAAAGCAAGGTCTACAAGTGTTCTTTCAAAGATAAACCAGCGCTTGAGTTTGGGCAGCAAACTGCCAAACTGGCTGTTACTGAAGTTTTACCAGGATTTGCCAATCCAAGGCCAGAGTTGTACACCTAGATCAAGCTCACCAAAATAAGGAGTGTACCTTTCCATTTGGGAGGGGAAGTTGGCCTAGGCAATGTCATCCACAGATGAGTGATGTCATCCACAGATGAAGTGATGTCATCCACAGATGAGTGATGTCATCAACAGATGAAGTGATGTCATCCACAGATGAGTGATGTCA
>JAQHUG010000265.1:195664-217222 GCA_028555095.1 Dicrostonyx torquatus | reverse complement strand
TGTGTGTGTGTGGCCCACTTTCATCAGGACTGTATACGAGGGCATTGGTGAAAGGTTATTTACAGGAACATCGGCACCTTACTGCTATATCATTGGAAGCAAAGCATCACCCCCCCACCCAGCAATATTACTACCCATAATTCTCAGGGAGGGACAGGGCTCCACGAATCTTCCTCTCCCATGTCGGTGCTGAAAGCCTGACCCTGGGCAGTTCTCGTGCAGGTGATCGCAGATGCTGCAAGTTCCCAGTACAGCACATCGGGACACATGCAGTCTGCTTGTCTCTCCTTCCGGGATGTAAGCGCCCACTGATAACCGCTTCCTGTGCCCGTGTTTCATTCGGGGCGGGCCCACGCTTACCATGTCACTGTCTTGCCCTTTCTGTTTGGCATATCTGGAACACTCGTAAAGAAAATTTTCCTCGGTGGTTTGGTCACTTCAGAAAATAGAATGGTGATTCCTCCTTCCAGTTTTAAGTGGTGTGGTGGCACACACCTGTAATCCCAGCACTAGGGGAGGCAGAGGCAGAAGACTCTCTGTTTGGGGCCAGTCTGGTCGACATAGGGAGTTCCAGGCCAGCTTTAGCTGCACGGTGAGACCCTGTCTCAAGAACCAAAGCAGATCCTAGCATCCTTCAAAATGAAAGACAGAGGACCTCTGCTTCTCCCCTCGACTCCTGCGCTAGACACTGACTTCACCATACTGGGGGAGGTTGGTGCTAGGAGAGAGCAAAGAGAAACAGGTGAGGTTACGTCTTAGCTCTCAAGTTTCCGAGGGTCCAGGTCCAGGCACTTGAGTGGATTCCCAAGAATGCGCAGACTTTAACATACCCTGTCATCATGATGGGACAGATATTCTGTCAGGCCACACACCCGTGCAGAACAATTGGGCATTGTGCACTCATGTGCACTCACTCATTGCTGCTTCTTCTTGCTACTATTCCCAGTGTGGATTTCGTGAAGTGGTCCTCCCAGGGGATGCTGAGGATGAGTCCGGACGCCATGAACGCCCTCTTTAAGTCAACCATCGACAGCATCATCGAGCACCTCCGTAAGTATCATTGAGTCATGGCCACTTGTGGGACAGAGCTGGGAACAGGGACAGGACTGAGGCAGCCCGGTTGGCAGGTGACCTGGATCTGGAAGCTACAGGGCTGGAGCCTTCTGAAGTGGGCAGGTGTAGCACAGTTTCTAGTTGGTCTTAATAATAAAAACCGGCCGGGTGGTGGTGGCGCACGCCTTTAATCCCAGCACTCGGGAGGCAGAGGCAGGCGGATCTCTGTGAGTTCGAGACCAGCCTGGTCTACAAGGGCTAGTTCCAGGACAGGATCCAAAGCCACAGAGAAACCCTGTCTCGAAAAACCAAAAATAAAATAATAATAATAATAATAATAATAATAATAATAATAATAATAATAAAAACCCAGAGTCAGATACAGGGGTTAATGCTGAAGATCAGAGAAGCAAAGCAGCCAGCCACTAGTTCTTATCTCTATCAGTGCTCTGACTGAAGGGGGTGATCCTGTCTCTATGAATCCTCAGACTGAATGCTGTCTCTGCAAAAGCTCAGGCTGCCTCTCCACGAGACCTCAGACTGCATGCTCAGATTGAATCCTCAGACTGCATCTGAGCTCCTGTCTCCTTTGGCCTTCTGTTCCTCTCTCTGCCCACCTGTCTCCACCTCCCTAGTGCTAGGATTTAAGGTGTGTGATCCCAGTCCGATCACCTTTGTGTGAGCTCTGTTTCTCTTTCAGACAGATTCAGTCTCATGTCACCCAGGGTGGTCTTGAACTCACAGAGATCCCTCTGCCTCTGTCTCCCAAATGCTGCGATTAAAGGTGCGCGCCACCACCACTGCCCGGCCTCTGTGACTAACTAGTGTGGCTAGCTCCACACTCTGATCTTCAGGCAGGCTTTGCTAGATCACAAACAAAATTTCCCTACAGGCAAGGGATTGGGCACATCATGAGGGAGGCTGCTGGACGTGGCTTTGGATATTGTTCCTCTCCTTCTGAAGAGCTGAGAAAGCTGAGGGCCTGCCCTTACCTGACCTTCACTTTGGCCTTGAAGGTCAAGGAACTCTGAAGCCATACTACTCTAGGGTGACAAGCCCTGGGACTGCATCTTGTCTGAAGTATTGGAGAAACTCTGCCTCACAGGGACAGAAGGAACGGTTGTGTGAACCAAGGAAGGGTTCCAGCAAGACAAGTGTCTGTCCATGCAGTCATCTTGTGCGTTGGTTTTCCTCGTCCAGACATACACAGTAACCTGATGGGGATTTTTTTTTTCCCCAGGGTCCAAACATCATACCCATTATACACCCCCTCAGCTACCTTTGTGACTATCAGACACAGCTGTTTCTCACAGGTTGGATCGCATGTTTAAAGGAATAGTATTGTCATGATGAAGGAGTTCTGTTTAAAGTCACCACCACCTCTGATAAGTTAGGCTTCTACTCGGCACAGCCCTGGCCTCTGTTCCCAGGCATACAGTGTATAAACCTTTCTTCATCAGTACTAGCTCAATACAAACTCAGTTCAATGAGTTCAGGTAAAGGCAGTGTACCAACTGATGCTCCCTGTGGTGTCCCCGTCTCCTCCCCCTACCCCCGCCAGGCTCAGACATGTGCGTTTCCCCCTTGCTCCCTTGCTTTGGGTCATCCGGTCTCCCCCTTCTTCTTCCCTTTCAGGGGACCTGTTTCAGAAGCCCGAGGTGTCCACGGTCAAGTTCCTCTTCCTGGTGGGTGGCTTTGCAGAGGCCCCCCTTCTGCAGCAGGCGGTGCAGGCTGCCTTTGGTGACAAGTGCAGGATCATCATCCCCCAGGATGTGGGCCTCACCATCCTCAAGGGCGCCGTCCTCTTCGGCCTGGACCCCGCCGTCATCAAGGTGCGCCGGTCTCCCCTCACCTACGGCGTGGGCGTGCTGAACCGCTACGTGGAGGGGAAGCATCCCCCGGAGAAGTTACTGGTGAAGGACGGCACACGCTGGTGCACGGATGTCTTCGACAAGTTCATCTCCGCCGACCAGTCCGTGGCCCTGGGGGAGCTGGTGAAACGCAGCTACACTCCCGCCAAGCCCTCCCAGCTGGTCATCGTCATCAATGTCTACAGCTCCGAGCAGGACGACGTCAGTTTCATCACCGACCCAGGGGTGAGGAAGTGCGGCACACTCCGCTTGGATCTCACGGGGACCAGTGGTGCGGCAGTGCCTGCCCGCAGGGAAATCCAGACCCTTATGCAGTTCGGGGACACTGAGATCAAGGCCACAGCCATTGATGTAGCCACCTCAAAGAGTGTCAAAGTGGGCATTGACTTTCTAAACTACTAATGTAACCACCCCTCCCCGCCGCGAGCCCCCCGGGACTCCTCTGCATTCGCTGACCTTGACTGTTCTGCCCCTGACCTTGACCCTTGCCATCGCCCACCTGAATTTCAGTAGGAAGGATGAGAACCAGGGAGAGAATTAACTAAGGACTTTTTTTTTTTTTTTGAGGGTATTTTGGAGTCAGAAAAACTCAGAAATTTAGTATGAAGGTCTGAAAATAGGAAGTTCAGGGATCTTGGAGCAGCCAGCTCTCACAGGTTCCTGAGTGATAAGACAGCCCCTGGTGAGGAACCTGGTACAGCTTGCCAGGAAGAGGACCCTGTGAGGGAGGACATAGGACACCCTCTGCCGTCTCTGTGGATGTGAAGTGGGACCTTTGAGCCTGGAGGGGTCCTCTTCAGAGGTCTTTTTAAATCACCTTGGATGGCAGTGGATAGGAAGTACCAGCTTCCTGCACTTAATCTTCTTTGTGACTCAGCGGCCACTTACAGTATTTCTTTTACGCTGGTGGGAGAAGACCGCCTATACCGGGCACTATTTTAGGTTCTCGCAGAATTTAAATTCCAAGGAGGCTCAATGAAGGACGGTTTTGGCTAACTCAACCAGGATGGGGGGGGGCAGAGGGGAGGGGAAAGTGCCGATACCTCGATTTTCCAGAGCAGGTAAAGCTTCCTTTGGTGGAATGCACACTGAAGAGTTTGTGACTTACCCCACGTTACAGCGGTCCCCTCTCATCTGTACAGGACACATCCTGAGCTTCCCCAGTGGGTGCCCAAAGCCGTGGATAGTACCAAACCTTATCTATATACTGTTTTTTTCTATATCTACCTACCCGTGATCAGGTTCAATTTAATAAAGCAATAAGAGATTAGCGACAATAACTAAGTATGAAACAGGACAATTATGAAAACACACTTTGATAAAAATTTGTACGAATGTGGTCTATCACAGCGTATCTTACTATACTACACTGTTACACGTTTTTGGACCACGGTTGACTGGGGTTCATTGAAATGAAAATGCAGATCAGAGGGTAATTCTCAGAAGAACCAACCTTGAGCTCAGAGGTCCTACATAGTCATAGGTGAGTCGAGTCGGAATTTTGTCGGAGAAAACGAAGACGAAGTTTTCATTAGCTCTGTTTATATGTACCACCAAGCCCAGAGATCCAAAGCAACCCCCTACCTTGCAAACCATGCACACCCTCAGTGAAACTATTCTTCATCCCCCCCCCCATAAGGAAATACAAAAGGTTCTGTCCCGTGAAATGTCTCGATTGGATGGATCTTCAGCTCTTTGGATTCACCTAAAAACAGCATGGAAACCTAGACCTGGCAAATGATAACAGCCTTTTACAGAGCAGGTCTGTGGCCCCGCCTGCCTCAGAATCGCCAGGGTGCTTGTCAAGAGCAGGTCTGAATCTAACCGCTTTTAGCCAGAGCTGACTGGGGAGAGACAGGACCTGCGTGTTTCGTGTTCACACGCGAGAAGTTCGAACCTGAGAATTTGTCAGAGCTGAAGGGACCACAGACCACACAGGGTGGCCTCAAACCTTCTATCAGAGCCCCCTTAGGGAAGAGTGTGTGTACTCACACACCCAGCCCTCCTACAAGAGGGGTTGGAGATCCACCTGGCCTGAGGGGGTGCGGTCACCCTTTCAGTCCTCACTGGGAGGGTCAGAAGGAAAAGGGTATCACAAAAGGAACCCTGGGAAGGAAGCTGCCCAAGGAGCCAGCTAGGTTCTGTGTTCTTGCCCTCCTTCTGTGCAAAGCCAAAGCCAGTCTCGCCAACGTTCAAGAGCCAACCGAGGACAAGGAACCAAGACTCTGACTCATAGTCCGCTTGATCTGTTCAAAGCTGCCTTTCTTTCCTGCTGGAATTCGTTCTGACTTCAAATCACTGGAGGCATGCATTATTGAATGAATGAATGAGTGAAGGAGTACAGAAGGAAGGGACTTCATATGCAAGTTGGATCTGTGAACCCATTGTCACAGCCGATACGCAGATTTTAAGTAGCATTTTGAACTCCAACCTCTTGTCTTTTTCACGCCACTTGCTGCAGACTTCCCCGCTAGAATGCGAAAAGGCTGTCAGACCATAGAACAAGAGAACGGGAGCCCCAAACCGAACGGCGGGGTCTCCAATCCAGGTATCAGGATGCTTGCTAGAACTCCCCTGCTAACTCTGCCTTGGAAGCTCGTGGGTCTCTCTTTCGGTGTTTCCGGCCACAGTCCTCAAATAGAGTTTCAATTTTGTTATAATGGATATAATTTTATGTATATGGAAGACTAGAATCTTGTACAGAATCTTTATTTCTACCGTGCGCTTGTTTGAGAAGACGAATACTCTCAGTTTGGGTTTGTAACACTGCTGCCCTTAAGCTCCACAGCTTCATCTCCCAGTCGCCCTCCCTGACCGCTGCTCAAGCTGATGCCGTGCAGTAGACTAAGTAGGCAAGACCGAGCAATAGACAGAGGTGCCTTGGGTCAGAGGACTCTGACCACTCAGACCACCCAGACGGACAGCTTCAGCAGACCCTTCCGCACCTGCACGCCCCGCCCGAAGCGGAACAGCTCCTGCCTGAAGAGTAATGAATGCATCGCGTCTCCTGCCCAGACTTTGAGAGCTGAGCACCCTGGCCTGTAAGCCACGCCTCCCCAGACACGTTGTGTCCCGCAGGGCGGTTGACCTCCCTTCTCTGGCAAGGCAAAGCATGGCACCCTTCATGATCAAAGGAACCAAGCGGTACCTGAGCTGAGGTTTCTGTTGGGTTTAGTAAGTAAGCAGGACCGGGAGAGTTCAGCCCTTCTTTTCCTGGCTAACATAAAAGCACCCTCTGCTTGTGCTAGGTCTAGCTCCTTGCTCCTATTTTGCTTAAACGAGCTGACAGAGATCTGCAGCGTTAGCAAAACCGATGATGGAGAAGGGGTGGTCCCTTCACCGACCTCCTTCTGGCCCAGAGACGCAACCCCAGTCACCAGACTCTACCGGAAGCTCTCCAGTCTATCCCTACCCCGGCCGACAGAATCATATTAGAGCACCGCATACGTACACTTGGGCACATTCCCCAACCTAGAAAGTTCCAGAGGGTCTGTGGTCTTCGTGTGTGTTATCTGGCTACTGAACTCTCTTTTCTGTACCCAGCAGGCATTCCTAAATGCAGACTGACAGACAAGTGGAATGCAATAGGAAGGAGGGGTGCTTCTGTAGAGGTCCTGGGGAGCGATGGCTGAGTCCAGGTTACAGAGCCTGCCCGACCCCCCCTGACCCCCACCCTTAGAATGTTATTTAGACCAAGTTTAGGTTCTAATTAGCGTCCAGGTCTGGTTAACCGCCAGGGTAGCAAAGACTTGCATGCACCAATATAAAGAGGCGTCAAAACGCATTATTAATCGGAGACCGAATCTCACATTGTAGTGATGTAATGGATGTGATTAGGCTGCGAAGTACGTAGGCTGGGGGGATGGCGTAAGTGGGTGGCTCGTCCAAACGTTGTTGGCCATAATATCTTACCACCTCTCACCTGTTTGAACTGTGGCACAGTATCCTAAGATCTCAGCCACTGGGAGTCCTGTTCACTACAAGACAGAGCCCAACCGCAGCCGTCCACAACCAGACAGGACGGCGTCTGCAAACTCTCTGTCTTCACAGATTCTAATAAAGAGAAACTGAATTTCACGTGGCCTAAAACATTTTTTTTTCTCATTGGGGCGTATAGACGAAGTTATGGAATTACTGGGGGATCATTACCGACTTCCTCCTGTCTCAAGTCCTCTTTCAGGTGGTCAGCTTCACTGACAGCCCCTTCCCTTCCTGGGAACCAAAGCTCCATCGATGCCTAGAGCCCTGTCTCCTCCAAACAGGAGGAGTGGTTTAGCTAGAGAGAAGGCAGACAGGGTAGATTCACCATAGGGAAAAGTGTGAGAGGCCTGGGTGGTACCTGCCCCCGGGGGGGCATCCCTGCAGGCATAGGCTAGCTGTCTGTCTAGATTTGGCTTCCTCCCAGGCTTTACCCCTGGGGCGTATTCTAAATTGGCTCTAGAAGTGTCTGGATGGCTTGAGGTGTGGTCCCAGGGGGTCCAAGGGCTTGAAAAGGTGGTTGAGCAGCCGCCAGGCAGAAGCCATCCATGTCCCATTTGGTTCACTCAGTGACATCGTATTGGGATTCAGACAAAGGACCTGGTAGCTCAGGCCACCTTCCCTCCCAGAAAACCACAACTCCCCAAGCACACCTTCATTTTGGTGAAGCGCTTGTGTCCGGGAACCTTGAGGGGAAAAAACAGAGACAACCCCCAGCCCTCCTAACGGAGAAAGAGTCTGCAAGGGTGTACTAGGCTGGAAGGTGCCTGTGTTTGGAAGCCAGCGTGGACACAGAAGGCCTTCCTTTTCCAGACTGCCTTCCGCGCCTTGCTGGCCCTCACATGGCAGGGACTGAGACCACTGGCGACCTCTGGCGGGGAGTTGGGGGGTGCGGCTTTCGGCGCGCATCCCCTGTGTGTCCGCATCACCGAACAGGAGCTGCAAACTCCCTCCCTTTGGCCGTCGGTTCCGCTTCCCCTGGGGCCAATGAAGTACCCAAGCTTACAGGCAATTCAGCTCCCAGAACAATCGTAGATAGGCAAACGTCTGGACCTCCGCTGGGCAGGCCGGACCAGCCGCTGAGGGTTTACAAACTTCCTGGTTCTGGTTCTGGTGTCATCCCCCGCCCCCTGGTCCCCACGTATGGGGCGGGACAAGCCCCAAATATCCCGGATGGATCTAGAATCTGCCCGCCCACCTAGAGTGAGCTCACAAAGGCCCCATAGAGCACGTGGCAGGCATAGTTGCCTAGTTCCTTGCCGGTGCTCGGCCCACCCAGGTAAGAGCAGGGGCGGGTGGAAGTGGGTGGAGAAGGGTCCTGTTCTCTCCTGGACCCTGCCCTGCCTTTGTTCAGAAATCCCTCCAAGTGCCTCCCTGCCCCAACTCCCTATGGGCTGGCCTGGGCCTCAGCACCCAGCTTGATAGCATATCCTGCCCCTAAGACTTGAGCAGTCTTTGCTCCGCATACTCCCCTTGAGTGAAGGGAGTTGAAACAATCTCCCGGCCCCAAAAGTGTCGCTTGGTAGGATAAGGCACAGATGAGCCACAGACTCCATATACAAACCTTGGCCCATTGTGGGAGATATTAGTGATCCCTGGTGATGGGGAGGGCTTTGCTCCAGAGGTGGTAGGTGGTATCTCTAGAATGGGCACCCATCACCTCGTTCATCCCTTCCTCGGACTCCATGCCACGTTTTCTTTTTCTTTCTTTTTTTTTTTGTGGCTTTTAGATCCAAGACCAGAATTGGACTACACTTTTGTTGTGGGGGTCTCGTTTGCCTTGAATAAAGTTGAGAAGAGACCTAGTTATAAGATACCAGTAGCATCCTGCCCACCTAGTTATGACACCCGAAGTGTCGCCAGATGTCAGTCTGAGAGTAAAGGGATTTAGCAATACAAGTCACTATTGTTAGTAATATTTTCCAACACGAGCTCTCTGCCGACGCAAAAAAAAAATCCCAATCAAATCAAATCAGACCAAATTAAAAGATAGTTTAATCGGACTCCTGCACTCTCTGGTGCTCACCAGAGAGCGGCCAAGGCGACCACTAGGGGAAAGAGGAAAAACTACGTGTTTATTGGGGGGGGAGCAGTTTAAATAGCCTGGGGGAGGGGTCAAGGTTTGGCGGGCTACCTTGACCCTCCTCAGGGAGGGTTCAAAGGGCACAGGGGCGGGGCTTCCAACAATGGAAGCCAGAGACTGGATTTACAGCTACCAAAGCAGGTTCTGCCTGAATTAAGAGTGGACCTTGGAGAAACAGGTTTCTTACCATGCCCTCACGCATGTCCCATGAGTCTGACATGGTAGCTCCTGGGTCTTGCTCTTCTTTATTCACAACCCTGTCCGTTTCATGGCCATATATGCAATATGGTTTTATTAGGGTCGGTGAGTGGATGGGTGGATGGATGGACGGGTGGTAGGCAGAGATCTGCATTGAGCTTAAAAGGTCATGGGTCCCTGGTATCAGGTCTCAGGTTTATAACTGACTTTGTCATCTGGCTTTGGGTGTGGTGGTGTGTGGGGTGGCTCTCAATCTCAGCACCCCGCGGCGTGCCTGTTTTCACACTCAAGAACTCTTGCCCAAGTGTCCAAGTGAGACAGGGACTCAAGACCATTTCACGCCCCTTTCCCTTCACTGGCAGAGTAAGATGGAGTCTCCTGAGACCTTCATGAGAAAATTGCCCATCACACCAGGATACGGTGGTAAGTGACATTTGTTGTGAATAGCGGAGAGGTGTGTGTTGTGTTCCCCAGCCACCAGCTCCCAAGCCCCCAGCCACTGGCCCGCTCAGCTACTGGTGGCTGCCTGCACCTGAAATAACCACATGACAAACTGGATTCATTTAAACTCTGCCCGGCTTATTATCACTAGCCTTTTCCCGGCTAGCCCTCACCTCATAAACTAACCCATTATAAAAGTCTGTAAGTCACCACGTGGTGACATACCGGAAGGGTCTAACCTGCATCCATCTGCAGCGGCGGCTCATGGCTTCTGGTCCCACTTCCTTTCTTCTCCTCCCAGAACTTCCGTTCTGTCTACTCCACCCACTTAAGGGTTGACCTAACTATAAGCCAGGCAGGTCTTTATTTAACCAATCAAAGCACAGAAATACAGGTCGACCCTCCCACAGACATTCGTAATAGTGGTCCGGTCTCTGGCTTGTTTTGGTCCTTGTCTGTATTATGATACAGCACAAGATTGGACCTTGGTGGACGGGTCCAAACCACAGCAGGTGAGGGACACACATGCTGTGCCGACAGAGCTTATGTAGGGAGTTTTATTAAGAGATGGGAAGGGAGAGGGGAGAGAGAAAGGGAGCACAGAGTGGCCTTGTGGTGGGAGAGAGGGAGAAGAAGGAGGAGGAGGAGGAGGAGGGGGAGGAGGAGGAGGGGGAGGAGGAGGAGGAAGAAGTAGGTGGAGTTCCGCCTTTTAAAGATACAGGATACTGCCTGCCTTGCACCTAGGGGTAACCCCCTCTGCCAGGTCCTCAAGGGGTGGGGCCAGGTGTGCCTGGATGTTAACAGACTGGAACAGTGTAAACCCTCCAGCTTCTAAGACACAGCGAGAGGACCCAGTGCTGCAGGAGAGTGACAGCTAGTCTTGGATAACTGAGAAGAAAACACTTAGGCCAAATCCTTCAGCAGTTCCTACGAGAAGCATCTGACAGCATTTGCTGAGTGGCTTATGGATCAGGATAGACATTTTGGTAGACAAAGGTGGATATATCAGGGCTCTGTCCTTCCCAAGTTTTGCTTTTCCAAGTCTCCCACCAAGGTGGTTCTTACCTTTTCATTCCTTCCCATGTCTCCCGAAGGGAGACTGGCCACCTGCCCTGTCGAGGTCATAGCCTTGAAAGTCCTATGTCTAAGAAACACCTTCACCTTGGACAAACAACGATAGTTGGTCCCCATTTCTTTTTTTCTTTTTATTTATTTTACATCACCAACTGCATTTTTCCCCTTTCTCCCTCTTCTCCTTCCCCCCTCCCCCTCAACCCACTCCTCTTCTGTCTCTGTTCAGAAAGGGGCAGGCCTTCCATGGGTGTCAACAAGGCATGGCACATCAAGTTGTCATAAGACTAAGCTTTGTATTAAGGCTGGGCAAGGCAACCCTGTATGAGGAAAAGGTTCCCAAGAGCCACCTAAATTGTTAGGGACAGCCCCTGCTTCCATTATTAGAAGTCCCACAAGTAGACCAAGCTAAACAACTGTCACATTTATGTATGGTGCGGGACAATTCTGTATTTTGTCAATTGTGTTTTAAATAAACACTGATTGGCCAGTAGCCAGGCAGGAAGGATAGGCGGGACAACCAGACAGGAAGTAGAGGCAATGAGAACAGGAGTATTCTGGGAAGAAGGAAGTTCTTCCCGCAGTCCTGTCCAGACACCGAAGAAGCAGGATGTGACCTGCCCCGCTGAAAAAGGTACTGAGCCATGTGGCTAACATAGATAAGAACAATGGGGTAATATAAGTTACAAGAGTTAATAAGAAGCCTGAGCTAATGGGCCAATCAGTTTATAACTAATGTAGACCTCTGTGTGATTTCTTTGGGGGTTACTGGCTGTGGGAACTGGGCAGGACAGAAACCCCAACAAGTAGGCTCTCACGTTACATATGTAGAGGCCCTTGGTCAGTTCCATGTACTTGTTGATCTCTGTTTCTAAAGATTCTTCCTTCTCAGGCTTCTGAGAACCATGAACATCTCTATAATTGACATGCTCAGTGGGCTCTCAGGTTTTCACACATAGGGGCTGTGCATGAAGACATTTCAAGACTTCTCAGGTTCACCCTGGCCCTACTAGCTAGATAAGAGAATGTGTTTTGGATTCCAACAGTTCAGATTTGCTTCACACCTCCCTTTTCCCACTGTCTACAAGACTGCAAATAACATTTCTTATATAAGGAATCAATTCTATACAATGGCAGCTCGCCCTATCACTGATTTTTCAAATGCATGTTTGGCCCCATCACTGATTTTTCAAATGCATGTTTGTAAGTTGGAGTGGCTCCAGTACCCTCCCCCCCCCAATTAAGGACATGTTGGCTTTAGGGACAGCTTAAATGTGGAATGATCTTGCATTTAGCTCATTAATTCTGCTTTCTAAGACCGTATTTCCCAGAAAATACAGTCATAGGTATCAGGGATTAGGGACTCGGATATGTCTGTTTGGGGTTACCATGCACCGTATCGTATTGGGTACACTCTATGGTCATGGTGATAATCAACGAAGCCAGCATATGCATGCTTAACTAGGTATGTGAGTGCCATGTTTATGCACACACGTACATAAATGTGTAGATCAAAGTAGGCCTTGGTGGTAGGGACACACTGCAAAAAGGGCCTTCAGTTTCTGTGGCTCTCTCCATGACATCACGGGACTTATGTTGATTGCCCCAGGGTCGGGGAAATAGTCTAGCGTTCCTTCCCGCTGTGACTGAGCACCTGAGGAGAAGATAACTTATTTTGGCTACAGTTTGATCTACAACCCATCATGGTGGAGAAGACCTGGTAGCGGAGGCTCGTGGATGGGACTCCTTATGTTTGGATGGACCAGGATTTACCAGCCTTTTTCTTTCAGGCCGCCAACCAGCGCCCACATCATGACATGGATACTTCTTGCTAGTTATGAATGCTCAGCCTTATCTTAGCTTTTTTTAACCTTTCTGTGTATCTTACCTTCTCTGTCTCTATGATTGGCTGGCAGCTGCTTGGCTTCTGGCCCCAGGAGTATCCCCCTCTTTCTCCTTGTTTTCCTCTCTCTTCTCTTCCCCTCTAGCCTAGATTTCTCCACCTATTTTTTTCTCTCTGTCTGCCAGCCCCGTCTATCCCACTCTGGCCTTGCTATTGGCTGTTCAGCTTTTTATTAGACCAGCCAGGTGCCTTAGGCAGGCAAGGTGAAACAGCAACACAGCTTTACATAATTAGACAAATGCAGCGTAAACAAATGTAATGCACCTTTTACATAGTTAAATACGTCACAACACAGAGAAGCAGGGAGAGGACAGGAAGTGGTGCTGGACTATAAACCTTAAAGCCCTCCTCCAGCCCACTTCCTCCAGCCCACTTCCTCCAGCCCACTTCCTCCAGCCTGGCCCCACCTCCTAATAGTTCCACAGTCTTATGGAACAGCACCATGGGACCAAGTTTCAAACTCATGAGCCTGTGGGGACACTTTTACATTCAAACCGTCACAGATGAGGGTTTTGTGACTTCAGTCCTGTCCAGGTCAGTCTGTTAGATTCTTCTAGAAGGCTCTTTCTTGTGGGTGCAGGTCTTGGACCTGCTACATTCAGCCCCAAAGCTAGATTTTCTTTCTTAAGCAACAAAAGCAGAAAACAAAACAAAACAAAAACAAAACCAACAAAACACCAAAAAACAAAAAAATAATGAGCTACAGTACTTTGCCACTTAAAACTAAGTTCTTAACCAGTTTTCCTCATTTGTTCTTTTAAAACTGGTTTTATTGTGGCAATACTCTAGCACTTAGGATTCCGCATCCTGTTTGAATAAATAGCCATGTTTTACCGTTTCTAATTGGAATGATTACATGTTATTTTGTGGGAAATGGTGAAAAATGGTCCTAGGGGTGGGTCTTGCAGATGAATTTACCTTTTTGTGTTACATGTCTCTGCTTTTAATGGGCCTGCAATTTCTCTATGGTCTGGCAAGAAAGATCCCAGATTGCATTTGGGAAGTGTCAAGGAAAATAAGCTTTCTCTCAAAAAAGAAAAAAAGATGGATAATTTCCATTACTCCTCAGACTATCATTTAAGCCCATTAAATGCATTCCCCATTTGCTGTTCAGCCTGACACGGGGGCTCTGCCAGCAAAGTGTGTGACTGTCACCTCCTTTGTTAGAGTGGACCTTCCCTCCCTAGCTCCAAGGTCATTTTTCTGCAGCCTTGGTGGTGCAAACAACAACACCGTTTGTATTAATGGCCTTTGGAAAAATACAGCATTGGTGGCAGTGGAGGAGAGCCAAGTGGAGGGCGGCTGGGGCGGTGGGTACAGAGGCAGGTTCTCTCAGCCGGTAGCCAGCAACCTCACTGGGGCTGTGATTCCCTCTCAGGCTTCATACCATGGCTCAGTTGCCAAGGAAGCCCCAAGGATGACCAAATGAACCACTGCGTGAAAGCCTTCCAGGAGAGAACCGAGAGGTACAAGGAGCAGCAACGGGAACTGAACCGCTCTGTGGCTCGCACCGCGGCCCTGAAGCCCATCTGCTCCGAGGACACAGTGCTGTGGACCCTGCATGAGTATGCCAAGAAGTACCACCCCCTGACTCTGGGTACGGCCTCCCCGCGTCAGCTTCCCTGGGGCCCGGTCCAGTGAGATCGCAGCAGGCCTTTGTACAGCCAGAAAGAGCACCTAAGCGAGCATGGCGGATGTGGTGGAGAAGGGACCCATCCTGGGCAGTTGCGGGAGGCTGGCATTCCCCTCAGAACCCTAGACAAGTCCCAGTGGACTTTGAGCATCAGCTTAGGGATCGGCGGCTGCCCCTTTGGGAGTTTTCTCGGGAGCTGGACTTCGTCACAATGCCCCGTGAGGATGAGATAGCCATTCCTCCTAATGGGAGCTCTTAGAGATGCTCCCATTAGGCTCCTAGAGGGCTCCCGGGGATCACAGCAAGGGTGCTGACATCTGTCCTGGATTTGAATCCAGCTTTAGGTCCTAATTCTGCAGGAAGACACTTCCACACTGTATGACGCGTGACGCAGCACCGATGTAACGTGACTTTGACCTGGATTATGTGTATATATCTAAAGGGCTATAGGAGAAGTCACGCAGGCTCCGGGAATGGTTCAGTCTGTAGGGCACTCGCTGCACACGTGTGAAGACCTGTTTGGTTCCTCCCCAAAGCCCATGTAAATAAACCAGGTGTGGTGGTACTTGGCTGTACTCTCAAGCGGTAGATCTCAGGGACTGGATGGCCAATTAGAATGACTGAATTGGTTTTTAGAATCACTGAGATATCCAGCTTCACAAAAACAAGGCAAGAATAACAAAAGGAGATGTTTGGTGTAGACTTCTGGCCTCTGTACGTACATGGGTGCACTCACATACAAGTACACGGATGCACTGTGGTACGCTTGCATGTGTGTGCTTATGTGCACGTGTGCACGCGTGCGCGCACACACACACACACACACACACACACACACGGCTGATAGCCTTTCTTGTTAATACTAAATTGTTTAGGGATTTATTCAAAATAGATGATCATTTATATGCTTGCTGGGTTTTAAAATATTACAAACGTGACAAAGAATTCCTGCCCAAGCTTTAGGAGTTAGCTCATCTCTATGGTTACTTGCTGTGTGTCCTAAAGCAAAGTGCTTTACCCTCTGGCTCCTGTGCAGAGAAAGATGGACCAAGTGTCCCCTAGGCTGCCATCCAGCTTTGAATTCTGGGACTTGGGGGCCTCATTTGACTCTTCAGCACCTGCGTTCACCCTGCCAGTCAGTGTCAGCTCCAGGACCTGAGGGCACTTCTGGTGTGTCCTGGACCTACACTTCCTGTGTCTCAGGACTTGCCTGGGAAAGTATCACATGGAGCTAGCTAAAGGTGGTATCTGCCACCTTGGCTGCTGAAAGCATGAAATGAGGTAGCCACCAGAGGGAAGCCCTTTCCAGGATTGCTGGCACACAAGCTGGAGATCTCTGTGGCCTGGGGGTTTCTTGGGTTAACTGTTAATATGCCAGGGAGCTTGGGAGTGCTTCCCACGGGGCTGCTCTGAGATCCTCAGGACCCCTGCTGTCTCCTTGCAGAATGCAAGAATATGAAATAACCGCTGGACGAGCCCCCCATCCCCGGCTGGGCAGGCTTCTTGCCCAGAGCCAGGGTCACTGAATTTGGCTGTGCCACAAGGTATACCATCATGGCCAGAAAGTGCTACCAGGACTTCCTGGATCTGGTGGAGCAGGCCAAGAGGGCACAATGGAAATCTTATGAGCAGTAAGTGTAGCCGGCACTGCCTGTGAGCTGTGGGGTCCAGGGAGCAGAGAGGGTGGGAAGCAGGGCCCGCCCCACCCCCACCCCAGCACAGCTGTAGCTTTGTCTTGGTTCTGGGTCTGACCTGGTGTGTAGGATGTGCACACTTGTCCTAGCAGGGCCTTCCTGCAGGCAGCCATGCTCTGCCCCATGCCCTCCAGCTCTCCCATGGGTATTCTATGCTGGCTTTCAGGGAAGGGCAGGCAGCAGAAGGACAGATGGAACCGTCCGTCTCAGCTAAAGGAAGCCAGGGGTGGTGGTGCACACCTTTAATCCCAGCAGAGGGCAGGCAGATCTCTGTGAGATCAGAGCCTGATGTACATACTGAGTTCCAGGACAGCCAGGGCTACATAGAGAGACCCAGTCTCAAATCAATCAACCAATCAATAAAAAAAAATATCAAACAACCACAAAATATGAGGATGGTTGGTTATAGCCTCTAGCGCCCCAGGGTTGATTTGGTGGATCTGCCCTGCTAGGCAGCTGTCCCCTCTTCCTTCTGGAAGTTGTTTGCTTTGTTGGAGAGGACAGCCTTCCCCCAATAGAGGAGGACCGATCTGCTGTGAGGACTCCCAACCTCCTGGAACCTCCAAACAGGCTCTCAAGATGCCAAAAGAGAGGGAGCTGGCAGGGACCCTGGAGCACTGCACAAGGCAGCTCTCGTGTCTCAGTTTACCATCTGTGAAATGGGGATGGTAATTCTGAACACTGGGGTGGATTGTAAGGATTAGAACAAACACACTGTGCTTGCCCGGGACCTGTATGCTATACCTCTCACTATAAGGAGAAACGTCACGCTTTCTGCTTACTTTAGAATATATAGTGTGAGCTCCGCACAGCCTCCTGACGCCTCTCCAAAAGTCTCGCAGCGCCACGGTCTCCCACCTGAATACCCAGAATCCTCTGTGCCAGGTAAGCTAGAGAGGCACTGTTGCCTTCTGAGCTCCCTGCTCAGCTGGGTCACCCGTGTGCCGCTCATATGGAGGCTTTCTCTTCCAGGTCAAGCATCCCCAGGTGAGGACTCCCAACCTCCTGGAAGCTGTGGCTGTGCTCAGTGGTCCAGTCTGTCATGCAGCAGGAATGTGTATGGGGAGCCACCATCCTCAGAAAGGAAACTGGCAGAGGGCTAGAATCCTGCCTCCTCCCAAAGAGATGTGAGCCTTTGGGGAGGTCAGAAGCCTTCAGGCGTTTCCATCAAAACCAGCCCCTCACACTCTCTGAGCAATGAGGAGATTTAGTAATAATTCTTTAACCACTATCTGTGCTCTGAGTGACTGGAAATGTCACCCATGACAGTCTTTGAATAGAGAAGTTACCTCTCAACCTGATAAGTTTTTTTCTGTTTTGGGGAGGGGGAGGGGTAATAGTGGTAATTTTCAATATGTTGACCTAGTAAAAGGCCCACGCAGGGCTGTCTCCTCCTAACACCAAGGTAACCTTGTGTAGCTGGGTCAGGCTTTTCTCCGAAAGCCTAACCAATCCTTCTAACCAGTCTGTCAGTCAACATGGGCCCTGGTATAGCCTGTCCCCCAACCTTGGTACAGAAATCCTACTCCAACCCCAGTTTTTTTTTTCTTTTTTTCTTTTTTTGGTTTTTCAAGACAGGGTTTCTCTGCAGCTTTGGAATCAGTCCTGAAACTAGCTCTTGTAGACCAGGCTGGTCTTGAACTCACAGAGATTCGCCTGCTTCTGCCTCCCGAGTGCTGGGATTAAAGGTGTGTGCCACCACCGCCCAGCCCCAGTTTTCTATAATCCAAGTCTCCAGGGTGTAACTTGAGGCTTCTCTCTTGCCCTCCCGTTCCTGAATAACCATTCAGAGGCTTAATATTAATTATAATTGTTTGGCCAATGGCTCAGGCCTATTTATGGCTAGCTCTTATGTTTAAATTAACCCATTTCTGCTAGTTTATATTTGACCATGAGGCTCCTGGCTTGTTACCTCCCACCTCGCTTCTCCAGCAGCTGCTGGCATCTCCCTGATTCTGCCTTCTTTCTCCATGTATCTTTGCTTGAATTCCCTGCCTGCTATTCTGCCCTGCTCCAGGTCAAGACATCTTCTTTACTAACTAATGGCTATAAAACATATTCACATTGTACAAAGAGACATCCTGCATCACCAGGGAGATTCCAGGCAAGTGTCAACTATGGAGATTACCAGGGATGTTTAAACACAGCACCCAGCTGCGTGGCTTCACCATACAGAAAGTCCAAATCTGTAGGTTTCAGTTGCTGGGACCAAACTCCTAAAAAGCAACTCAAAGGTGAAAGGGTTTCCAAACTCCTAAAAAGCAACTCAAAGGTGAAAGGGTTTATTGTGGCCACAGTTCAGGGGTTCAGCATTCATCGTGGTGGGGAAGGCGTGGCCGGCAGGACCATGAGGTGGTCAGACACATTGCATTTTCAGTCACAAATAGAGTAGACAGGAGACAGCCAGGCTACATCAAACCTCAAGGCCCTCCCTAAAGTGACGCACTTCCTCCAGTGAGGCTCCATCCCCTAAATGCTCTGCAGCATTCTAAGAAAACGCCACCGTGGGGGGACTGTGTTCAGACACGGAGCCTGTGAAGGATGTCTCACATTCAAACCTTGCAGCGGATCTTCAGTCTGTAATTTAAAATTAAAAAATGCTGCAGGATCCCCGGCAGCAGTAGGCAGCAGAAACGCTGTAGGTCCCCAAGCGGTGGTAGCAGGCCATGTGGCGGCAGGCAGCGGGCCCTGAGAGCAGCCAGTCCCAGGCAGAGATGGCTGCAGGTCCCCGAGCAGTGGCTGGTCCAGGGCAGGGAGACACGTGGTGGGCAGGCAGGAGCCAGAGACATGGCAAGGCACGCCATGCAGAGTAAAGTTGAACATGTATTAGGTGGGTTATTGAAGAGAAGACAAAAGGGGAGAAGTGGGGGGGAGAAGGAGAGAGAGAAGAGAGAGACAGAAGCAGGGGAAGGGGAGAAGTGGGAAGAGAGGGAGAGAGGTAGACAGAAAAGAGAGAGCTCAGGCAGGAAGCTGAAGATCAGCCTGCCTCAGCAGATGGGGGAGGGAGTGGGCATGGCATGTCTCTTAAAGAAACAGAACAATCATTACACAGTCTCCGTCTTCTGGTCACATGCCATTCTTTCTGTGTGTTTGTAGGTTCACTGCCTCCTGGGGACACTGGCCACACTAGCATAGGAGTCCACTGTGCTCCATCCTGATGTCATCCTAACTAGTCAAACCTGCAGGACCCTGTTTTGAAGTCAGTCATATTCTGAGATCCTTGTTTTCAAGGGACACAGTTCAGTCAGTCAGATTAGCTCCCTGCCTTGTTCCTGCGGCAGGTCAGGTATCTGGTTTCATGTGGCAGTTGTCAGTATGCAGAAGAAATGAGAGGGAGCTCTGACGGGGACAGATCTGTCCACGGGCGAGCCTACAGATACAGCTTTTTTCTGGGAGCTCCTCACACAGCAAGGTCATCTTTGATGCACAGTGCATAGTTGAGTTCTCTAGGGGATTGGGAGAAAAGAACATTCAGGGGCTAGGGGAGAGTGGATTGTTTTAAGATATTTTAGGGCCAGAGAGATGATGGCTCAGTGGGTAAAGGCTCCTGCCATCAAACCTGATGACTTACGTTCAATCCCCGGGACCCATACAATGGAAGGAGAGAAGCATCCCCCATAGGTTGTCACCTCTAACTGCCACAAGTGTGCTGTGACACATGTGTGCCTAAATACATTTAAAAAAATTAAAATACATTGGAGTTTTTGTTTAAAATGAAAAGAAAGCCCTGTCTCAGCAGAAGGCTACTGGCATTCTCGCAAAGGCCTGATGCAACGCTCAAAGATCAGTCAGGATGATTCCAGGTTCTAAAGGAGTGACCACAACCCCACAAAGAACCCAGGAAGCAGGTCCCCCAGCTGCCTGTAGGTATGGGACCCAGGCCTCAGCTTCTCCATCAGCCTCTCTCATCACTACATGGGCTGAACGAGAACAGCGGGCATGGGAGGTGTGTCTACTTGGCCCTTCTCAGGACACACAGTTTGCAGGTAACCTTGTCGGGCTACCGGGATCTTTTCAGTGACGTGAAGGGGGTGACAAACCGGCGTATTTCTCACCTTCCCCTCCTCCCGGAAATTAAAGCCTGCGTCAATATTTAATTTCTTGGCTGATTCATTTTGCAGTATCGTTTTAAAAAAATGGCTGAAACGTAAGCCCTTAAACCCCCAGTGGAGAGGTAATGAGGTAGAGGCCGTCCAGCTCGTCAGCTGTCTGTTCTTTTCCAGGTCACGATCACCACGTTCAGGGGACAGGGCTGTGATTCCCTTTGTCTCCTTGGTTCTGCTTTGCAATTTTTTTCCTTATTCTTCATCCTTTCTGCTTCTCCCTAGCCTATAATTTCCGTGAGTTTCTGTCGCCCGGGAGGGGTGTATAAAGGTGATTTTTTTTGCTTGCAGCAAATTATCGTTATTAGCACCGGCTGCATCTGTAATGAGCTCATTCTTGCTACTAAAAACAATTCCGTTACCTGAGAGTGAAAAATGAGTCCCTGGGCCAACAGGGCCTTTTGTCAGGACAGCTTGGGCTTTGTGGAGGTCACCTTTGCTTTCTGTACAGAGATTGATAGCCCTCCTTTATGTTGGTGGAGGGGGGACACCATTGGTCCCTGTCCCTGCTACAGGGCCCACAGTGGTGACCAACCGCCTGTAACCCTCCTTACAAAGCTCTCAGCCATGATGTAGCTTCCACTTCGCTCAGACAGTGCTGTGTGTGTTGCAGGCCGCAGGCCCCCAGAGTTCACACCTCAGCTTTTTATTTCTGCAAGCATGACCCATGGGCACACTCTCTAAACTCTCCGAGGACCACACTCCTAATCTGTGAAATGAAGATCATGCAAGAGCCTCGTAGCATCCGTATGATACTAAGAGACCAGCCAGGTGTGGGACTGTGGCTTAGCGGTAGAATGCCCGGCTCACGGGGGCAAGGTCCCAGGTTTAATACACAGCCCTCCTGTGTTAATATCTGTTATACTTTCCTTGTCGCTGAGGTCAAGTACCCAACAAGAAGAAACTTTAAAAAAAAAGTTTATTTTCTCTTACAGTTCAAGAGGGTACAATATGCCATGCTCAGGAAGGCGTTGGCTGCAGGGACAGAAGGCAGCTGGTGATGTCACACCCACAGTGTGACAAGCAGAGAGACCCAGTCTGGAAACTCTCTCACAGACATGCCTAGAGGTGTGTCTCCTAGATTATTCTAGATGCTGCCATGTTGACGACATAAAAACAATTACACCCATAAAACAGAGCAAGACAAAGCCAATCAAAATAACAGCATAGACAGCCACATGGCACTGCCGGAAGGTAGGTAGGTCAGTGCTCTGAGCCCCTCGTGCCTCTCTGGTCTATGGTCTGTGGTCTGTTGTCTTCTCCTTGGCCATTGCCACAGCAAACAACTCCTAAAGACCCATGGACTCACCCTGGGTCACCTCAAGGAGGTAGCAAGTGGGAGGGTAAAGAGGGGAAGACAAGAGTGCACAAGGGCGATAGAGCAAGAGTGCACAGGGGCAATGGAGCAAGAGTGCACGGGGGCAATGGAGCAAGAGTGCATGGGGAAGTGCACGAGGGCGATGAAGCAAGAGTGCACGAGGGAGGTTGATGGAGCAAGAGTGCATGAGGGCGATGGAGCAAGAGTGCACA
>JAQHUG010000265.1:160001-180012 GCA_028555095.1 Dicrostonyx torquatus | reverse complement strand
ATGGGGTGAAGGAAGTAGGAAAATGGAAGGAAAAACAAGAAAGGAATAGGGGAAGGCTATGAGGGACAAAGGGAGGGCGGAGGGACAGTGGCAGGTTAACACAGGTAAATGGAGTTCCAACCACGGCCTATGCATTTAAAATGTTAGCGCACCAGAGAAGAGTTTCTTACGCGCCCTTTATAGGAGGGTGGCCTTGTTCTCGGAGATGAATGCCGAAGGACCTCTGAGTTCAGGGCCCTCATCTTTCTGATTCACTTTCACACGGTATGGAACACACACGCATGCTAGTGTGTGAAGCATGAGCAGTCGGCGTGTGTAAGCGACAGGTGTGGCGGGCACCTTTGTGCTCCTCTGTCAACCCGCTTGTTGACTGGGCGTTTTCTAAATGAGAATCTGGGGACCGTGGGGAGGTCCAGCGAGACCACCAATATGGTCTCTTCTTCAGTCCACTTCCCTGCTGGAGGCAGACGGTTTTGGAAACCTCCTCAGTGGCCCCCAACCCTGTTTATGTTAGAGCCGATGGCATCTTTTCATTATTTATGTCACAGAGACAAACACGGCCAGCAGGGCCACCAGGCTCGTCTCTGGGGTCCTGGAGTGACCTACCTGCTGGAACTCCTCATAGGAGCTGCAGGGGTACCCCAGGAAGCCGTCAGGGTTGAGGATGCTGCTGTTGTAGTACATGAAGCTGCGCAGGTGGTTGCAGGCTAGAGAGTCTTGAAATCCTGAGAAAACCAAGGCCCCAGGAATGAGAGAAGGGCCCTCACCCTCAGAAGGTCAGCCGTTCCGAGCGAGCAAAGAGCAGCCGCCACCCTTCAGGACTCAGGGCCAGGCAACTGCTGGGAGTGTCAAGTCCTAGAAATATGCTTGTTAAATGTGTGTGACCTATGTGAAATGACCAAAGGATGGGGGAGCCGACGGGCAGAGAGAGGCAGAGACAGACAGACACACAGAAAAGAAAAACAGGCACAGACAAGTCCACATATCCATGGAAAGAGAAAACAGAGCAACCCTTTAAAAAGCTTTTAAAGACTTAGTTTTTAACAACAGAACACACAGATAGGTGTGCAAGTAGGGAGAAGAGAGACAGAGACTGTCAACAGGCGATCTTCATTACCCGTGAAAGCCACACCCTTGGGTTCAGCCGACCATGACTGGACCGTGCCGTGAGGTCTACGATGGTTATGTTTCTACCAAGCGTGTGTTGATTTCTGGTCAGCATTCCCAGAACACCACTGCATAGCTGCCATGAGGGGGCCAACCGTTCTCAGGTCTCACTGTTAAGGCTGAGTTAGGCTGAGTGACCCCTTTTCTAAGCTGGGCCGAGCTCGGGTGATCCCAGTGTACCACCTCCCGCTTTGACCGCCGATGCTTTGTTGGGAAAATCACCTTTCATTTCTCCAGTTACTTAACATAAAACTTCCCATGGAGGAATCTAACAGGACCGTCATGGGAGTCCCTCATCATGAAAGGACCTTTGTGGGTGGGGCAGCTTTGCCCTCTGGGCTCCCAGCCCTGCCTGCTGCGCTTACAGCCCATCATCCGGTTCAGAGTGCTCACGCTAGTGCCCCTCAGCAGACAACAGAACCTGCTTTAAACTTAATTGTTTCTTTCATCCAAAATTGCTGCTCGGGGATCCCATAATAGAGGAGAAAGTGTGTCCAATTGTCCCCTGTGCCCAGTGCCTGCGTGACTTACGTGGCATACAATAGAAACACACACCAGTGCTCACGACTGGTTCACTCTAAATTGCCTCTTTAATTAAACCTGGGTTCTCTGCTATTGTGTGTGCCCTGCTCGTCACTTCTGGGATGGGGCAGCTGTGATTACGGCTCAGGCTTCTTTCGGGGGAGAACAGCCAGTCCCCCCATGAGTTACCAGATAAGGGGCCAAGAGGTCGAAAGCTCTGCTTATTTTTCACTAGGTGCTGGATGCCGCTTTATCCAGACTACTTGCAGACGTCAACCGCACGGGACATTAAAAGACTACATTAAGAGACTACCACAAACCACTCAACAGCATAATGCTTGGTGCTCGCTTCAGGTCAGGGCCAGGTACTGGGGTGCTGGGGTCGCAGTTCACTAAAACCCAGTTTAGAAAAATAATGACAAAAAAGATAATTACTGACCCCAAAGCCCCTGGTCTCAGGAGAGGGTCAAAGAGAACAAGTGGCAGTCATATCGACGGCTCTGGGAAGTTGCTTAGATTAAGGGTTTAAGTCCTGCTCTCCAGATGAGCACAGTTATACACAGGCTTTAGGAGGCCACCCTGTTACTAACAGTTCAGGCCTCCCTGCCCAGGAATACCCCCAGTTCCTCAGGGGGCATCTTCTTCTAGCCAGCTACCTCAGTCTCCTACCTGACACAGCCAATAACAAGAGAGGCAGAACCTCTACCGCCTGTGGGTGCTCTGCCGCCCTTCAAGGAGCAGGGGCTGAGGACATGATGGGCACGGGGGCGAAGCCACAGCTGGGCATTTACCACTGCGTCCATCTTCTCCTGGTAGTCTGACAACTGAGATGTGAACTCAGAGCCTTCCAGTAAGAAGCCAGGCTCATAGATAGCATAGCCTTGAATGAAGTATGTAGGTTTCCAGACACCGTGTGCCTGCCTGTGTGAAGCAGACCAAGTATCTCACAGTGAACGCCTGACTCTGGGGAAGCCCGTGACAGATGGCAGCAAGGTTATCTATCGCTATGGTGGCCAGACTCATACATTCTGCTTCCATCGCCAACTCGGCTGTTACCCCCTTGGTGTGGGAGGTCCTTCTGTCCGTGTGTTGCTTTTATTGGTTAATGAATAAAGAACTGCTTTGAGCCGAGGGCAGGGAAGAACAGAACTAGGCGGGAAAGTTAGGCTGTATGCTGGGAGGAAAAAAGGGAGAGTCAGAGAGAAGCGATGGAGCCGCCGGAGACAGATGCTGGGAACGTTAGCTGGTAAGCCACAGCCATGTGGTGATGTACAGAATAATAGAGATGGGTTAGTTTAGGATATGAGTTTAGCCAGAAATACGCTTAAGCTATTGGCCAAACAGTATTGCAAATAATATGGTTTTCTGAGTGGTTATTTCGCAGCTGGGCGGCCGGGACGGACAAGCAGCTCCTTCTAAGACCCCCTCAGTTCTTCCACACACCTACCTTGTAATATTCCGCCTAGATCAAGAATGGTGGAAAGGAGGTTTTGCTTACATCCAGGCATTTCCTTCCCTCCGTTTGGAAAGAAGTCCAGATGGCCTACCTTCTGGCTCATCCCAAAACCTAAAACATTTGAAGCAGAAGTGAGCAGGGGTGGATACGGTCCCAAAGTTACATCTGGCCTCAGGGAGGTCATCAGTCCATTCAGACAGGAGCACGGGCCTTGGCAGTTTTCTCCTTCGCCACGTCAGTACTCTCTGCAGATAGTTCTCAGGGGGGCAATTGGCAGACAAGGAGGAAGGAGCAACACAGGAAGCGAGGAGGGGGGAGGGTGAGCTATGTGTGTGTGTGTGTGTGTGTGTGTGTGTATGTGTGTATGTACCCATCTATCTACTCTGGAGAGGCCCTGGACAATGTTTTATTTATTTATTTATTTGTTTTGGTTTTTCGAGACAGGGTTTCTCTGTAGCTTTGGAGCCTGTCCTGGAACTAGCTCTTGTAGACCAGGCTGGTCTCGAACTCACAGAGATCCGCCTGCCTCTGCCTCCCGAGTGCTGGGATTAAAGGCGTGCGCTACCACTGCCCAGTGGCAATTTTTTTTTTAAAATAAAAAACTAAGTCTGAAAACTTTTCAGTGAGGTCAGGTGAAAACATGGAGTACTCTGCATGTAGGGAGAGATGCAGGAACGGATACGTCATCACCTCCCTAGGCTATAGAAAGAGTTTTTGGTCCAGCCTGGGGTCACAGACTCCATAGCAGCATCATTGTACTGGGTGGCTGGTATCCATCGTTACTGACTGGGGCCTGAGGTGCACTGTCGTTAACCAGGCTGAATCTTCTCTCTGCAGCTGTGTGGGTGGTCAGTGGGGGGTGTCACTGGTCGTGAGGAATTGGGTGAAGAACTCACCTAGGTTGGGAAATATGGGGTTACTATCTGTGTGGATCACATCTACAAACATGGCGTCCGATGGGTCCAGCCGAACTTCCTCTGGCAGGTTTTGGAAATAGGGCTCCGCAGGGTCCAGGCCTAAAGGATAGAATGGCGGCAGAACAATCTTACCCCACGGAAGACATGCTCCACAGACTGAGGTAAGGAAACCCTCCATACCCCAGGCATCACCGTTCTGAGGGGCGGCAGCTCCTGCTCTAGTCGAGAGAAAGAAGTCAGGGCAGACAGTGGGGAGCAGGAAGGCTGCCTGGAGCAGGCTCAGAAACTCAGCTCCAGGGAGGAACTGGGTGGGACACTCGTCCCCCTCACTTCCCCCTTTCTGATTTTTCCTGGAGGAAATCACAAGCTCCATGGCCTTGCTCAGCTGTTCCCCAGTCCCCGGGACCCACACATCCCTGACATCTTTTCCCATGCTGCTCCCTGGTCTTCTCTCCCTTTCACACATTCTTCCTCTATTTAACCGTTTCTTCACTAAAGCCTCCGCTCAAATACAGCCTCCACACGGAAACTTTCACTTCTTCTCCAGTCCTAGCCATGACATTGTTTTGCGGTCATAAATTCTGCTTTGAAGTTTGTCTACTTCTTTGTCTGCACACTGGCCGGGTCTGTGGGTCTCCCGGAGCAGAGTCTGTGCCCGGCATTTTCAGAGAGGAGCCGAGATGAGGAGTGTCTGCCCCCATCCAGGGAGCGAGAATCCCATCCATCCCTCTTACGGGTTTATTATGAAAATCCCACGGAAAGATGGAACAGACGGGCCCCTGCAACCTGACAATGTCTGCGGGATTGTAACAAATACTATTCCTGTCCTTCAGGCCAGTGCCCTGAGCGGGGCAGGCTTAGCAGGTACAGAAGGAAGAGCTGTTTGTATCTGCCTTGTGCTCATGAAGCTGTTTCCTTCATTCACCGAGCATTTCGTAAGTGATTTGTCGCTAACAGGCTGTGCCTGACCGAGCAAAGACATTCAAGGAGTGAGTGGAACTGGTACATTTTTTAAAAAAAATCGTTTCTACCAGTAATGTCCCGAAGTTAGGTTTCATGAGCCTGAACCTGGTTATATTTTTCTTGTTTTGGAAACACATTTTTTTTTTTTATCTAGGACTGTGGATTTTTCTAATAGGCATTGAAAAACAAGGCCAAGTCTTTTTGAGTCAGGATATCACGTAAAATCAGGAAAGCAGGAGGGGCGTCCTCTGCTGTGGGACAGGCACTGGTAGAGGCTTCCCCTGCTTACTTCCCTGGTCCTTGGACCCCACACTGGCTCTCAGGACTCCTACCTGTGATCCTGCCCAAGCGACCCTCAAGTCTCCTGCCTGCTTCCCCAGCCACGTGTGATCCCAGACTGTGGCCGATGAGGTGCACATTCTCTGGGCTGTAGTTCAGCTCTTCCTGTGGAAAAGGGTAAGCGTTAGGTTCCCGAGAACCACGTGGGAGCGTGGGAGTGAGCGAGGATGTCAGGGAGTAGAGGCTGCTCTTTGCCAGAGGATTGGGCTCTTAGGAGCTGGAGACTTCATGGGGATGAGCCCTTCCATTGGGGACTGCTCGGCAGGGTGATACTGCAGTCTGTCAGGCCCTTGCTCTTGCGTGCTGCAACAGTGCTGGCCAGTGGCCACCGCACTAACTGCAGGCCGCCTCTCAGGCTGCTGCCGCCACCTGGTGTCGCCAGGGAGGCATTCGCCCTGGTGAGAGAGGACTGGGTGCAGCCAAAGCGGAATTTGGACCTTCTGGAACTTACAGCAGGCAAGAGAGGGAGCCAAGAGTAAGTCCCCATCCCACCCCTCTCCCATATAAAGGGTGAAACCCGAAAGCTTTCTTACACCGTCCCGGTCTGCTTTCAGTTCCCAGAACAGCTTGCAAGGAAAACCTTAGGTCAAAAGGGGAAACTGAGGCTCCCAGGTCCACAGCTCGGGCACTGTGGACAGTCAGCAGGGAGGGAGGTTGTTGCTTCACCTCGGGAGGGGCGTTGAGAATTTGGTTTGCTTGACCTGCAGCTCCAGCCCTGCGCTTGGTCCCTAGCAACCTCCTTGTACAAAGTGGCTCTTGTCCAGCCCTCTCGAGCCCCGCCCCTCTCAAGTCCTGCTTGTACCTAACTCGGCCCTTCTCCCTAACTCTTCCCCAGACTTGGTTGGTCCCACGGGGATCTTACCGACAGTACTTGTACTAAGAAAGCAATCTCAGCGCCCACAACGCGAGTGTTGTAGGTGGCTTGGGTGTAACCGGCCTTGGCCCCTTGCTTCCAATCGACGGAAATACAGTTCACTTTCTCCACTTGAAGCATACTCTAGGGGAAAGAAAGAAATAGAGAGAACAAGCTTCATCAACCGGCCAGGTCGCACACCCCAGCATCTCAGTTTCCCTCCTGCCTATCACAGTTGAATCCTGAGGGTCGCGCTGTGAACTGGGCATGCTCATCTTATTTAACGGAAGTGGAAACTGAGTCCTGAGAGAATGAGTTCCTAGTCTCGGGGCTCAAAGTCAGGTGCAAATAAACTACTACCTGGTCAGAGAAAAACGAATTCCTAGGCTGTGAAACTCACAATGCAGATCATGGGGTACTCTGGCCCATCTCAAAGGCTCTAAACCTGCGTGTGGCCAGGGGCACAGACACAGACCATGCCCGTCACCACAGAACATTCCATGAGCTACTGGAGCTTACGACGGCAATATGTTTGTTCGTGTTAGTTTCTGCACACGAGTCAAGACAAAATACCAGCTAGTGTACGGCGTTCCCACGTCGGAGACTCACTGACTAGCAACCGTGGGAGAGCGTGGCAGGGGCAATGGAGGCCTGAGAAGTGGACATTCCTGCATAGTTTTTTTTTTTTTTTGAACATTTCCTTTCCTGGTGTCGGGGGCACTGAGTGTGAGATTCGGGGGAGGAGGATGAACCATCACCTTGCATATGTCAACGGGCCAGCTGTCCTCCCCATTGTCTTGGAAGCCATGGATGACGAAGCGTGTCTTGCGGTCCAGTTGGAAGTTGGAAGCCTTGATGGTGGCTGGGTCAGTGGCAGAGATCACCTGGTTTAATTAGACAAGATGAGTTTGGCTGTTGGCCTGGCCCCATCTGCAGGCTGGTGACAGACAGACAGACCAGTGACACTGAGATCCCAGGCTCAGAACCACGAAGCTGAGTTCTGTGAATCCAGAAAGAACAAGTTCACTGACTTCCTTTTTTCCTGAACCTTGAACCTAAATCTATGTATTTCTGTCAAGCGTGGCTCAGGCAAGACGCCATAGCGGGATTAGCAGTAGCTGTGACTCAGTTCCTCAATTAAAGTCACAGGTATTTTCATGCTGCTTGGTAGCTGTAAACACCTCAAAGGGCCATTTGTAATTATTACCGCTTAGTTACAGAAGTTTTTAGATCAATCTTTATTGAGATGATAAAATAGCATATTTAATACTGTGATTCTTATTTTCTGTTTTTTTTCATATTCTGATGACTGTTTTCAATCAAATTGATTTCCTTTGCAGCCCATTAAGTTTTATATCATCCGTTTGGAAACATTATCTTGAGAAGGGCCTTCAGGCTTCCTCTGGTAGCTAAATAGGTTCCTGGTACAGGGATGGTAGAAAATCCTTGACTAGACACCACAAGCCTGAACTCCAGTCCTGGGGAGCCTGATACTTTAGAGCAGACTTCCCCATGCCCACAGACTTTCTTAGGACCCTTCTGCCAGCACATGCTAGAAGGGATAGGACAAGAAAGGCAGTAATGACCGCTGTGTCTACACAGCTTCCAGGCTGGAGGAATCAAGTCCCAGAGTGGGTGGCCCGGGTACCTAGAGGCAGACCCGTATGCTAGGGACCAAAGCTTGAACTACTTGAGCTCATAGCAAAGTCATCATTGAAAACCTCTCTGGTCACCTGACTACCTGGGGCAGGCCTGTTCTGAAAGTCAGCCCAGGGATCTCATATTTTCAAATCCCTTATGGGTAATAGTACTCCGTCCTTGTGGATTCTTGTTTTGTGTGTGTTTTTGCTCCATTGCCATGGTGAGAAGGTGATGGAGGATGTAGTTGGGTTGTCTGTTTATTCTCCGTAAATGTCACCTTTGCTCTTCTTGGGACACAGTCCTAGGGTGGACCTGGAGACCTATACACTAATATGTAACTGTGTGTACATTTTTTGGATTTTATTCCTGTATCCTCTCTGATGCTCAGGGGTTATGACTCTCAGCATCTAGAATTTCCACATTGGAGGACTGTTCCAAAGTGTCAATTCTGCCCTAGATAGCTACTTAGGGCCCCAGCTTGTGGTCCAAACTGACTGTCATCCAGCCCCGACAACTGACTGTCATCCAGCCCAGACACCGTATGCCCACACTTACTTGGTAGTCGTTTGGACTTTCATTTGTGAACAGAAGAAATCTGGTGTTGATTTCCTCTGGGGACCAAGGCAGTGCCGTCGAAGGCCGCTGAATCGTCCCTGCCCATGGCTTCTCATTGGAAAAGCAGCCCAGATGATCATAGCAAACCTCTTTCCCTGGTGCAGGAAGAGGCACAAACAGGACAGGTGTGAGGTTCTGGGAAGACATAATGCCATCTGTCACAGGAAGGGTGGACCCTGACCAGACTGGTCATCTTGTTAGGTACCAGAACTTCTGTGCCTGTAAGAGATGTCTGGATGTGGGTGCACCTGACAAATCCACACTTCCAGGCTTTCCCCTCAGAGAGTCTGACGTTAAGGGTCCTAGGTTGACCCTACTACAGAATATTTAATAAGCACTCTTACCAGGCAAATTCAAGACACAGTCACCTGTAACCAAACAGCCTGCGGGTTAGCGTGAGTCACACCACTCTTAACGTTGAGTACCTGTGACACGCCTAGGCCCATTGGCACAGACATGCCATTTAGTCATCTCAGTTGCCACGGTAACAAGCTCCGGGCACCACTTTTTTCTCTCCAGGGATGGCGATACCATCCTCACCTTGGACGGTGGCCAGCAGAAGGCCGATGGTCCAGCAGAGCAGCATCTGCACAGATGGAAACAGGTATCTGCTGACACCCATAGGCACAGGGATGGGGCCAGCAGGGGCAGGGCTCAAAGAGGCGGCACCCCTCAAGTGTTCCTGGGAAGCAGCCTGGACTATATAGATGAGGTTATCTCTGGAGGGCGGGACCAGAGGCAGGACCAGAGGCTGAGGCCTCCCAGGGTATAGTGAGCCAGACAGCACCACCCTGGGATCTTGGGCGGAGTCTTCTCCCGAAGCCACTTCCCCTTTTAGCGCCAACCCCCACTTCTGTCCTTGTTCAGGTGGCACTGTGACTTACTATGTTACAGGGGGTTATGTAGTCATGATCAGAGGTTTGGACACGATCTTCTACAAACTTGCTTTATCTTTTGGACTCTGTTGAAGAAATTCCAGGACAGGAGAGATAGGGTTGCCTGTGAGTGCCCTGAACCCCAGTTATCATAACCACAGAGACCAGCACGGTCTATGGAGCAGGGCTGTTATAAAGAGAAATTCAAGGGAAAGAAACAGGGATGGGTTACGGGAAAGAAAGTATTCTGTGGTTCTTTCTGAGTCAACCGGTTCAGCTGCCAAAATACTGCTTCTAAAATAAGAACAGGGAAGAAGAGATCCCCCCCCCAACGCCCAGGCTCTACTACCTGTAAGGTCAACATCACAGTCCCTCCTGACACATGGTCTCCAATCACATTGCTACACTGTTGCTTTTTAACAGTCGGAGGAGTGGGTGTCCTAGGACTTGCTCTTCAATGCAAAGCGAAGACACTACCTGTATAGTCAACATCACAGTCCCTCCAGACACATGGTCTCCAATCACATTGATACTCTGTTGCTTTTTAACAGTCTGAGGAGTGGGTGTCCTAGGACTTGGTCTTCAATGAAAAGCAGTTGTGAAGACACAAGCCTTGGTCACTTGAGGGGTGGGGTGGGGCCGGTGACCCGCAGTCTTCCACCCTAGTGAACCCAGAAAGAGACAGGAAAGGCCCAGAAGTGGGGGCGGAGATAGCCACACCGATGTCTTTGTTCCCAGCTAGGTTTAGAAATAATCCTGTCTGTTTGCAAAGCACCTGTGAGCTGCTCGCTGTACTTTGGCCTGAAGATAAGAAGCAGAAGTGTTTCGTGTCCTTCACAGCTAAGGAGCGGTCCTGGGAACAGCCAGGTGTCACCCTGCTATGTTCTGGGTTGGTATATCTCACGGACACACTGAAGGACGCAGATCTTTAGTTAAACTTAGTTCTGGGGCACGCATGCTCCTGTGGATACGTTTGGGTCAAGGTTCCCTTCGGCTAGCGGTGCCTGTGACGGTTCTGTTAGGACATAAGTGACGATCTCTGTTTCTATTTTGTCTGTCCTGGCGTGTTTGCTAAAGGAGCTGATAAAACTTGAGTGTCTTTTATTCCTCGCAGAGGGCATCTTTGAGATTCTCCCATGTTCTCACATGTATCAGTAATTTTTTTTAAGTGTGTGTGTGTGTGTGTGTGTGTGTGTGTGTGTGTGTGTGTGAATGTGCATGTATGTGTCAGGGTCATTCTGAGGCCAGAAGACGGCATCAGATCCCTGGAACTGGAGTTGTGGCAGTTGTGAGCACCCCAACATGGACACTGGGAACTGAACTCCGGCCCCTCTTCAAGAGCAGCAAGCAGCCTTAACCACTGAGCCACCATTCCAGCACCCACTGCTTTTGGCAATCGCTGTACCGGTCAGTCATGGTGGGACAGGAACACCTGAGTGACGGTGGATCCCCTTCTGAGTGGGCGCTGAACCTAAACGACACAGGAGAAATCAGGAATGTCTGTAGTTCTATAGTGATACCCAAGAGAGAGCTCACCCCATGCTCCCCACCCAGTTCCCATGAAGGTATTCCCAAACGCTCCCACACATGTGGTCCTTGCTAAGCATAGAGTGTTTCCAGGTGTTTCTAAGGCACTACCAGCATCATGTTCTCTGGGTGGTAGATCTGGCGAGAGTTGGGCTTTGTCCTAGAACAGTAGGGGCACAGGTTAGCCATGTTTAAAACCAAAGCGCTTGTCTCAACACCACACAACCTATTCCAATAGCAATAGAAGCCTCTTGTGAATTCCGTGCTGTTTATTGGACTCAAGAGGTTGAACATAGACTGGCATTTTACCGACCCATTTCCATGGCAAATGACACAAGACTTTGACCACAAGAAAGAGTAGCTTCCCAGATGTGATTTACTAAGCTACATCCTGAAGAAGAAATGATATTTCAAAGTCGTTAGATTAAAAATGCTTTGTGTCGGGCGGTGGTGGCGCACGCCTTTAATCCCAGCACTCAGGAGGCAGAGGCAGGTGGATCTCTGTGAGTTCAAGGCCAGCCTGGTCTACTAGTTCCAGTGCAGGCTCCAAAGCCACAGAGAAACCCTGTCCCGAAAAACAACAACAACAAAAAAATGCTTTGTGTCAAAGTTAGGATTAAAAATATATAAAAGTTGGGGCTGGAGAGATGGCTCAGAGGTTTTAAGAGCACTGGCTGCTCTTCCAAAGGTCCTGAGTTCAATTCCCAGCAACCACATGGTGGCTCAGAACCATCTATAATGAGATCTGGTGCCTTCTTCTAGCCTGCAGGCATACATGGAAGGAATGTTGTATACATAATAAATAAATCTTAATATATATAATATATATACATACATATATATATAATGTTGCTCTCCCTTTCCCAATGACAACAAACTGCCAATATCTCCTCAACAGAGAGGTGGGATCTCCTCTGTCCCTCCTCCTTCCTTGCTGAGATTTTTGCCTGGTTTGATTTTGTGTGCGCACTCCCAGACATTCTGAGTGCATGTGTGTAACTATGCTACCGTGTCTGGCAAATGCTCACACAGTTCACACTAAGTAGACTTAGTGAGTATTAAGGAAGGGGAAAGGGGAGGGGGCTTGAAATTGGGAGGAAAACATTGGGGAGTGAGGAGAAATAAAATCAAGGTGGAGGGAATACGGTGTCAGTTTGGGTCTAAATGCGTATGAGTACACGGATATTAAAATCCTTAAGAAAAGGAAGTCACAAAATCTTTCAAAAAAAATTACGAAAGTTAAACCCGCTGGCATATTTCAGAGCAGTTTTAAAATGTCAACTTGGAACCTCAACTAAATCTTGTAAACAGGCAGACCGCAGGGAGGCCTGTAGGGTAGTGGGTAAGTGGAAGCCTGCCTGCTTCCACCTGGGCGACCTTCACAGTGTCTACGGCAGCGTGCTGGCCAAGTTCTGACTTGGCACAATGATGGAAGCATGGGCAGAGGCCCTGAAGGGCTAACACGACCAAGCCCTGCTGCCAGGGCAAGTGGGTCGTAGGAGAAAGAAGCCTAATTGGGCATTTTCTAGCGTTGGCGGCCCTCAGATACCGTCTCCTTTCCCCAGGTTGTGCTGTAGCCAGGCAGCCACCCTGGGGACTGAGCCTGGGGTCACTACAGACAGGCCAGCATTCAACTCAAGGCCCTTGATCCCAGTCTCTGGTGTGCAGGGGAGGGAGCAGAGCTAAGAGCTCAGGCTGAGGGCCCGGAGGGGAGGAAGGAAGGCTGGCTCAGGCCATGGGATCATTTCTCAGGGTTCAGTGGAAGCCAGGATGAGGGGCAGACGTGCCATTGGGAGGTCACTGTACAACAGGAGAGAGAGAGGCATCTCTCAGGGATTGCGGGCAGCACTGGGACGGCATGGGCAACCGTGTGGCTTTCTATGCACTGCTGTGACGTCATCAGGCACCACTTCCTCTGAATATGTGCTGAGCAACTTCTGGGTCCGTGGCCAAGGCCCAGTTACTCAATGGAATGATCTTGTCTCTGATCCACTGACTGGCAATTTCAGCAACACGTCCTATAGATAACCTCCACCCCATGTCCTTCCCCGTTGTCTCTTATGAGAAGGAATTCTGGGAAAGACCCTGGTCAGTAGCGCCTCTGATGCTGAATTAAAGCCTTAACACAGCTTGTGGATTTCAACTGTGCTGGCCGGGACAGACTAGCTGACCTGGGGTGTAGGGTGTCTGAACCCCAACCTCACAACCCAATACCACTTGGAGAAGTCTGAAGCAAGAATCAATGTTTACATTTTGATGATCATTTATTTCGAGATTGCTTTGATAGCGGGTCACGATACATAGAGCGATTTCTGCCTTGCCTGACCCCGGCTGCGGCATCTGGAACACAGCAGCTAACTATTAATGCTTTCTGTGTGTCTTAGTGGAGACCTGGATGGCTCCCATTGGCCTCTCTAGATCTAGCTTCTGCCCCTTCCTCCTTTCTCTCTATCCTATGATGCCTCCCTCAGCAACTTGCTCTTGACCTTCTGGTTGGGTTGGCCAATAGGAGGCACCCACAATCAGGGATTCGGAAGAGGATGAAGTATATGTACCAGACCCTTGAACTCTTCTGCCATCCTGGGCTACACTTCTCTCCCGAAGGCCACATACCCTCTCCATCCTTAGCCCCAGCTCTTAGATACATTATTTCCCTCTCCCTGTGCCCCAAGCCCTAAGGAAGAAAGCTTCCCGCTGCTACTTGGTTGCTCTCTGCCTGGTTTACTCAATCCTATCCACTCCTCTATAGAGCGCCCATCCTTAGCCCCAGCTCTTAGATACATTATTTCCCTCTCCCTGCGCCCCAGGCCCTGAGGAAGAAAGCTTCCCGCCCCAGGCCCTGAGGAAGAAAGCTTCCCGCTGCTACTTGGTTGCTCTCTGCCTGGTTCACTCAATCCTATCCACTCCTTTATAGAAAACCCTTTCTAAAAGCCATTCAGCGGACCAGCTCCAGTCCCTCGACAGATGCAGCAGTCCCTTGGTGGACTGACCACCAAGAACAACCACTGAACCATTCAGAGTCCTGTGGCCCATTTTAGGGGGGTTATCTAGGTGCACTAAGCTCCCTCTGGGTGCCCTGCACACAGGGTGAGCACGCTGGGTGGCAATCCTGGCATTACACCTTAGGTCACTCTGTCTTATAACCCCCATATCCCTTAAGCTTGTTAGTTTACATCACCGCTCTAAAATACTGTGTCTTCCTACCCAGGGCAGCTTCCTACAGTCCTTCCAGCTCTAGTCAGTAGGTGGGTCCTTTGTCTCAGATGCCCGTGTCCTACATTAGCTTGCCCGTTCACACTCATTCCCACGGGAAAACACTGCGCTTGATTCTCTTCCACTGCTATAGTTTGGGTCTTGAAGGTCCTGCCCAAGGTCCAAGGAAGTGTTAAAGGCTCAGCGTCCAGTCTTTGGGGCCCTTGGGAAGTATCAGGGTCTTTAGGAGGTAGGACCCACCACAAGCAAGTGCGGCCATTGAGGGTGTGCCCAGGAAGGGGGTGTTGGGAGTCTGACCTCTTCCTGTTTCTCTCTGTTACCTACTGTCATGAGGTCACCTCTGTGGCATGTTCCTGCTGAGATACACTTCCTCACCACAGACTCAGAGCTACAGGGCCAAGCGGTCATGGACTGTCAACCTCAGGAGCTGATAGACCTAAGAAAGTCCATCTCAGGGGAGGAGGGAGTTTATTGGCTTTCTATCTGGTGTGACTCAGCCTCCTCAGAGGCCTCTTGCAGCGCAGTCTCCTCCTTCCACAGCCTTCTGCTCGTCAGTCTCAGCCCACGTGCGTTCTTCTTCAGCTGAGCCCAATCTCGTAGGACCTGGCTGTGAAAGTGAACGGAAGGATTTGGTCTCCTCAATCAGCCCTTTGCACTTGTCCAAGGCCTCACTGGTCTCCGTGGGTGGTTTCTGTAGCTTCGACACCACCTGCTTAGGTTCCAGTTCCAGCATCTCAAGCTCGGCATTAAGCACTTCCAGGCCATAATCCATCACTGAGGGCAGCCGTAGGATCGCAGACAGAAACTGAAGCCGAGCCCAAAGGATGGATACTGCTGACTGGCTTGCTCGCTTGCCTGAAAACACACAAAATATCACCACAGCAGAGAGGATGGAAAGGGACAACTCTGGCTTTGCCTGGCAGAAGACATGGGTGTAAACAATCCAAAGCCCCTTTCTAGGTCACAGATCCCTCTCTTGAGAATCAGTAGGTGGGACTTCATAATTTTTCACGGTGGCCCATCTCTCAATGCCACCAAAATGAGAATTAGTTTCAGCATGAATTTAGGGATCCCAATCATTCAAATTATGGCTGCTAAAATATATATCGAATCGTGTCCTTCCTAACCTCCAAACTGTTGAAATCCTGGCTCCGCCCCCAACTGCCTCAAAACAGGATCTAACCAGAGTTTGGTCTTGACAGAAGTAATCCGAAGATTAAGACAGCATCATCAGGGTAAGCCCTGGTCCTCGGAGATGCTTGCCCTGATAAAGAGGGCGAGCATTTGGATTTGGAGAGTGTGACATACCCAGTGCAGACACGGGAAAGTGAGGCAGAGATCATACAGGCGTGTCAAAGACTGCAGGCGAAATAACAGAAGCTGGACAGATGTGCCCTTGAGCCCCATGGGTGCCGCTGGACAGATGTGCACATCTCGCCCTTGGTCCTGGGCTTCTCCGTCTCCAGGAGACAAGGGCATCTACTGCAGGAGCCACAAAGGAGCTGCAGTCCTAGCAAACCAACACGGCCTGTACGCGGCCTGCCCCCAGTTTCCCCTCGCCACCCTTGATGTCTTCCTGCCTGGCGGTTTCAGGGGTGGAGGAGCCAGTTGCCGAGTGCACCTGCTTTTTCTACAGAGCAGACATTACTAGTCAGATATTCGTTCTGAGCGTCCCTATGTCTAGAACTATGAAATAATTTTCTTTATAAACTATGCTGTAACAGGCAATGATTATGGCAACATGAACATTTGCACCTGCTGTTCCTCCTGCCAGGGGCATTGCCACACCCCACACTCTCATGCCTGCTCTTTCACCCAGGGGCCCAGACAAAGTGTCTGCCCTCAAAGCCTATGGCTAGCTCTTCCATAGTTTTGGTCCTCAGTCAGACCCCCCAAACTTCCACAGATTCCAGTAGATATGTAGACATCATTCTTCCTAAAATGTTCTCATGGTGATCTGAAATATCCTGATTTGTCAAGCATTCGCTCAGGAGACAAAAGTTTTAATGCAAATTATCACAAGGGAAAAATTATTTCTAAAACTGATTAAAATAATCATGAAAACCAAGTCAGCAACTTCCCAAAATAATAAGAATTTTTTTTTATAGCATATTCAAGCCTTGGGAATGGAAGGCCTAGAAACCTGGTGGATCTTCACCCCATGAACGTGGGAATGATCCAGAGGTTTATCCAAGGGTCAGATCTCATGACTGTCTTTAAATATTCTTGTGGGATCTTCTTTTTGTATATGCTCCCATGAGATTCTGGTACGCAGCCCGGATGTGTGATTCTGGTACGCAGCCCGGATGGAGGACATTCAAAACTTCACGGCAATGTCTGTCTTCAGAAGTCCTTGGACTCTGATACCTCCAGGCCAGGGCTAGCCCTGCGCACGCTGGGAGCTTGTATACGGGGCGTAGATGGGCTGGGTATAAAGCCTGTGTCCACAAGCAGATCTGGGGATTGTAACGACCCCATGGTCTATAGCCAGACCATGACCACACCCTGAAGTTAACCCACTTAGCTTGTATCAGCTAAGGGTAGAGCGTGACCATTCTGCATGCTGGGGATTTCCTCATTAGAGCCTACAGACACCATGACTAGGAGTTCAGGGCCCCCTGATTGCTTCCCTTGGATGTATGAGGAAGCTATAAACCAGAGAGGCGGCGGCTTTGCACAAGTGCCCAGGCTTGAGCACACTCCTGACTCATAGCCCCGCCTCTGACACTGCCTCTGGACAGTCTGAATGGCCATCTGACCTTTATGCTAATAAACCACGTGTCAATCTGTGTACCGTGGAAACGGAAAGGTGATCTAAGTGTGTTCTCATGAGTCACAGAGCTCATCCCATCCAAAGGGGAAGTTTCTGAGGCTCGCAATGGCTAAGAGGAGGATCATGCATATCTAGCCCACAGAGAAGATACTGGAAGTGCATTAGCCACACGGTGAGCAGCTTCCACAGTCCTTGAGGTCTAGTTGTCCCACCTAGGTGCAAGCCAAGCCCAGTTCAGGTTGCACCACACATTGTTCGTCAGGAAGGGTAATTGATTTCCGCCGTGGAGGTTCTGGAGGACACATGTCCTGCCATGCGGCAAGGCAGTTGGGGAACAAGGTTGCAAGACTCAGAAGAGAACGAGGTGTTGTCTGCTGTCCCTTTTGAAGTTTGTATGGATTTTCCAGTCCAGCAGCTGGAGGTCAGAAACTTCCATGTGGAAGTCCTACCGATGAGATGCCACATTGTATCAAGTTCTCACACAGGGTCTGATCGTGAAGGAAGGGGAAATAGAGTCTCAAAACCAACATCACACAGCAGACTACGTGAGTGTTTGAAATTATTTCAAAGCTTCATGACAACATAGCATGTTTTTATTACTCCAAAGATTCTCTATTCATGGGCACTGTGAGCATCCTTGGCTTTCAATTAAAAAAAAAAACACAAAACTAAAGCCCAGTGAAACCAGCCTCGGGTTCCCCTTAGCATCTGAAAACTTGGTCAGTCTCGTCCAGACGAGATCTACCTGGCAGGTCCTCCATGGAATAACCCCAGAACCAGAGTCTGCCCATCTCTGGGGTCAGCCCGTGAGAGTCCATCTCCAGATTCAGCCTGGGAAAGCGCACATCCCCACAGAGCCTCCATCCGTTTCCAGGGTCAGCACATGGGATTGCATATCTCAGCAGTACCACGAAATGGGCGCTTGACCCCCCCATGCCCACCAGTGCAGCCTTGGGACCTGCTCTATGCCTTTATGTGGGTTTTCCCAGGTGCAGATCTCATATGGGGACACTTGGACCAGGTGCAGACTGCACATGTTCTAGGAAAGGAAGTGGGAGGAAGAGGCCAGGCCTTGGCACTACTCCAGTTTGGGGCCCATCAACTATGACTGCCCCCCTCTGGATCATGGGGCCACTCTTGTATCTGTAGGACTCTACCTGTTAGAACTCAGGTCACCCGAGGTCCTCGAGGCTCAGAGCGATGCAAATGTTGCGGCAGTGGTGTGGCCACCAGGCATTTCCCACCTCCTTTCCTCAGCTCCCGCCCTCCCCCACCACTGTGTAATCCTTGCTGTTCTATTTAAAAAAAGAATTGACCCTTGTCACCATGCCTGTTAGTGTGAGGGACAAAGCAACATCTTACCCTTGACCGGGAGCAGAGCTGTCATTCGTGACGACCTCCATCATATCAGGTTCTCCTTAGTCACATCAGAGAGTTCTCATCCTGTATAGTTGGTATGTTCATAGTGACTGCTTCCTCCCGGCCAGCCTGCCAGCCTGACATCCCTGGGGATGTCTTTCATCAAACCTGGGCCTAGCATTACCTCCCCTGTGAAGACTTTACCAATGTGTTCTTTCCCTTTCCTGGTCACCCTGTCCTGGGCACGCCTTGCTTCATGTATCCAGAACACAGTAGCAGCACCAACACTGCTACTCACACTCCCAGGATATGTCGGTATCTTCTGTACCCAGTGCCCAGCACAGTCCCATGTACAGAACTGGTGTGTGGTACCTGTTTGCAGAATTGTAAAATCTATACTACATTGATTGAGTTCTTTTGCTAATACGGTGCCACCTTGCCTGGGATATGTCCCATAGGTCAGGTCTACTGCCGGCTCCAACAACAGCAAAAGACCATGAGTATTTGCCAGTCCCGCCTACTTGGAGCAACCATCCCCAAGGAGCTGAGTGTCCCCTGCTACTGCCACCATCTTGGTTACCTACTGCATAATTACTTATTACTGAACCTTCACTGGTGTTCTATGCTACTGCTACCAACCAAAATCTGATTATTTGACATTTCAAAAGAGGCACAGTGGATAGAAAACAAACTGTTGGACAGAGAAAGGACACAGCTGCAGTACCAGCCAATGAGGAAAAGGTAGACAAACCTGGAGAAATGATGGTCTCTAGGTGTCAGTTTCAAGCTCCTCTCCATTAAGCAAGAGGCAGAGAAGGGGCTTCAGCTAGGACAAGACCAACGATGCCTCTCCATGCCTCCCCAGGGTCCTGGAACCAGAGAAGCTAAAATGCCGCAGCTGGTGATTTTTCATGGTGATGCCTCTGTCATCTTGACGGGATTCTTTGATACTCCTATCTCTCGTCTTCGGTCTTGAAGGTGGGTGGAGAGAGACTGGGAAAGTTTCAGATAAATTAGCGTGAAATCTCAGTTCCAGAGAGATATTTCCTGATGCCATTTTGTCTGTATTAACATTTGAGCAGAAATAGTCATCTCCAAAGGGTGAGGTAACTAAGGAGACAGATGTTTCGAGATGAAGGCAAAGATGCCAAGCCCTTTTATGATTTTACAGAACTGGTGTGTGGTGTACTGTTGTAGGGCACCCACGTGGGCCCAAGGGAAAAGTAAGTACTTTTGATAGAAGTGACTATAAAGGGCCTTAAAAGCAATAGTTATCAGAACACACATCAGAGAACACATCAGAGACGTCACCCAAACAAGCCAGTGTCACAAGGCCAGCTGCAGGCTGCTCATCTGTGTGATGACCGGAATAATAACAATGTTTTTGGCATTTTTTAAAAATTATTTTTATTGAGCTCTACATTTTTCTCTGCTCCCCTCCCTACCTCTCCCCTCTCCCCCCTTCAATCCTCCCCCAAGGTCCCCGTGCTCCCAATTTACTCAGGAGATCTTGTCTTCTTCTACTTCCCATGTAGATTAGATCTGTGTATGTCTCTCTTAGGGTCCTCATTGTTGTCTAGGTTCTCTGGGATTGTGATTTGTAGGCTGGTTTTCTCTGCTTTATGTTTAAAAACCACCTGTGAGTGAGTACATGTGATAATTGTCTTTCTGTGTCTGGGTTACCTCATTCAAAATGGTGTTTTCTAGCGCCATCCATTTGCCTGCAAAATTCAAGCTGTCATTATTTTTTCAGCTGTGTAGTACTCCATTGTGTAAATGTACCACATTTTC
>JAQHUG010000265.1:137670-156457 GCA_028555095.1 Dicrostonyx torquatus | reverse complement strand
AGTCCTCAGAATTAATAACTTCCAAAGGCACATGGCTCTCAGCAGTGGGGTAAGGCAGGAGAAAACAGGAGCTAAAGGAAGCCTGAGGTTTTTGTAGAGATGTCAGACAGGATCCTCCCTTTGGTCTGAGCATTGGTAGAAGAACTCTGTAGTGGCTGACTCTGCTTCTCTGATCTGGTGTAGGAGGGTCCTTCTGTATTTCTCTTGCTTTCATTGGTTGAATAAAGAAACTGCCTTGGCCTTTTGATAGGGCAGCACTTAGATGGGCGGAGTAGACAGAACGGAAGGCTGGGAGAGAGAGGGCACTGGAGCAGACGCCATGTTTCTCCAGCCCAAGATGGACTTTGGTTAGAATCTTCCCGGTAAGCCACGACCACGTGGTTATATACAGATTACTAGATATGGGTTAAACTAATATGTATAAGAGATTAAAACTAATGGGTCAGACAGTAATTTAATTAATACAATTTCCGTGTGGTTATTTCAAATGTAAGGTAGCCCAGCGGCCGGGAGCCGGGCAGGATGGAACAAAGGGCCCACACTCCTCTCAGGTGCTGGGAACACAGCCTGCACCTCTTATTACACTGATCCTTCAACTTTCGCCCCTTGATAGCTGATTCTGAGATTTTATTATTAAGACCAATTAGAATCATGCTTCCAATGGGACTGGAGGATTTATTTAGGTTTCCTCAGTTACACCAGGAAGCCCTCTCCTACAGTGGTCTCTTCAGAGCCCCCCCCCACTCCCAGGGATTCACATTCCAGTCTGAAGCTCTGAGAAGGCTTGGTTCTGACTCAGCTGGGCTGAAACAGAGCCAGGTACTGAGGCACCTGTGGTGGGAGTTAGGCCTGGTGACGGAAGGGTCGTTACTCTGGGGAGGACAAAACTTGTCGGGATGGGCTGTGGCTAGGCCTGCTTTGGGCCACTGAATATTCTATACAATCACACCATCTTATAAAACACAAGCGTGGGCCTGAGTCATTCCACTTGAGTACAAGTACCAGGAAGGATGATGGTACTTATATCTTACATCTTATTTATACAAGTAAAACCTGCCTCTGTTTCACCCCATGAGACACAAACTGACTATTCATTCCTGTCGATGAATGATGATGACCTATGAATATGCCAAGTCATACTAGAAACTCTAGACCTAGGAGCTCATCAGTCACTCCAGACCCAGGACCATGCATGGGGCACTCCAAGACTGAGATGTGGCAGGCCAGCTGTCTCACCATCTGGTCCTTTGTCATGAGCCTCTGTCAGGAAAATGACCATTGTGAAGGACTCCTCCCTGTGTCCCCAGGCTCCAACTCTTGGTAGGATCTCTCTCTCTCTCTTTTAAAAGATTTATTTATTTATTTATTTATTATCTATACAAATTCTGCCTCTATGTATGCACACACACTAGAAGAGGGCACCAGATCTCATTACAAATGGTTGTGAGCCACCATGTGGTTGCTGGGAATCGAACTCAGGACCTCTGGAAGAGCAGCCAGTGCTCTTAACCACTGAGCCATCTCTCCAGCCCATCGTGTAGGATCTCTTGCCCACGCCACTCAGCCTACTTCACAGTGGCGTTTGGAAGAGCCGGACACCCAGACCTGCATTGGATAAGTTTACTCTTTGAACAGCGTTGTGCTGTGGTTCATCAAACTTCCGAGCTGGCCCACTTATCTGATGTAAAGTGTTAAATAGGATTCGAGAGTTAATGCCAGCAATTAAGACCAGAATGAAAGGGTTTGGGACTGCCCACAGCCATGGCTGTGACTGTCAACCAAAGGAGGGACACTCAGTGAACTTCATCCAAGAAAGTTGACATTTCTTGTCAGTTTCTTGTTATTCAGCAGATTCTGAGTGTGTGGAAATCACGGGTGCTTCCGGTTGTTTCAGATATAGATGCTCACGTCACTGGGTCCTCTTGGAAGTGCCTACCCATACCTGAGTCTGCGTGAGTATGGCTGTGTCAGAGATACCTCAATGTTGGGGAGTATTATTTTAAGGTGTGTTACTTTTGTATGTTGTGTGACATTTGTTTAATGATGTAAAGGTGTGTCGCTTTTGTTTATGCCGCATCTCTTTAACTCTGTGAAGCTGTGTTTCTTTGCCTGTCTAAAACACCTGGCAGTCTAAATAAAGAGCTGAACGGCCAATAGTGAGGCAGGAGCCTGGACAGGTGCCGCTGGCGGGCAGAATATAAATAAGAGGAGAACTCTGGGAAGAGGGAAGGAGAGAACACGGGAAGGAGGATGTCAGGGTCCAGTTGCCCAGCCATCCAGGTAGCCACAGGGTAAGAGTGAAAGTCAGACATACAGAAGTAAGAGAGAGGGAAAAGCCAGAGGCACAAGGTAAATAGGTTAGTTTAAGAAAAGCTGGCAAGAAACAATCCAAGCTAAGGCCAGGCATTTATAACTAAGAATAAGCCTCCATGTTGTGGTTTATTTGGGAGCTGGGTAATGGACCCCTCAAAAAACCAAAAGAATAAAACATCACATGACATGTGACTGAGGGCTCCCCAGTAATTCTAGCAGGAAGGAAGTCTGCATCGTGCACCGCCTAGAATCCATCCTGGATCCTTCTTGCAGGCAGTCAGGGAGGGTCTTGTAGTCTAGAGGACTGGCTGTGCACGTGACCTCAGGTGAGTTTCTCAACAAGACCTGTCATGGGGCTCTCCCCCACCCAGACCCCTTCATCACCTCTAACACGCCAGGAAGTGAGCATCATAAAGGATTTCTATGACTCCACGGGCAGTAGCTGGGTGGGGAAGGACTGACGGTGGAGTTGAGCTTGCCCATCCCTCCTGACGGGGCATGGATTCAAGTGTGAGTCTAGACCGTCCCTGCTCTCTGCCTCAGTTTCTCACTGTAAGATGATGCGGAGTTCTTGGCCACTCGCCCGTTTCTTGTGCTCCGAACCTACACCTTCTCTGAGAGAGAGAAAACTGAGCGTGGAGGAGACCGAGAAAGCTCTGTTGGACGCCAAGGTGAGGGACCCACATACAGAGACGTGCTCATTAGTGTTTTCAATATTTGGTTGCTGGATGTCCCCATGGGTGGCGGCTGACATCCAAGAGAGACGCTGCGCGGGCACGTGCAACAGAGGGTTTTATTGGCATCAACAGGAGGTCACATGGTGTCTGGGGCGTCACAAGGCATGAGGGTGAGCAGAGTATCTTCTCTCACTGTCTCGGCACTACAGAAGCTGTACCTGTAAGGAAACGCAGTGTTTGGTGCTGGCGTGCTCTGTCATATTTGTGAAAGTTGCTCTGACGTGAACCCATCCCTGGTCCAGTCATACATAGGCTGTGGCCTCCTACGGCAGCACCCTCCCTTCTCCCGTTTTAACAGACACTGACGGCCGCAGCAAGATTGGCTTAGAAGCAGTCACTAACGCTTCCCTCAGCGCTCTCAAGGCTCAGCTGAAGGTATCTGTGAGGGACTGAATTCACTCACAGTTGCAGACAAATACATGTGTACACCCGTGGGTGAGGAGGTCTTCTGATTAGCCCTGCCTTATAGGAGTAGAAACTGAGTCACAGAAGGTTCTGTGTAAGGTAAAGGTCCAAGATACAATGACAAGTCTACCTTACGCTGTTGGCCATATTTTCTGTTGTAGTATTACCCATCCAAATCTACTTGACCTGTCTTCCAGGGCTAGGACCAGAGAGTCCGACTTTCTCCTTGGTCCCCCACATCTCTCCCACCTGTGAGTTATAACTGTTACTTGACGAAATCTTCATTTGTGGAAGAGGGCTCCCTCTCACGTTATTGAGACTCCCGTGGTAATTATGCAACATCTCACGGCAGTAAGTGAATAAAGGTTTCCAATATGAAACGGACACAGACAAGAGTGTCTGTTTCTGTGGTTATCCAAGAACCAAGGGCTTCTCTAAGGCCTTCCTCCTGACACGGAGGGAGCTCTGTTTTCATTTGCTTTGCTTTTTACCACTGTAGCCACTGGCGAGGTGTCCACGCACCCCTGAGGAGCCCTTTATCCATGCTCCTGGAAGCAACCCTGATAAAACTACTTGTCTTTATTGGCCTCCTCCAACTTTCTCTCCCGAGTGTGTCTGTCTCAGACGTTTTAGCCTGGCAGCTCTGCATTTAAGTCCCAGCAGCCTGGCCTCCATTTGCTGGCCCCTCGTCAGTTCACGCTGCTCCTGCCTCCCCCAATCTCCCCCGCATTCTGTGGTCTCTGTCCTCCCCGTGGGTCACGTGGTCTGCCATGTGCACCCAAAGTCTTGTTTTTCTCCACAGCTAAATTGTAACTTCCTTGGTGCAAGCTCTACCTTTGCTCTCCCCACTATTTTCCAGGATAGGTGCCCATGCACTCCTCGTCAATGCCACATTTACAATGGCTCCTGAATGGGATGCGGGTAGGGAGAGGAGGATGGTCTCTATTTTTCTTTTGGTATCATGTCATTGGAAGAAAGTCCAGTCAGCTGGTCCTAGGTAGCACTTGGAATCTCACTGAGATGACTACATCAGATTACACGGGAGAGCGAACCCAGCAGAGGTTGAGTCTCAATACTGATTGCTCTTTAACTGTATAATTATTAGTGTTATTTAGTGAAAGCATTCCTGGAAAATCCTCCTAAGAGTAGAACGTCTGAATAATTTATTTTAGTTGAATTTTTCCCCCCAAGCTAGTTTGTGGCATTTAGAGTGGGTTTTGACCTTCCTATATTTAGCCTCTTTGTGTCAGATCGCTTGAAAGATTCTTAGGCCAGTAAAGATGGTTCAGCAGGTAATCAGCCTGCTGGCCTGAGTTGAACCCCCAGAACTCACACAGCATAAATGAGTCCAGCAAGTTTTTCTCTGGGTTTGTGTGCACCATGACACATGTTCACACATCCCTACCCAAATAAATAAATGTATGAAAACTTTAAAATTCTCCTCCCAGAGAGAGAGTAGACAAAGTTGCTATGCTGACACTGATGGGCTCAGGACCGTAGGGCCTCAGGAGTTCTCTTCAACTAGACCTGTTTGATTTCTAGAAAGTGGACATCTATCTTCAGAAATCTTCAGGATCCCAGTGACATTCTAATGCGGTGGCGGGATCCAGGCCTTGGAATACTTAACAGACCTAGAGGCAGTGGCTTACAATGGAGGCTCTGAGGCTAGGGTAAGGCTCTCTACTGGCCAGCCTGGGTCTCCTCTCTCTCTGCTGTAGTCCCACTGAGAACATGCTGAGTACAGTTGGTCACCTGACCAGTCTGATGTCTCTGCCCTCTCACCTTAGGGGAACAGGGGCGAAGTAGAAGTTCACCCAAGTTTGTGACCCATAGGCCAAGCACAGGCCAACCCTTCTTCCCCACCAGAGGAAGTGATATTTCCAAGGGTCTGAGTTTGCTGGCCCCATTTAACTACCAATCCCTGAGAACACCAGTAGCAGACACTTCCCACAAAGCCTCCAAAGGTGTGTGGGCTGCCTTGGGCTGGGGCTCTCTTCTGCCTCCCTAGGGCATCCTATGGTCCCCGTTCCAGCTGCCCTCTCTTCCCCTGAAGGCCCTGTGCCTACTCAGGCAGAGAGAGAGGAAGCTGTGGGTGGGGATGAGATTCCTCAAGAACTGTCCCATCTGTGTTCTCTCCATCCTCTTTCAAATGATTTCTTTCCTATCTGTCCCAGGGGAGGGAACTCCTATAACAGACATCTTCTGCACACATCCCCAGATGACTCAGCCGGGGAAGATACGTACTCCGTTCGTTCCGTTCCCTTTTGCACAGTGATCTTTGCCGCGCCCACTTTGGGGAAGCTTGGGTTTATCACGTGATTATTCCAAAGAAACTTGACTTTCTCAATTGTTCCCACGTCAAGCTTGGCATCAAACTCATTGGAATGTATAGCGCCTGGCTTCATAACACCACTTGAAAAAAAGAAGGAGACATCTTCATGTTTATGGAAGTACATTGGGAAGACCACAGAGGACCATGACCCACCACTCTTATCTGACTTACAATACTGAATCTTCTTCCAAATACATCCCTGGTCAAAGATGGAGGAACGAGAAATTGGAAATAAGCTGGCAACCTCAATCTATTGTGTAGGATTGTTTTTCAAGTTCAAATTTCTCTCTCTCTTTTTTTTTTTGTAGAAAATGATAAAAGTCTCTCAAACTATTTTAGTTTTTTTTCTAGAAGAATCATCTATATTGTAGGTTATCGTCTTAAGATGCATTAAAAATCAACAATAGTAGATTTTTAAAGTATAATGTAAAGACATGATTAGGTGTTTTGTTTGATTTTGTTTTTTGAGACAGGGTTTCTCTATGTAACAGCCTTAGTTGTCCTGGAACTCTCTCTGTAGACCAGGCTGGCCTTCAACTCACAGAGATCCTCCTGCCTCTGCCTCCCAAGTGCTGGAATTAAAGGCATGTGCTACCACTGCCTGGCAGGAAATGGTTAGGCTTAAATAAAAGATAAATGGAAGTATAAAATTATTTTCTGTACATAAAGTAGTTTCAAACCCCCTGATGTCTAGAGATGTAAATGTCTAGCGCTCTGCACACCGGATGGGGATTACCTGAAGATGTCATACTGTTGAGTGTTGCCCTTACTTCCAAACAGAGCCACTTTGACCTCCCCAGTGACTATTCTTCCAGACAGGGTCAAGGAGACCCGGTACCTCCAACCTGGGTAAAGCAAGGGAGCGGTCACCCCATGGATACAGAAAACAGTTGAGCCCCGCTTCTCTATCACCCAGAGAGTATGAGACATCGTGTTTGCTAATCCACACCTTAAATGAGCACCCAGTGGTGGCCCCTCTAGACCTACTTACAGTTACATTCATGATAAATAATATTAACTGTGTGTCTCCTCCCCAAGTTCACTAGCCATGTTGTGAGTTTTAAACTGTCACATAGAGCCAATGGCTTCTGGATCCAACAGGGCCGAGCAAGCCCCTTTGCTGGAGAGAGTTCCGCTCCAGAGTGGTGGTGCTGTGTGTTATGGCAAGAAGAGGAGCCAGGGGTCCAGGCTACCCATGGGAGGACAGCTTAGTGCGGAGCACCTCCAGCCTGGGTCTGTCCCATCGCTGCATCCCTAGGACGCTGGTGCTCAGGTAGCTGTCCCATGAGCTCATACCTAGAGTACCGTTCCAGGGCTTAGAAGCATGCACAAATACGCATACACACAGACATAACTCATACACACCCAGAGGCATAGTCCATGCAAACACATAAATAAACATATATAGTCCATCTGTATATACACATATGTGCATCCAATGTACACACACATATAAACACGCAAATTCACCCAGTTTTCTATACATATATACACAAGCGCATACACACCCCTGTCTAAGTCCCACGTGCTTTTATAGTCCCAGGGACGGTGCCCTTCCCTTTATCTTCTCAGGGTCAAGTTCCCCATCTGTCAATTCCAGCAGCAGCCCACCAAACCCAATTCTATCAAGGACTCATAAATTTCAAAACATTGGCTTGATCATCCTTCTATCCCCGTACCTAGCAACCCATATCTGTGATCCATAAATAAGTGTTGATGGGGTGATAAGTGATTCCTTTGTTATAGTTAAATATAGGCAACCTTTCCAAATATTACTGCATTAGTAGGGGTTGATCAATCAGTCTTCTGGCAAAAATTATAGGCATGTGTATTTACAGTGTTGTGAAGGTCCTGAGTCTCCATGAAGCCATCTACCCATCTATTGCTTTGTCAAGTATTAAAATATGTAAATTATACCTCAATACACCTGACTTTCAGAAACTACACAAGACGTATTGTTTTTATATAGCATTATAGACACACAGTTTCTGTTTTTACCGTGTGATACCTCATGGTATCACCAATGTAAAAATTGTCACAGATGGACCAAACATGTGTAATCTGGACCTAGCATCTGAATTCATTCAGTGGGGTTATGAGAGAAATCATCCCTCCCTCAGCCGGCCACTCTACATCAGAGAGGCACCAGGGGCACACGAGTAGAGGAGGGGTGTGTGTGCCACGACTGGGGCTGGCAAAGAGCTAGTAACAAGAATGTCTGCTGAATGAATACAGGAGTGTATGTGTGTGTGTGTGTGTGTGAGAGAGAGTGAGAGAGAGAGACAAAAGAGATGGAGACAGAGACACAGACAGGATGACGGGGAGAGACAGAAAAAGAGAGCAGAGAAGATGAAGAGAGAGGCAGAGAGAGAAGAGACAGAGACAAGAGAGGCAGAGATAAAGAGGCAGAGAAAGTGAGTGAGAGAGAGAGAGAGAGAGAGAGAGAGAGAGAGAGAGAGAGAGAGAGAGAGAGAGAGAGAGGAGTCCTAAAAAGGAACGGGACAATGAACTGGAGAGGAGAGGGGTAAAAACTCAAGCTGTCCCCAAAGCTACAGAAACTGCCTCAACCCGGCAAATCACCCTTCGACTTCCAGTCATTCCACAGAATGGAAATAAATAAAAGAAATTCAGATGCTCTCTTCGCCTCAGAGGAACCACGCACAGGACGCTCAGGGCTTTCTCTAAGGTAATCAGACTTGCACAGGAATTCTTTCATGTTAGAGGCTAGCTTTTCCTCATCACGGGCGTGGCACATTCTTGGCCCGAGTGGGTAGTCAACTTACGTGCAAAATTCTTGGCATCGCCCGTATTCAAGAAGAACTTCTGTGGCTCCTCGCTGGTCCTGTTGGCAAACTGATCAGCATAGTGACCCATCTGTGGGCAGCCTTGATCTGGGCAGGGGAAGCACTTGTCCTAGGGAAGAGAGCAGGGGGCTGAGAAGCAGGTCCGTCTTCTTATGACCGAGAGGACTGGAGAAAGCTGGTGCTCCATCCCCTACAGCCCAGTTCCCTCATTTGCAGTGGGAGGAGAACTGGAGCCCATCGCCTCCGAGTTCCCTCCACCTCAGCAGAACTCCTAACCCTGACAGTGCAGTGTGTTAGCATGGTCAGGGACCTTTAATCGGCACTGCCACCCTGGGCCCGGCTTCCATCAGTTGTATTTTCCGGTGCTAGGATACATCAGTGGCGTCAACTCTCCATGTTGACTGTAGCACTTACCAATAGTTTTCCTTTTCTTTCTTCTAGACAGAATCTTATGCGTCCCAGGCTCTCTGACCTCACTACATAGTGGAAGATGGCTTGAACTTCGATCCTCCTACAATTGCCTCCTGAATGCTGGGACCGTAGACTTGGGCTAAGATTATTTATAAGGTGCTGGGGACTGGACCCAGGGCGTTGGGTACGCCAAGGCAGGTATTCTGTCGACTGAGCTGCAGCCCCAGCCCCAAAGCTGACCAATTTCTATGGTGTTATACTCCAATCCTGGCCAAGTTCAGGCTGCCAGCATGATGATGTCACAGTGGGGAGCTGATGAGGAGTGTCCCTACTGGCTCTCACGAGTCAACGAGGCAGGCGGCACAATGCCGTGGTGTCAGGCTCTCGCCTGTGGCCATCCTGGCACATCTCACTTTTTCTCTGTTCTAGACTGGAGGTGGCACTGCCCTCACAACTCTCTGATGTTTGCTCTACAGAAAAACGGGTTCCTTTCCCTCCTCATCTCCATTGCTTTCTTCAAATCAGGTTGCAGTGTACTTTCTTGTAGGCTGTCTCTCAAGCTCATGTCAGTGTAGATCTGATCTCTGATCTTCCAGGATCTCCCTCTCCTCCATTGCTCATCTGCGCTCTCTCTCTCTCTCTCTCTCTCTCTCTCTCTCTCTCTCTCTCTCTCTCTCTCTTGCTCTCTCCATACATACACTTTTTTTTTTGTCAAAGTTGTTGGGACTTTTTCCCACCTTCACTCCCAATTCTGAGACATTGATGGAGAGGAACCGTGGATCCCCACACAATAGGACCTCGGTGTGTGCTGCCCACCACCCATGGCAGAATCATAGCTTACAGACTCAAAATCTTTGTACGAAGTGCAGGGGTATGCAGTGAACCCATCAGGGTTGAGGATGCTCTCCAAGTAGTACTTGTAGCTTCTCAGGTGGTTACAAGCCACAAAGTCCCGGGTTCCTGAGGAGACAGGCAGGGGATCGGTACAGGCAATGGGAGGCAGGCTGTGACCTCATCTGTGCCTCTCTCTCTGTCCCAGGTCCAGAGTGAGACTGTATCTACAGAGCTTAAGTTCAAAATTCATTTGCAAAATGGCAATAGAACAAGGAGGCTTTGAGTGTTGGGGGTGATGTTTCGGTTACTTCATTGGCATTGTCCCCAGACCCTCCCCTTTCTTAGCAGGCAGGTGTCCCAGTATCCCCGTGTGAAAGTGTCCACAGATGACCTGCAGAGCACAGCTATCAAAGAGGAGAGTGGTAAAGAAACGCAGTTCAGCTGATGCTCAACACTGTCCCTCCAGCCTCTGTACCAGATGTACCACATTCTCTCATATGTAACATGATAAGCACTAGGACATTGTCATGATTCTCTTATACAAATGAAGGTAAAAGTAGATTTCGGTGACTTCAGCGGAGTGTCGTTCTTGTCCCCTCTCATTCCTACAGTGTTCTCTCAGGTCCTTACCCAAGACGCTTGACAAATCGCCCAGCTTGTCTAGACTGGCCTGAACTTTATTGTCTTTTGCTGATGAAGCTGCCATGAATTGTCTGTATTCTGTCAATCATGTTTTAAATAAACACTGATTGGTCAGGCAGGAAGTATAGGTGGGACAACCAGACAGGAAGTAAAGGGGGGGCAATGAGAACAGGAGAAGGCTGGGAAGGAGGAAGCCCATTCCTCCCCAGTCCTGCCCAGACCACCAAAGAAACAGGATGTGATCTGCCCCGCTGAAAAAGGTACTGAGCCATGTGGCTAACATAGATAAGGATAATGGGTTAATATAAGTTATAAGAGCTAATACGAAGCCTGAGATAATGGGCCAATCAGTTTATAACCTAAAATAGACCTCTCTGTGTGATTTCTTTGGGGGCTAAATGGCTGTGGGAACGGGGCAGGACAGAAACCCCGACCAGCAGGTCCCCATGTTATACTGACAAAGCCCAAACATGTGTCCTTAATGTTTCCATTAAGGACATCCAAGATGTTTTGACTGAATTGAGCAGAAATGACACTCATAAGATTCTGTCATCCCACTAGGGATTTTAACACTGATGTTGCCGGTTGACTGGCATGGCTGAGACTGACTGCTGGATTCTCGATCTCATTAGGCGGTACCGGAGCTGTTAACTGAGGGATGCCCTTTGTCCCCAGGTATGATCACCAATGGTAAGTGGGCAGTCCCCATTCTAGCCTTTCTTGTGTGATTCCTCCTCATTTCTGCTCAACAGAAGTGAGCAATGAGCCGGGCGGCGGTGGCACACGCCTTTATTCCCAGCACTCGGGAAGCAGAGGCAGGCGGATCTTTGTGAGTTCGAGACCAGCCTGGTCTACAAGAGCTAGTTCCAGTGCAGGCTCCAAAGCCACAGAGAAACCTTGTCTCGAAAAACAAACAAACAAACAAAAAAAGAAGTGAGCAATGACTTGTACCGTGAAGATAGCTTTGCCGTGCATGCCTCCGGGATACCCTTATTCTAGTTACCGAGCTGAAGCTAGCTACCTACGATTGAACGATAATATTGTTTCCCAGGGCACGTTTGCAGGAAAGTTCTCTTGAGATATCCATTATGTCACGCTTGTCACTTCCCCTTCTCTATGTGGTGACTGCCGGCTGGCAGCTCGGGTTAGAGCTTTGACTCAGAAGGCTGTAATTCCTTGTTACTGAGGCAGTGCAGTACATCCATGACCATGTCTTGAGGAAATACAGAATCAGTAGATCTGAGAGTTAGGTAGTTATTTTCTTCCAGAAATAATATGCAGAAAAGAAATCATATATTTTTAAAAGGAAGTACATTTTTATGACTAAGATTTGCTATGGGGCTGGGGAGATTGCTCAGTCAGGGAAATGCTTGCCTTGAAGATACGAGGTCTTCAGTTTGACCCCCAGAACCCAAGTGGAGAAAATCCAAATGTGGCAGAGCATGATTTATTTTTATATAGTTTTATGTGATAATTGTCTTTAAATGAAGTATATATTTATTATTTATTCATTTGTATTTTATGTACATTGGTGTTTTGCCTGCATGTATGTCTGCATGAGGGCATTGGCTCCCCTGGAACAGGAATTACAGGCAGTTGTGAGCTGCCATGTGGATGCTGGGAATTGAACCCAGGTCCTTTGGAAGAACAGCCAGTGCTCTCAACCCCTGAGCCATCTCGCCAGCCCCACAGCATGATTTCAATAGCGCTGGCAAGGTGGAGACACCACTCGAGGCCAATGAGGGACCTGTGTCATATTTAAAAAGGGGTATAGTGTCTGAGGAATGGCACATGAAGCTCCCCACTGGTCTCCACACACACCAGGCGGGACATCTGTCATAGCAAGCACTGAGTACCCAAAGAGGCATCATCCTGGCCTGGCCCCCATGGCCTTACCTGACCAGATGCCATCTAGATCCACGATCTGTGACAGGGGATTCCTCTTGCATCCGGGCATGTCCCGCCCCCCGTTGGGGAAGAAGTCCATGTGGCCCATCATTTGATTTGTTCCAAAACCTAAGATAGTTGTATCAACGACAAGACAGGGTTTGGCTCGCATAACGCTCTCAGGGTTAAAATCCCCAACACTCGTATCCACAGCTAGAGACTGGGACAGCAGGGGGCTCACCCAAGAATGGGATCAGGGGAGCTGCGTCTGTGTGAATCACATCAACAAAGCTGGCATCGGAGGGGTCGAGCCGGACCTCTTCAGGACTTCCTTCGAAATTTGCTTCTACGGGATCCAGTCCTAAAAGAGATGGCCAGCAGTGTCAAACAGTAGGTCCATGAAGGGCCAAGGTGCACGGTTGTACAGGCTGGGCAACACGCAATTGAATGGGTGGCACACTTGTCGTCATACGGTGTCGCTGCCTGTCTATAGAACATGGGGCGTGGCATCTCAGGCCACACATTTAAAGGGGGCTTTGTGGCAGGAGAAGAGGGTGCGTGAGAAAGGAACTCAGATTGTGTCTGAGCAAGGATTTCTTTGTACGTCAGATTCTTCCATTATCTGCCATATTTAATATTTACATTTTCCTCCCTTTCTTCTTTGTGAAGAAAACAGAGTGCTGGGCCTGTGTGGGCTGCTGGGTCCCAATCTCTACTAAGCTGCTTTTTGGACAAATTGTGTATGACTTTGAGAAAGTCATTCAGGGTTTTTGTATCTCAGTTTCCCTATTTTATAAGTTGAAGGCAATCACTTTATCAGCTTAAATAGTTGTTGATTGAATAATTTAATATCTAATGCGCGGCGCAGGGACTGGCGCGGGCTCATACAATCTGTGTGTCCCTGGGCAAGCTGCTTGCTTCCCTGATGGAGCTTCTTCCGTTCTAAGGATTAGACGAGGAACACAACGTGTTTTTTGTTTTTAAAGTATTTACGGTAATCAGGCACTTAACCTGTGTTTCCTTTGATAACGGCATTAACATTTTCATGTAGATGTGTTCCACAGCTCCTGCTAACATGCGAATGCTTTACTGTGCACGTTTGCGGGCTGCTTTGACGGGGTCGGTTAAAGGGTGTTTTTAGGAGGTTTCTGCAGCTGGGATCCTTTAACCAGCAGAAAAAGTGGGCAGCAATTTCCGCGTTCCACTTTTTCCCTGACTCCAAAGAGAAGGAGGAAGGAATGGGCAGTGCGGCCCCTGTTCAAGGGTACTTGCTCCTGTCCGCACCAACTATACTCTGCACTTTCTTGGGTGCTCAGAGCTGCTGCGTGAACCACATCAAGGGGAAGGTTGCACCCGGAGAGGAGCAGCGGGCCCCAAGGCAGAAGCGCTGCAGAGATGGGGTCCCGGCAGCAGCATCACAGAGAAACACAACTCCCATCTTCCTTGCCAACAACGATGACCCACGTGTTAATTAGAAGCACCCTAAAATCTCCTGTCAGGGTGTCCTCAGCTCTGCCACAGCCAAGGGGTTCAGTCAGCTCTAAACTAAACTATGGGCTTATGACCTTTCTGGGGCCTTACCAGTAATCCTGCCGAGGCCTGGAGTCCGACTTCCTGCTTCCCCAGCCACGTGGGCTCCTAGGCTGTGGCCAATGAGGTGGACTTTGGAAGGCGAGTAGCTGTAGTTTGTCTAGACAGGAGAGATCACACGTCTAGGACATGTTTGTACTGCTCTGGTTACGACGACCCTGCTGGGAACTTTCCCTGCTTTCTGGGGCCTCGGCATTGAGTGCGAACTCCTGACAAGCACCTCAGGACTTTCTCAACTCAGACTGGCCCTTCCTAGACTTTTCTCTAGCTAAAACTCACTGTGGCCTCCAAGAGTGTCCCGCTCTGTCTCCCCTGGGCCTGGTTTGCTCCACACTGTAGCCCATTTCCCATCTACTTGCCCAGTTACCATCTAAAGATCCTGTCTTCAGCAATCCAGATGCCTCTTTCTCGGGAGGCTTCCCAGATGCCACCCCACCCCCACATACAGGGTGAATTAACCATGCTCGTGTGCCTGTATAAAGTCTGCATACGTGCTCCCCCATCTCCAGAACCCTCTAACACAGAGGTTCTCAACCTTCCTAAAGCTGTGACACTTTAATACAGTTCCTCATGTTGTCATGACCCCATCCATAAAACTATTTTCATTGCTACTTCTTAACTATAATTTCGTTACTGGTATGAATCATAACGTAAATATCTGTGTTTTCTGATGGTCTTACGTGACCCCCGTGAAAGGGTCATTTGACCTCCAAAGGGGTCATGACCCACAGGTGGCGAGCCACTGCTGTGAGAGATCACACTCTGCGGTCATTGCAAGTCTTCCCTATACGTAGCTCCTTGAAGGCCTAGGACTCATGAATCTCCTTTATCTCCTGCATGCTATCGCCCATCTGCTCAAGAAACACGGGATCATCACGGCGTTCACATACAATGCTCTGTGATACCCCTACACTGCTTTCTGTGCAACCCCAGGGGTCTGATTTCTGCAGGGGTGCAGAAGCAGTCGCTTCTTTCTAGACCTGTTATGTAGAAGACACGAAATAGTGGGACCTTGACCTGATACAGAAACTGGCCGTAAAGAATTCCTGAATTAACACACAGAATGAGAGACTTAAAATATTAGTGAAGATCAAGGACCAGCACAGGAAGAAACAGCTGAAATGACCATGGCAGGAAAACTTTCAGTGGGACCCATGGTTATAGGGACCTGCGCTTATCCATTGCACGTCCCGCCTCCCGGCTGTTTGGCTTTCCTTGGTGGTGCCTGGCTTTGCTTTGCACAGATTCAACTTGTGTGGTGGACAGCTCCTAGAGCCAGGCGGTCTGATCCCCAGAGACAAAATCATCTACTTACCTGCTCTATTTTTTGGCACACTAGTTACCCGCTCTGTGCCTCAGTTTCCTTAACTGTAAATTCAAGGGGACAGTAAAATCCCATCACTAAGTGTTAGCCGTAATCCAAGAGGATAATAAAACCCCGTCCCTAAGGGCTCGCTATTAAGTTTTTCTCTCCCTCGTGCGTCACTAAGGTGGTGTCCACTTGGTGTCTCTCCTTTATAGCTCCTAACTTCACCTTCATCCCCCACCCCCGTAGCCCCCACTCACCGCAAGGACATCAAGCATGTGAGCCACCTGGGCTCCCACGACTCGCACGTTGCTGGCAGCCTGCGTGTAGGTGGTCTGAGAGCCCCCCTTCCAGTCCACACAGATGCAGTTCAGCTCCTCCACTTGGAACAGGTTCTAGGGATGGGGAGACACGGTGTTGACACAGGGCATGGGAAGTCCATCCAGACAGGGATCAGAAGTGTTCCTCATCTGTTCCCTCTAGTTGGTGTGCTGAGATGTTCTGGGCTCTGTCCAGGGGCTCCTGCAACCCACAAGGGAAAATCCTAGCAGCAGAGAAAGTCCATACCCTAAAGATGAAAGAAGAGCCAGCCCCTCTGATGTCTTCAGCTAAACCTGACAAGGTGGATCAATTACACCATTAGAGGAATCGGGTGTGGTGGGAAAAGACCTCAGCGTAGTGTCTGGTGACTACGGGCTATGCGACCTTGTGGTTCTGTTTGTGAGGGGTCCTTTAGGTGACATGCTGGACCACTGGGCATTTCTTGAGCTATAAAGAGGGAGGGAGGTGTCATTTTCCACAGTCAAGATGGCATAACATTTCCTGGAGGGAACACACAGGTATATAAAAACAGAAGAGCGTCACTGTAAGAGAAATTGAGGAGTTAGGAAGGGAGAGAGACCCCAGGTGCTCAGCCGGGTTGTGCATGTGGTCAGCTTGACACCCACAGCTGAGGTCCTCTTCTACTCCTTTCACGACAGTGCCAACACACATGGCATCTCCAGTTTCTGTCAGCTGTGTCCCTTGGAACCTCCGTTGCCAAAGCAACCCTGAGAAACCCTCCAGATCAGAAAGTTTGGTGCTGAAAACCGGATGAACGGGATGCTCATTAAGAGCCAGGCAGAGGTGGCGCATGCCTTTGATCCCAGCACTTGGGAGGCAGAGGCAGGTGGATCTCTATGAGTTTGAGACCAGCCTGGTCTACAGAACGAGTTCCAGGACAGGCTCCAAAGCTACAGAGGAACTTTGTCTTGGACCCCCTCGTCCCACCCCATCCAATAAAAAAAAGTCATTCAGTTGATCTTAGTCTGTTGTGTCCTAATTGTCACAGGCACAAGCCTCTGACTTTTAGGAATGTGGGAAGATTTGGACAAACAGAACCCCACAGTCCCTCATTTGCAGAAACACAAACTCCGCTGCTAAAACTGAGAGCAGGCGATCCTGAGCCAGCTTCAGGCAGGAAGCTCGACAGCGGGGAGGATGAGCTCCCAGAGCAGTTCCCCACTTTTGGCTGCAGACCTGGGTTAGGAGCAGGAAGGGGAAGTGCGGCTGGCAAAGAGAAGCCTTTGAGTGGCTGCGAAGATCTCGCCTCGTCGCCAAGCGCATGCATTGTGGCTGTAAGCAAGCCAGCTCCGTGGGACATGGCGGCCTGGATCAGTTTCCTACCTTGCACGTGTCCAGCACCCAGCTCTCTTCTCCTTTGTCTATGAAGCCGTGGATAATGAACCGAGTCTTCCTGGCCGTTTGGAAGTTGGAGGCCTCAATGGTTGACGGGTCAGAGGGCTGGAGAAGCTGTGGCAACGGAAAGGGTTTTGGCGTTTTGCCAACCTGTCCCTTAAGCCTGTCTCCATCCTTGCCTGGCCCAGTGTGTTGGCCTCTCAAGGCTGAGCACCAAGTCAGCTCTTCAGGACGCCCATCCTGACTTCTCCACTCCCGATTCCCTGCCTCCTCTGAGTCTGGGGTAGGACTTACAGGGTTACCCTTCCTATGGGCTTGTTGGACAGTGAGCCCTGGGCCCAGACCAGAGCTAAAAGGATAGCAGAAGGAACCAGCTTCTGTGAACCATCCGGTGGGTCATGGCCTGCGGAGCGGAACGGGTACAAAGATAAGGAGAGACCTCCCAGAGAAGCCTCACCTGGAAAGCACTTGGGTTCTCATTGGTGTAGAGGAGGAAGCGGGTGTTGATCTTCTCAGGGCTCCAAGGGAGAAGTTTCAGGGGCCTGATGGCTGTCCCTGCCCAGGGCTGAGTGTCAGCAAAGCATCCGAGGTTGTCGTAGCAAACCTCTTTTCCTGAGGAGAGAGAATGGGTAGACTCAGGGTGAAGCTGTTGCGGCTGGACTCCCGTGCACTCCCCTCCTCCTCCGCAGAGTTCCCTGAGCCCTGAAGCTAACGGTTTGACGGACCAAGGTCTCTAACTCTCTGTACGTTGTCTGGCTGTGGGTCTCTGCATTTGTTCCCAGCTACTGCAGGAGGAAGCGTCTCGGATGATGGCTGGGCAGGACACGCTAGCCCCGAAGCCCCGAAGCTATTTCAAATTGATTGCTTCTTGTGAATGGAAATCTGGTTTCCTCCAAAGGAGTCTCACTGGGGTACAAACCCCTCTTTAGGGCCAGCCCCATAATGAATTTGTTTTAACCATATGAGTCCTTTTCATAGATATTGTGGTATCCAGGTTTGGATTTCTATGGGATTTCTGTGTGTGCGAACATGTATGTCTCTGCATCTATATAGGTTCTACACTTTTTGTTTGGCTCTTTTTCTTGCTTGGTACTTTTGCCATATTATTTGTTTATTTTTTGATTTATTTTTTTATTATTCCTTACATGCCTGTTTGTATTCTTTCCTTTCTCCTTCCTTCCTTCCTTTCTTCTTTCTTCCTTCCTTCCTTCCTTTCTTTTTTGAGACAAGGGTTTCTCTGTAGCTTTGGAGCCTGTCCTAGAACTCGCTCTGTAGACCAGGCTGGCCTCGAACTCACAGAGATCTGCCTGCCTCCACCTCCCAAGTGCTGAGATTAAAGTTCTGTGTGACCAGCTCCAGGCTGCCTGTTTGTTTTCTAACAAGAGACATAAAGGATGTGGATCCATATTGGAGAGGAGATAGGGGGTGAACTGGGAAGAGTAGGGGGAGGAGGAATTGTAATCGGAATATACTGTGTGAAAAGAAATCTATTTTCAGTAAAAGAAAAAAATCTGAGGCATTCAAAAATCCCCTCCCAAGTTCCTCTAACATCCTTGCAGAGCACCCGCTGAGAAGTCCATATTAATTAAGCAAAAGTTCATTTGTCACTTCTAGATGTTCTAGAATTTTCCCTCAAAATTTCAGGCCATCAGCTCCTCCAGACATGGGGAGCTATTCCCCCCTCCATTACCATCAGCTCCTCCAGACATGGGGAGCTCTCCCCCTCCATTACCATCAGCTCCTCCAGGCATGGGGAGCTCTCCCCCTCCATTACCATCAGCTCCTCCCTCTCTCCCTCCATTGCCCAACTCATTCTCCCAGGCTGTGAGTTCCACCACCGTTCCTAGAA
>JAQHUG010000265.1:99859-113687 GCA_028555095.1 Dicrostonyx torquatus | reverse complement strand
GTTGTGAGCATCAGTGGTGTGGGTGCTGGGAACTGAACTCAGGTCCTCTGCAAGAGCAATTTGTGTCCCTAGCCATTAAGCCAACTCCAACCCCTGAGGCAGGCTCTTGAGATACTTACTGACAATAACTATGTTTCTCAAAGTTCCTGATGCTAACATGTCCCTGTGTAAGCCTACATCTAAGGGATAGAGTTAGAGACCCCTGTAGCATGAAATTAGAGGCGACATGGCACCGGCAAGTCTAACAACGTGGACCACAGCTGTCTGCTCCCTGGTGAAAATCGCGGTCTCCATGATGAGTTTACCTTCCCAGATTCCATCTATGTCCACGATCTGAGAGAGAGCATTTTTCTGGCATCCAGGCATCTCTTTTCCTCCGTTGGGGAAGAAATCTAAGTGACCCACGGTTTGGCTCATTCCTAATCCTGAGGAAAATTTTAAAAGCAAGGAAAGGTTTGTGTTACTTATGGATGCCTTAAGACTTTGTTTACTAATGTAAGGCATCTGCCCAACAGCTGGGCAGGCGTGTTTTAGAACTCACCCACGTTGGGAATCATGGGGGCGGCATCTGTGTGAATGGCGTCCACAAACTGGGCATCACTAGGGTCCAGTCGGACAACTTCGGGTGTATCCTGAAAGTAAGGTTCAGCTGGGTCCAATCCTAAAGCAAATACGCTGTGTTGTAAATTGTGTTGGTTTCCACGCACATCCAACGTTCTTCGTTAGTTCCAGACGTGAGTGTAAGCACTGGCTGCAATCCCGAATTACCCGCGGGAGAAAGAGACCACATCTTCTTCGCCCACCACCTTCGGAAGAGGAAGCTGCCTCTAGATTGTTTGGAAGTGAATTTGCCTCTACCTAAGGATGTTGAGTCCAGAGAGAATCCTGGTCACTGGCAGCAGAGAAACGCTTGACCATGAGAGACAATGGATTTAAAGCTGCCCAGGCTCAGTGCTCCCAACAGACTGTAAGCTCCCAAAAAAGCAAGATCCCAGAATGTCATAGCTCCTCACTGAGCGATAGGAAAGAACATTCTGGAAGAATTACTTTTTTCATCAAATTAATAGATAGAAATTTGACATAACACCCATCAATCTAATGTAACTGACTTTTTCCAATGTATAAAAAATGAGAGGGGCTGAGAGATGGTTCAGAGAATGAAAACTTTGTCATTTAAGCATGAGTTATGCTCCCCAGTACTCACACAAAAGCTAGGGATAGCACCCCACTGCTATAACCCCAGGACAGGGGGTATGAAGACCAAAGGTTCCCCAGAGCTCATCAGCTATCCAGTCTAGCCTACTGGTGATCTCCTGTCTCCAAAACTATGATAGCATATGCCTTCAATCCCAGCACTCTGGCAGCAGAGGCAGGCAGTTTTCTGTGTGTTCCCTGCCATCCTGGTCTATCTAGCAATTTCCAGACCAGTCAAGGATGCATAATGAACCCTTATCTTATTGGGTAGGGGACAGAAGACACCAAACATATCTGGTCTTTGAACATACATGGATGATTCACACACATACACACATATACTACACACACACACACACACACACACACACTACACACACACACACACACACACACACACACACACACTTTACAAGTATTAAAAAGAAGAAGAAATGCCAGGTCAACACAGAAAGTTGGAAGGCAGAGGAGGAAATCAGTTGTCCCCTGTTGTGGCCATGTCTCAGATCCAGCATGATGTCTTTCTCATGAGGTCACCTGAATAGTCAACATGTATAAAAGTCCCTTACACACAGTCATCAGCACCCAGAAAAGACAGGGTGGTCCCTTCCCTGTGGCTCTGCATTGCAACTGGCAAGACTCAAGGTCATCATTCCTCCATACTGAAACAGAATTCAGGCAATGAATTCATGTATTTTAGTGATGGGTTAGACTCCACTGCTTGGGACATTTTTTTTGGTTTGTGAACCTCATCTTTCGTGAAGATCTGAGCGTGGAGGAGATAATGGGACAATGGCTCTGGCTCTTGAGCCTCATTTTTGGTGCAGTAACTGTGTATCTGAAAGAGGCTACTGTAACCCAAGAGCCAACGTCAATCACAAAGTGTCCCAGCCTGACTTCTGATCACGCCACCCAAGTGGGACAGGCTACAGAGGAGGACTCTGCTCCAGTTCCCTTCCTGGCCTTCCTTTTGGATCTCACAGAGGCCACATGTGCTCGTATAGTGCAGCTTTTGTTGTTGCTACCAACCTGTGATTCGTCCAATGGCCCCGTTCAACCTCTTTCCGGCTTCGCCAGCAACGTGAGAGCCCAGACTGTGGCCGATGATGTGAACATTGGACGGAGAATAGTCAAAGTTAGACTGTCAGGGAGGGAAGCAATCAGACTGTTATCTAAGATGTCTGTTGCCCTGTGTTTCTCCTGCCTCTCTTCTCTCTGTGTGTCTCTCTCTCCTGCCTCCCTCTCCCCTCTGTGTGTCTCTCTCTGTGTCTCTCTCCCTCTCTCTGTGTCTCTCTCCTCTCTGTGTCTCTCTCCCCTGTCTCTCTCTTCTCTGTGTCTCTCTCCCTCTCTCTGTGTGTCTCTCTCTTCTGCCTTTCTCTCCCCTGTGTATCTCTCTCCCTCTCTTTGTGTGTCTCTCTTCCCTTTGTGTCTCTCTCCCTCCCTCTGTGTGTCTCTCTCCCTCCCTCTGTGTGTCTTTCCTGTCTCTCTCTCCCCTGTGTAGTATTTCTAAGAATTTCTAAAATTCCAAAGACAGTCTGCTTCCACACAGAGCAGGAAATGGTCCTTATATGGTCTGAGACAGATGAAAAATGACTTTTCAATTGACTTTCTTTTGGAAGCATTACTTAGGCTTTTTATATTTTGATTTTCTAATTGAAAGCTTTTAATGTTATCTAGATCCTATAGCAATTTTGGTAAAATATATTATGTGAACAACAGTAAAACAATTTTTTTTCCTGTTAACTGATCCCTCCATGGTTCAGACACTATTTTGTGCAAATTCTTGTTTCTATGGTAACACAGTTATTTGCGTAAGTTCATTAAGACTCTGTTATCCTTGAAACAGGGCAAATTTTGTAACAATGGTTATGTGACAAAGGCCTTAACCAGAATACATATTTCCTGACATGGTCAGAGGATGGCTTTATGGATTCTATGAAGATGCCCATTACTCCCAGGAAAAGGTGCCCAGGAATCTTGAATATATATTTCTGTTATAGTGTTTCCAGCCTCAAGGCGAATCAAAGGCCACATCCTGGGCTTCCCAGGATCTTAAAGTTATGGCAGAGACCTTGAAGAGAGATTACCTCATTAGGTGTACTTCAGCACTGAAAGCTTCACTTGGCTTCCTACCCTTAAAAGCCTTTTAATGTCTAAGATAAGATTTCTTCTAAAAAATTCTGACGAGGGCCTGCAGAGGTGGCTCCGTGGTTAATAACACTGTTGTCCTTCCAGATACTTGGGATGAACATGGTGACCCATAGCCGTCTATACCTCCCGTCCCATGGAATTCAGCACCCCCTTCTAGCTTCTGAGGAGACCACACATGCATGTGTACAGAGACATGATGCGGGCAAAACCCATGCTCACCATAAACATTCCAATGAGTCAGTCATTGTTCCCTATGCATTTATCAAATAAGCCAAGTATAGCAAGACTAATCTTGTTTGGACAACAAATGAGTCTCACTATGATTCTTTGCTAAATAGGAGAAGGGTGATCAGAAAAAATTATATCCTAGATGAAAAGCCTGTAAGGAATAGATATTATGTTCTATCTCAGTGTTAGGTGATGTTTTGGGTTGTTTTTAGATTTTATTATTTAGCCATAAACTAGATTATATTTTGAATTCTCTAACTTTCTCCTAATAGCTGATCGCAAGCTATAAGCTAACGTTCCACTTTCTTCCTGTTTTTCTGACTTGGGATCATGGAAATCGACCAACAGTGTTTTCCCTGAAGCCCTGGAAATGGAAGCTAGGTGATATTCAAGTTAGAAATTGAATCTATTAGGTTTCTCTGACCAACCCTTGCTTCAACTGGAGATTTTTTTGGACTAAGCACCTAAAAAAAAATTATCATCTGGCTACTCTTCAAATTCAGGAACAAATTTAAATGCTTCTGTCATTATTAGCTTTTTGTATTTATTTTGTTTCCGTGGGAATGCCATTTATTGGCAGTCTTGGTGTTGGTACCACACAGAGACCCGATGACAATGGCAGTCTGCCTGAAGTCCACCTCCCAAGAGAAGCTTGGCCACATTGTTGATTTGACCTACCGGTCTTGAGGGCCAAGAGATCAGTTACACGAGGAAGGAGGGATGTATTAGGGTTCCTTCTCCTCTTCTTGTGGCAGTCTATGCCCTCCCTTTGTTTTTGGAGAATCTCATTTCATGACCTTGAACTCAGCTCTCCAAAGAGCTGTCGAGTTGGCCTTTAATCGCGAAGCATCCTGAAGACACTCAAAGCTGAGATTTGCTGCCATGCCAAAAAAACCTCTTTACAAAGGCATCTGAGGTCCTTGTGCATGGGGACAGCCTATGCTGCCCTTAGAAGTTCCTTGTACAAATCACCGGGGACCCCAAATTCATGCTGCAGGGGAGATGTGTAAATTGGCTAAGGTCACCCCGTCCTTACCAGCCTTCCCACTCTCCATACAGCTCTTCCTGGTCCCGCCGGAATTTACCACCCTGCCCAAGAGACTTCTGTCCTGATACTTCTTCACAAAAAAAATTTCGTACTTTGTTTGAAAAATCATGAAAGTTTTCTATTATTTTGCCGTCTGTTTCAATCTTTCCCCTTGTGACTCCAAGTACATGCAAAAACTAATAAAAATTGCAGGCATTTCTCTCATAAATCTTTACCATTTTAATTTGGTTCCTAGACTTAGCCTGAGAAACTGAATGAGAACCGAGGGAGGTAGATTCAGCCTAGAAAATCTGCCCCCCCCCCCGAACGATCTCTCCAGTAGCGTATTTTCAACTATTGCAGAATTCAAGACAGGTCCATACAGAGAACCTTTCTAAACTGGAATTTTGGACATTCTGCCCTTTCAAAGAATTTTGTTTTCAGTTTTCAGACAATTACAATAAAAATGGAAATGGATTTAGACTACTAAGCTGGTAAAAATGGGTCTGTCTTTTGCTCTATTTTGGTAAAAAGAGAACCAGTAAATGATATCTCTTACCCAGAGATAATGAAGCAAGATTTGAACTAGAAATGTACAATGAAAGCGACTAACAAATCAAGTTTAACTTTTCTGGTTTAGGTTACCCAGTCAGCTTAGCTTGAAATCTTTGTGCTTCTCCCAAAAAATATAGCTAGCTTAATCCTGAGGTCAACACTATCATGCTAATGACCAATAAAACCAGAACAAATCGAATTTGTTAAAATTCACTAGAAACAACCTCCACACTGTTTATATGCAAACTCTCTTAAATAAATGCATAAATAAATGAACAGCTTTCTGAGAAGGGGTTTATAGGTGAACCCAACTCTAAATGGCCTTGCATCTTTGTTTCCAAGCCGGTGGAAGGCCGCATCTCAGCACAGGAATGTCTTGGTCAGTTGTCATACCAGCTTCAGGGGAGTGGTCTGAGCAAGAGCTACTCTTGACATTGCCCCCAAGTCACAGAAAGAAGCAAAAATGACAAATGGGTTATATCAAGTTTAAAAGTCTCTCCCTGGCACATGATGGAGAGACCTACAGAATGAGAGAAAATATTTACAAACTACAAAATCAACCAAAAGATAATATCCAATTCAGAAAAGGTGCTCAAATAATTCAATAGCAAAAGTAGGAATGGTCTGATTTCATAAATGGGCAACAGACCAAAACAGACATTTCTCAAAAGAGGTATAGACAGCCAATGGGAATATGAAAAAAGGTTCAACATCATCCGTTGTCAGCAAAATACAAATCAAAACTATGGTGAGCTATCACCTAACTCCACTAACAATAGCTGGCTGAGCGGGGGCTGCAGAGATGTCTCAGAGGTTAAGAGCACTGGCAGCTCTTCCAGAGGTCCTGAGTTCAACTCCCAGCAATGACATAGCAACTCGCAACCATCTGTAATGAGATCTGGTGCCCTCTTCTGGCCTGTAGGCATATATGCAGGCAAAAACACTTCATATGTGATAAAAAAAAATTAAACTTTAAAAATAAAAAAGAAAGCTAGTGGGAGAAAGGCCAAAGATAGTCCATGCTGTCAAGAGCGTATAGAAAAAGAACCCTCGTACACTACCGAGGGAGTCTGATACCATGATCATTGTGGAAAGCACCTTGGGGAGTCCTCAAAAAGTTAAACAAATATTACATGAGCCAACAACCCTACTGCTGAGTGTGGGGAAAGACACCTGCACTCCTAATGTCCGTGAAGCATTATTCAAAACAGTCAAGAAATGGAAACATCCTAAGTGTCCAACAACTGACGGATAAATAAAGAAAACATGGCATGTGTGGCATCTACACACTATGACTTGTCACGACAAGAGTGACATTCTGCCATTTGCAAGAACATGGATAGACTCATGCCAAGTCAGGCATAGAAAGATAGATGCCACATGATCTCACCAATGGTGGGCCAGAAGAATGTTGATCTTGTAGACACCGAGGGGTGGGACTGTGATTGCTAGAGACTGGGAGGCATAACAGGAGAGAGAAGTGGGAAATGGTTGACCAATGGGCACTAAGCAATAAGCAAATAAGAACGTCTGGGGTGGTGTTGTATGGTGAGGTGAGTGTAGAATACAAAATGTAAATACATTTCAAAAACTAGAAATGATAAGACTTCACCTTGAACCCACATATTTATCCTGAATTGAACACAACAAAGTCTAAATTACGTGGAAACACTACATGGTGCTCATCAAACATGTTCAATCTTTATATGTCAGCTAAGTATGTTGAAATAGAAAATGCTCATGTATGTCTAGAGTTTTCTTTTGGTAAGAGAGTTGATGGAAGCAACGCGTGTGGCCTTTTCAGGAAGCAGGAGGCACTCACCTGGAGGGCCTTAACCAAATACGCGATCTCCGCGCCAACGATTTGCACGTTCTGTGTAGCCTGGGTGTACCCGGTCCGAGAGCCGCCCTTCCAGTCCACACAGATGCAGTTTGCACTCTCCACCTGGAGTATGTTCTGGTAGGAAGGGCACACAAGAAGGAGGTAAACAATCCAGGACACACTCAAAGACCAGGTAAACTCTCTCCGCGACCCCAACAAGGTTCTTCCTCACGGCTAGCACTGAGCCAGACTGAGGCATGGCCCCTGTGGGAACCATGTTCTTGGTATTTCAACTGCAGCAGATGCATAGACTTTTTTTTAAATTTTATTTTAAAAGTGTAGACATGGGCCGGGCGGTGGTGGCGCACGCCTTTAATCCCAGCACTCGGGAGGCAGAGGCAGGTGGATCTCTGTGAGTTCGAGGCCAGCCTGGTCTACAAGAGCTAGTTCCAGAACAGGCTCCAAAGCTGCAGAGAAACCCTGTCTCGAAAAACCAAAACAAACAAACAAAAAAAGTGTAGACATGGCGTAGCGAGTTATCTCATTAGAGCATGCCCATGTCTTAGAAGTCCGCTGGGCCTTACTAGAAATCTCTTTCACAGGAGAGCACCAGATGCCGTATATCGACTGGAATCCATGCATGACTGAATCAACGATAATGTTCCTTCTTTACTAAGGGAATCTATTCTATTTGGTTTTCTCTCTTCAGTCTCCATTATGACTGGGATCACAGCCAAAGATGAAAGAAAGTAGAATCATTTCCGAAAAAAAATCAAAGCCAGACATGAAAACCCTCACAGTATTGCTAAACATGGCTACCAGAGGACCTCAGGGCGCCTAGTGAAAACCAAACAGAGTTTGAGTGAATGGAATCCTTTAGTTACTCATGTGGAAATTCAAGGCCAGAGAACAAGGGCTCTGTGATCAACCGAGATGCACGTGTGGCAGCTTCTCTTGTTAAAGCCAGAAATGTCCCCACACATGTCATCAAAGGCCACCCACCAACTTCTCTGTCCCGATTGCCCCAGAGCCGCTGCAGGCACCACCACCACCACCACCACCACCACCACCACCACCACCACCACCACCACCACCGCCTCCCTCTCACGTGACAGTGCAGGCTCAGCAGGCCCAGAGGCCTCCCTGCGCTGTGGCAACCAACGGGCCAATGTTCCTTGCAGGTACAGGAGCCTTTTGCTTCGCGACTGCCCGTCTCAGGGAGAGTTCCCGCCCTCACCTTGCAGATATCGGACAGCCAGCTGTCTTCCCCCTTGTCTGTGAACCCGTGAACGATGAAGTGGGTTTTCCTGTCGGTTTTGAAGTTGGAGCTCCCGATTTTTGATGCAGTAATCACCTGTTTGTCAAAGTATTTCAGGTGAAGTTCTTCTAGCAGGCGGTAGGTAGGCGGTAGGTAGGCGGGGACGATTGGGATCTGAGATCCTTGCAAATAGGAATTCTCATGTTATAGCTAAACTACGGAACCACCTAAAAGTCAACATCAGAACTGTGCAGCTTTGAGATCACACAGCCGCTATAATCATTGGTGATGAGGATCGTTTCTGCGCATAATGGGAGTGTGTGTCTGTATGGTGCATATGCTCACACATGTATGTGTCATGAATCTCTATACTCTGTGGGATATATGTACTCTAAATAATAATAAAAAATATGAAATAATATGGAAAGGTAATAGAGGTAGTGGAACATTTATAAGCATCTATAACTTACAAGCTAAATAGGTAGACTTTCCTTGGAAGTCTATGAAGCTGTCGGTTTCACCATCTGACGAGTCATCCTGAGAAGGCTCGAGTATGCATTTTCTACGATGGTGTAAATATTCATTTCGAAACATGCCCTCCACTTGCCACTGTGGTAGCTGGATGAGGCAGAGCCCACAGCTCTAATGAATGAACCAATGTGAACACTGTAGGGTTGTTTAGTTATCTGGGACTAAGCTCCTGATAAAAGGATACGTCACACCCCCACTGCTTTCTGTCTCTTCCTGTCCATCCTCCCTTTCCTCTCCCTCCCTCTCCTCTCTCTCCTTCCCTCCCTTCCTTTCCTCTCTCCCCCTCCCTCCCTCCCTCTCCTCTCTCTCCCTCCCTCACTCCCTCTCCTCTCTCCCCCTCCCTCACTCCCACTCCTCCCTTTCCCCTCCCTCCTCCTTCTATTTCATGATGCAACAGGAAGACTTTCACCAGGTCACACTGTGAATTTTAAACTCCCTAGACTCCAGACTTTGATGCAAATAAATGTATATATTTAATAATTTACCAAATTAATGATGCTGTTAAACCACTCTCCTTCCCCCTCCCAAAGTGACTAAGACAGGAAATTGGTCCCGGGAGTGGGGTTGTCATAATAAATACCCAAAAATGTGAATGCTGCTTTAGTACAGAGGACTTAGTACAAACTCAGAATAACCCCATTTTAGCGCGAATGGAACATGGAACAGTGTTAGCAAGCACTCTCCGTGAGTGGACCAACCACCAGGACAGGATTAGTGAGGACTCTGAGGGAAGGTAATGGCTGTGGTGGAGATGTGATTGTTTATGATTATTTCCAGAGACTGCTAAAGTGACTATGATCAGCGTGTGGATAGAAAGGCAGACAGAAAGGCCATTTTCATGAGGCATCGAGTAGAAACGGAGAGCAGTGCCTTGTAAAAGACAGAAAAGGCATCTTTGTTTTATAGTTACAAAGAGCTTAGCTGAGCGGTGTTCATGTTTTAGGATTTTGTAAAACACAGAACTTAAGAGCAAAAGGCTCTTTGGCAGATGAGATACCAAGGAAGCGAAGTCTTCAGACTTCTGCGTGGATACTTTTCACTGCACAGGCAGGTGGAATAAAAATTATTTCAAGCTATAGGTTATAACGAAAAGAGAAGCAAAACAGAGAGTCTGGAAAACTGGCAGACTGGGCATGTAAAGAATTAAAGGGTGTCTTTAGCAGAGCAGAGCAGGCTCGTGCCCAGTGACAGCTGTTCAAAGGGGAAGCCAGGTGACATGCATTAGCATGGTAGCAGAAAGAGTCCCAAGATCTTGGAGGCTGTATCTATAGAGTTCTAGAGAGGGTAGACCTGGACCGTTATCCACGCTCTTGCTGATAGAAGCTGTGCTCAGTCTCGGAAGTCAAAATAGGAGTTCACTTGTGGCTCAAGTGTGGTTCAGGCCACCCCTCTAGAGGAAGCACCCAGTAAGCCTTGGTTATACATGCGATATTCTTCTCAGGTCTGCAGAATGCAAGGTCTGGGAGGCATTAACTTCCATCTGGATGTACAAGACATTTGTGGATAGCCTGGAGACAAAGCCAGACTATGCTATGAGGTGGAACCCCACAGGGAACCACTAGGGCAGTGCCTGGTGAGTCCCTGAGCCCTCAGCACTGGCAGCGTGTTGGCCTCAGCTCAGACAATCTGTAGGTCTGAGGGTCAAACCTATGAGAACTGCTGTGTGAGCCCTCAGAACAGTGAGCACGGTTTGGAGGCCCAAACCTTCCTTACCCTAGAATATTCTGGAAGTTGTTTGTAAAACAAAAAGTTATCTTTGAGTTTAATGCTATTATCCCTGCTCGGTTTGCTTTTACTTGGAGGTGGATATTCTTCTCTGGGACGTTTCTTCGGTTTGGAACAGAAATGTCTGCTCTATGCCTGTGCCATGAGGTATATTTTGAAAGCAGACATCTTGTTTTTATTCTCACGGACTCAGGACTGTCTGAGGATGAATCATGCCTTGGGCCTTGTCTACCTCTGGTTTTGACAAAGCTTTGCACTTCAGGACTGGAGGTTTGCAGCGATATGTTAAGATGTGGCTCCTGGGGAGAAAGGACTATGTTGTGCATGGAAGGATGTGGATTTGGGGAAGTTAGGATGGAATTATTGATATAGGAGGTTTTTAATGTCACCTCTAAAAACGCTGAAAATTTAATTATCACCTACACAACGTTAAGAATAAGGGCTCTTCATGGGTGATTAGGTCACGAGGACTCTGCCTTCATGAGTGGGCATTGCTAGCCTTGGAAGAGTGGGGTGGCTATTGCAGGAGTAGGGCTCCTTAGGAGACGGTTCTCGACCCTTCCGTCACCTCTCACACGCTTTCCCTCCGTGTGGCATTGCTCACTGTACTATCATGCAATGTGGAAGCCCTCAGCCAGGGGCTTTGAGGGTCTACACCTTTGATCCTAGAGTCCCCTTCTTCTACATCTGTGAGCCAGGCAACCATCAAATTCTCAATGATTCACTGCAGTGCTCTCTGTGGAAGCACAGAACACATCTAAATAAAATCTGCTGTTACATAGAGCTGGAGTCGAGTCCTGAAGATGCAGGAATTCTCTTACTTGGTAACTGTCGGGGCTCTCGTTAGTGTACAGGAGGAAGCGGGTGTTGACAAGGCTCGGAGACCAGGGTAACACTTTGAGAGGTCTTTCCAAAGTCCCTCCATACGGAGAATCGTCAGTGAAGCAGCCGAGTCTATCATAGCAGACTTCTCGTCCTAAAGTCACCCAGTGTGACAAGGAGTTAGTTTAGCCAGAATGTTCTTTCAATAGTCTTTCAGGCAAAATATGAGTTGACTTTCATCTCGTGGCAGATTTTCTTCCTCTGCTTCCCCAAACATCCCCCTGCTCACACTCATGAAACACCTAAAAGGACAGAGCCTCTGCTGCGGACAGCCTGCTGGTCCTCACTTCTGGGACCATGGTGCTCCCATGTCTCTGCCTAACCCCAACGAGGGCCTCATTTCAACTTCTCAACCCAATAGTTTGACCACTGATGCCCAGAAACAGAGGTGCCTTGGGCCCCAGTTCCTGATGGGCACGGTGTATATGTTGGCTCTAAATTCCCAGTTGCTACCATTTGGCTTTGTCCTTAAGATGGAGACGTTAAGTTCTGTGCAAGAACCAAACTGGGTGTCTCCATCTTGGCTGAGATGTTTGAGGACTAACCTGGGTCCTGTGATGAAGAAAGTACTCACGGACAAAACGCCTAGGGTGTAACACAGCTGTGGGCTGGCTTGTTGTCTAAGAAGGGGTCTGGAGCAGTGTTAAGACCAGATTGATGGCAGAGTAAGAGAGACAGGGGCTGTGGGGGATGCTTTCTCTAAATCTTACTCTGTACCTGATGCTGCACACGATGATCCTTTTATCTTAACCATCGCTCTAAAGTTGAGAGATTTCAACATCTGCATTTCACATAACAAGACACCAAAGCTCAGAAGGGGTAAGGATTATGGACTATTCTTAGAGTCAAAGAGTTAGTTGATGAAAAGAGAATTTGAACTCCTTTCCTTGAATGCAAGTTAGGAGTGTGGGTCTTCGATCACAAATGTCAATGTTAAAATTCAAACGTTTGTCCAAATATTTTTGAGAAAAGTTAAAAATGAATATATTACACATTTATGCTCATCTGATTTATTTGTGTGTTTGCGATCCACTTGATCAGGTCATGGGGGTTTTATCCAGCAACATAATCTAAGTGCTTGTGTTCTTATTCTGTCAAACTCACTTGACTCCTCATTTTTATCATGGCTTGAGCCCAGCTGTCACGGTCATCTGGGAAGAGCCGCACAGTGAGTCTCCCCCGTCTCCACACGCATCTTTTCTTACCAGCCACTGCTCCCAGCAGCACAGCCAATGTCCAGAGCTGCAGCATCTGCACAGAAGTAAAAACAGGGCTGTGTCTGAAGAAGTCAGCTTTCAGAACATTGACCCAATCACGTTCACTCAGACTTGAGGGGAAACAGGGGCCGTCTAACGACTCAGTCTCAAAATCATGTTCCTGACTCACCGTGGCGGATCCGTCAGGTTCCACGGACAACAGGGGGCAGCGGAGACATTCTCTTATAGGAGAGCCTTATCTTTCTGAGCAGTGTCATGGAAAAGCGGCAGGAGAAGGGAGCGGTTCCAAGGACGTAGCTCTAATTTTAATCACAGATAAGCCCGGGTTGGTAGAGCAGGTTGTGTTCCAAGGTGTTCGTGGGAAGAGGAGAGAGTGCTTGATATGGAATGTTCTTGACCCGTGTGCTCATGGACCGCCCAGAACCACCATCTTTAGAAAAAGAACTAATTATATTTGAAAGTTAGCGGACTACTTTATTTACATTTGTGTTTTGCTTTGGTAGCTCCTGCTCTCCCACGCCTCCCATTTCCCTTCCTTTTCCAACTTCTACTTTAGCATTTCATGCGCTATTCTCTTTCCCACCTCTTACCCCCAGAACATCATTTTAAACCTTTACAAAGACCCCGTTCTAGACTTGCTGCTTCCCTTGGCGTTACTGACCCCAGGCACACATATCTGACCCTTGGAACTTCGGTTCCGCCTATGATAAGAACACACAGGATTTGTCTGTTCCTGTAGGCTCACATCCAGTTCTTAGTGTATACGGTTTGACGTGCAGGACCGAGTGGGTGGCCAATTTCCACAGACCTGAAAGACCACGTGAACCAGCACACATGGCTTTTCTGTTACCTTTCCCTCCTCTCAAACACAGAAAAGGAGGGACCGTCATAAGAAAGCAATTCTCCCTAGAAAAGCAAGAGAAGGCTTCTGTTGACAGGCCAAACTACTCAATTATTTCTCAAGAATATCTTGTACAAGGAACAAGTAAGGATTGAAGGGATGAAGGGAATTGTATGTATTGCTAAGAGGACAGAGGCTTGGTCAGTGAGCCAATCATTGAAGGAAATTATAAATAAGAGTGGTGGCTGATTCCCATAAGTTCAGATATTTGAATATTTAATCACTAGGGAGTAGCACTACTTGCAAAAGATTATGAGGTTTGGCCTAGTTCAATGGGGGTGGGCTTTGAGGGTTCAAAAGCCCTCACCAGGCCCCAGTCTCTCTCTCTCTCTCTCTC
>JAQHUG010000265.1:72719-89709 GCA_028555095.1 Dicrostonyx torquatus | reverse complement strand
CCTGGTCTACAAGAGCTAGTTCCAGGACAGGCTCCAAAGCCACAGAGAAATCCTGTCCTTAAAACCCAAAAAAAAAAAGAAAAAAAATTAAATGTTTTAGTTAGCTATTCACACTTTTGACAAGTTTTCTTTTCAACTGTGAGGCCTCCATGTTAAATCTAGAATTTTCACTCAGAGGTCCCATATCAATAGACTCAGCCTGATCCGGTCTTATGTTCCGCTCACTGTTCTCTCACAGCCTTAAAACCCGTCCCCACACATGTCCTCCAGACTCTGCTTGAATGAATTCACAAACACATTAAGCTCTGTAGCAGTATAGTGCACCACCTCATCAACTACACTTTCTACCTCCCCACTCAGAGCCTGCTTAGCCTTAAGTCTGGTTATAGGTCTAGAGCCAACTATTAGAGGGCCCTGAGGGATATGGGAGTTGTCTTGCCAGGCATATCATTCATGAAGGATTAATTTTTGTAATCAAAGGCATAAAGGGAAATATTACAGGGGATGAGATGGAGTATAAATTCTGCTGAGAGTAGAGGGACTGCTTCCTCAGGTGAGAAAATGCCCTGAGAGTCTGAGGGTTCAAAGTTCTTAGCTTCAGTAGGGTCCTCCCACACACGCCCACCCCGATTGACAGGATCCTATTCTTTGCTAGTCAATGCCCTGACTTTTACTGCCAACACCTTCCAAGGTTGTGACATGAAGTCTCACTGTATGTAATTTGACCAACCTCATCCTGGGGACTCTGGTTTGATTTCCTGCAACTTGATAGGTAATAGATGGATGATAGAGAGATAGAGAAGATATATATGTATAGAGAGAACATGAGGACACCCAAAAGAAAACTGTAAGGAATAAACATGGACTCTCAAATTCTACCAGTTTTCTTTTGGGTGTCCTCATATTCTCTCTTTCTCTCTCTTTCTCTCTCTCTGCCTCTGTCTCTCTCCTTGTCTTTTCTGTGAGTGTGTATACGTATGTATGCACACATGCATGCATACATCTATCATCTATCTGTCTGTCTATCTATCTGTCTTCTCCATCTTTCTATCATCTACCTATTATCTATCATCTATCTATCTATCTATCTTCTCTGTCATCTATTATGTACCATCTATCTATCTATGTATCTATCTATCTATCTATCATCTGTCTATCTATCATCTATCTATCTATCTTCTCTGTCATCTATTATGTACCATCTATCTATCTATGTATCTATCTATCTATCATCTGTCTATCATCTATCTATCTATCTATCTAACAATCATCTATCTATCATCTATCTATCTATCATCTATCTATCTATCATCTATGTATCTATCTATCTATCTATCATCTATCTATCTAACTATCTAACTATCTATCGTCTATCTATCATCTATCTATCATCTATCTATTTATCATCTATCTATCTGTCTATCTATTTATCATCTATCTGTCTATCTATCTATCACCTATCTATCTATCTATCATCTATCTATCTATCATGTATCTATCTATCTATCATCTATCTATCATCTATCTATCTATCATCTATCATCTATCTATCTATCATCTATCATCTATCTATCATCTATCTATCTATCTATCATGCTGGAAGAACTGGGGTAGAAATACTCCTCTAGAGTACTGGGGTTCGGGTACCAGTATGTAAAACAGGAATAGTGAATCTGTCTAAACACTGCTGAGTAGTATAACAGACCAAGAGAAAGTCATAGACAACCCCCTGCCGTAGCTAGAAAAGATTAGTTTTCCCTTCGGCAGGTTTTCTCTTCACTTTGCTGATTGCTTCCTTTGCCACGTCATGGGTTTCATGCAACCACATGCATTACATATTGCAATGACTCCCTGAGCTGCTGCAGCCACTCAGCAAGGCCTTGTCTGTGGCCGAGTGTGGAAGTGTTCCCACACAGCAATTGCTGGACTTTGCTTCAATTTTGAGTTGACATTTGTAGGGTGGGGGATAGGAATCTTGTTTCCATCATGGGCAAGTAGACACCCAGTTTCCCTAGCAGCTCATGAAGAGTCTCCCTTTTCTCCAGTGCATGCTTTTATTTTAATCAAAGATTTTATCAAAGATATCCTTTGTCAAAGATTAGGTTGCCCTAACAGTCTGTTGGTCTACCTGAAAGCTTTGGGGACAGTACTGTACTATTTTTGTTTCCGTGATTCTATATGATGACTCGAGGTCAGGTGGAAGTGATCAAATCGCTGTTAAGCACCAAAGAGGTTGTCCAGAATATGAAGTTTCAGAAGGAATGTCCTGAGAGGTGAGATTGGAATTCTAGGTGAAAGCCAGACTGGGAAGAACCCAGCAAGACTATGACATCAGAATTCTGTCCATGGGCTTATGGAGCAGGGTGCTTTGGTCCGTGCTTCTGGAAGAACAAACAGATTATCAAGAGGAAGAGGTTCTGGGAGAACCACAGCCGGAGAAGCAAGACCACAGAAAAGATGAGACCTGTCTCAGAGTCCCATCCTCATCTCCTGTTCTGTTCCATTACTCCTGAGATGTCTGACCAGAGAGCGACAGAGAAAGCGGCTGAATCTATCACGATCATCACAGGGCTACCAGGAGGGAGATTCTTGGATCCTGAAACTCTGTCTTAAATGTTCAAATTGGCATGAATAATATTAACAGGGGGCGTGATGGTGTTGTCATTTAAGTGATATTCCCAAGCCCAAATGCACAGCTAAAGTTTATAGTCAATCACTTATGGCTCTTCACGGCAACTGAGACGTTCTAGATGGTTCTACCATCTCACCCAGAGGTTTCATTGGAATTAATCAACACTGACGACAGAATGCATTGCTTTAATACTAGATTGTATTACAGTGGGACTCAGTAGTCACACGCCAGCCACCTCCTAACACGAAGAGAGCGTGAGCAGGACCTCCTCCCCCACCGTTTCTTCACTACAGAATTTGAACCTGAGGAAAGAAAACACAAAAGGGTGAGTTCTTCCTCACGCAAGTGCAGAGCCGGGCGTGAGGGCAGCCATGCCTGTCCCTCCGTACGCCTCCACACCCCTGCTCCAGCAGTCCGAGATGGACACAGTAAGGAGACTGAATCACCTCCCACCCTTACAATGTGATTGTAAGCTTTGTCTATGGAAAAGAACAAGAAGTGTTCGCTCCCCATATTATCCCAGACCCCTGTTGAGAGTGTGTGACGTAGCCGTGGGAAGTGAAGCAGCGATGTTAGGAACTGGGACAGCGTTGATGACTGGGATGCTTGGCATTCAAGGAATTGTCGTCAAACTACTTTCTAGAACGGTTGCATCATATTATACACCACACGCAGTGTCTGAGAGTTGAGACTCCCCTTGTCTCCAAACTTGGTATTTGCAGTCTTTTAAATTTAACTACTTAAATACATCCATGGTGGCTTTTATTGTTGTTTGTGCTATTCCAATGAGAAACAGCACAACTTCTCCTGTCCACCTTTCGATTTCTGTTTAAAATACATTTCAGGTAAGCATAATTCAATTGGGTATTGATTGTTTAAAATCCCATGTGATGGTCTGTGCCTCCTCGTCTTGATGGGTTTTGACTACTTTCATGTAATGTAATTACTGATTTAGTCAGGTAAAAGGCTCTCAATATTCTTTGTGAGTTTTTGTTTTGCTTTCTGTTCTCTTTGCCTTTTCATGATCACTTTGAGTTTTTTTTAATCTCCATTTTATAGCTTTTTTGTTATTTGGTTTGCTATAGTTCTTCATTCTTACAGTGCTTACTTTAGAATTGTTAACACACACACACACACACACCTAACTCATTCCATTAAACTAGCAGGTGACAGCATACCTATTCACATCCGGCACAGGGCCCTTCCAACAGATACCATTCCGGTTCTCCTCTCCACCCTTTATGATGTTATCATATGCTGTACCTATATCCTCCCTACACTGCATCATCAAATGCCACCCTTATGCATGTACCATGTGCTACCCCTCCATTATCCTATGATATACACTTGTATATTCCCTCCTATCACCCCAATATTGTCATAAATGTGTGCCGTCTTCCCCTGACCATTTCTGAACAAACTGAATGGATGTTGATAGCTATAATGACATCCTTGTCTGTTATTCTAACACCCATACCAGCTCAACGGAATGCTAATTCATTGATTAATTTCCTCGTTATGGGTTGTATTGACCTCCTGTTTGTGTAACTTGGAATGTCTGAGTTAAAGTCAGGTACTGGATTTTTGTCTTGTTACTGCTATACAGTCTTACTTCTTATTTGTGTTGTGGGATGTAATTATTCCAAGCCATTTCAAGTCTTGTTGAATCCAGCAAGAAACGGGACCTTACTAAGTACTGCACCGAGTATCAATAAAATGCCAGAGTTCTTCAGTCTGTGTGGTCGGGATGGGTCGGGACGGGTCTAGTCTCACCCCTGAAGGGAAGTGGATAGGCTTTATTCTGGTTCTTTTGAGTGGCTTGTCCCCTGGCCATGGCTGGTTTGTTCACATATGTGAGGACACCAGACTGTGTCAAAGGTCCAAGGGGACTCCCTAGAACTCTACCGTGTCTCCCTGTAGCCCTATCTTCTCTGGTAGACTGTGCCATAAAGTCTAACTGCTTGAGACCTCAATTCTTAACTCCATCTCCTAAATGTGGAAAGCCCACACAGCCCTGCCTACACCACATCTTAGAAAGCCTCTCAGGGCTGTTGGCTGAGGTGATTTTAAGGCACCTGACTTGGTTTTTGTCTTTCGGGCTTCACGGTCTACTATTACTTAAAGTTCAGTATCTTGAAAATTGTTGCTTATGTGTTTTGTGTGAAATTTTGGTCATTTCCTTTGGCAAGGGGCCTTGGACTCCACTTCTGGCAAGAACATCTGTCTCAGTGTGTTCAGAAAGACGGCCAAGCACTTGCCACCAGAAGAAGCAGTACCATGCACCAGAACATTGTTGTAGAGAGGTGCGGGTTGTGTTCCCAACATCTGAGAGGAACGCGGGCCCTTTTGTTCTGTCCCGCCCGGCTCCCTGGTCACAGGGCTGCATGGCCTGTTTTTGGCCCTGGTTAGCTTATACCCGGAATAATTACACACAAATTGTATTCATTTAAATTCTGCCTGGCCCATTATCTCTAGCCTTTGCTTGGCTATCTCTTACATCTGATTCAGCCCATTTCTAAAAGTCTGTGTGTCACCACGAGGTGGTGGCTTACCGGACGATTCTAACGTATGTCCATCTCGGGTAGGAGCATCATGGCGTCTCCCACACTTCCTTCTCTCTCACCGCCTTCCATTCTGTCTACTCTGCCCACCTAAGGGCTGTGTCCTATATTACAGGCCAAGGCAGCTTCTTTATTCAACCAATGAAAGCAACCCAAATACAGAAGAACCCTCCTACACCAGAACATGGGTGCCACTCATGGATGCTGCCACGGATACCGTCAGCGTGTCTGTTCTCCCTCTCGGCTTTCCTTTGTGACCATTCTCAGCTCTCAGTAAACATGGAGAACTGGTCTCTGAACCTTAGGCTTCACCAAGAAGACCTGCGCCACAGAGCAGTATATATCTGTCTTGTTCCTTGCTAAATCTGCCAGTTCCAGACAATCTAAGGGGCGATTTGGCGAATCCGTGAAGTTTGGGGTAGGGTGAGGCACACTGAAGCCACGTGCATAGTCTGAACGGTCCGCCAAAGGAAACAGCCCTCTCCCTTGTCTAAGGATCTGTCAAAGTGACATTCCTAACATTCGGCACTGTCTTCCAAAGACATGCGAGGCCTTAGGAAGCAGAAGGGACTGGGACACGTGTGTCTCCTATGAGGGGGTGTGAACTGTTTCAGTGTGGATAGACACTGTCAGGCCGTCTGGTTACTCACACTCTGCCATCGCTTCTTTCCACCGTGATGCTCGATGCCCCCACTTTGGGTCGAGTTAGGTTGATCACGTTGTTGTACCAAATAAACTTAACCTTCTGTACGTCCCCGACGTCCACGCTGGAGTCGATCTCACTGACGTGCGTATTACCTGACTGCAGAGAGCCCCTGGGAAGTTAAGATGTCAACAAAACATTATGTGAACATGCATAAGAGTGCCCAGAATGAATCATGCAAATAAACATACGCGCGCATGCAAATACATGCATATGTTTTAAAACTAGTTCTCATTCCCTTTTATTCCAAGCCGTTTGACAAAACATTTGTCATTCACGTGTCTGACGCAAAATCACACATGTATGTGAACCTTGGGGTACGTTTTTCTGTCAGTAACTCAGATTTATCTTAGTCATATTTTCTTTAACACGGACTCCAATGTGTCTCTGTCACAATTCTCATAGTCTAATAGACGATGCAGTCATTATAAAAATCTCTTCTTTACCATTGTGTAGGGGTGATTATTTATTCATTATAAACCAAATGTCTGGCAGCAAAATAAGCAAGAGCGGTTTCCTCAGAAAATATCAGAAAAAAATTTAAAAATAAAAATTTGAAATTTATGAATATGTAGGGCTACAAGACAATTTTCTTTTTGTCAGATGTGACTATATGCTACATACATATAATAGAGAAAAGGCTATTAGCCGTGTATGTGAGACATTTTTAGAATGCTGAAAGCTAAGAAGAACCGAGCGACGTTTTTACTCACTTGTAAATCTCGAACTGCTGAGAGTTTACTCCGTTTCCAAACAAGGAAACCAGAATGTGTCCAGTTACCTTCTGTCCAGAGAGGGTGACAGATACCTGATACCGCCAACCTGCATGGGGGACATTTATCCACGCTCAGCTTGGGAGGGAGAAGAGGAACTGATGGCGGATTAGCAAACACCCAGTAGCTGCAGAATTTGAATAATGGGTCGGACTGTTGGCGGTGCTGGAGAACCGTCCCAGCTGTTTCCTCAGTGTTTGGGGTCAGGCTCTGGACGTGCAGGTGGAGAAAGAGCATGTCCGGAGCTGATGAGTGAAGGGTTTTTGCTTTGGTTTTGGTTTTCAAGCCAAGAGTCTGAGAAGCTCATCTCGTTAAATCCTTGGCTAGGAGTGTAGCTCAGAGGTAGAGGGCTTGACTAGCGTCTACCAGACTCCGCATTTTATACCCAGAATTATCTATACCTCCCCAAAAGGAAAAAAATGACCATTTAATTAATAAAATTAATTCAATAGAAACTAATTGATAAATTAATAAAAATAGAAACTTACGTGCGAAGTTACTCGTGTCACCGGTGTTCAGATAAAATTTCTGATACAGCTCTTTTGTTTTCCCGGAGTATTTGTCAGCGTAGTGACCCATCTGTGGGCACTCTCCACCTGGGCACGGGAAGCACTTGTCCTGAAAGACCAAGGTAATGAGGACAGGCAACAGTCTGGCTGTCAACAGGGCACTGTATTTGCCTACATGCTTTATAACTGAGTCAAAGCTCGTTCTGTCTCTGATGATAATGGCAGGGCAGTGGAAGGGGTACATGTCTTAGTGAAAGTGCTGAGGGGCTCTCACTGTCCACAGACCAAGCCTTCAATTTCATTGCTGTCCGAGTACACAAAAGAAATAAACCCCACACCATCGGATAATTGGCATGTATGTGTTTATATTCTCCCCGTTGCCTCTGGAACTTTATTCTAAGACATTCACTCCCCTGCTAGGTGATTAGAATTTAGCTCAGAAAGGTAGCATGCGGAGGGCTGCCAGGCACCACAGGATCGCATCAGAGGGTGGCAGGCTCAAAATTCACACCTTTGTCCAGCTCCTTTGCTTTCCTTGGCGTGTTCACATTCTCAGAACCCAAGTGTGGAGATAAAATGACCCCGAGTCTCCCAGTGTGGAGATAAAAATGACCTGATTGGTCTTTAAGACTTAACCAGGAGCCGGGTGGTGGTGGCGCACGCCTTTAATCCCAGCACTCGGGAGGTAGAGGCAGGCAGATCTCTGTGAGTTCGAGGCCAGCCTGGTCTACAAGAGCTAGTTCCAGGACAGGCTCCAAAGCCACAGAGAAACCCAGTCTTGAAAAACCAAAAAAAAAAAAAAGACAGCCAGGTCTGGCATCTAAAGCAGACAGGTACAGGGAAATGTTCTTCTCAGTTAGGAGAGAACACCAGCAACAGAACTGGGAGGGCGGCCCAATTCCCACTCTAGAGGGTGAACTCCTCCACAAGAGGAATTGCGGAGGACTTCTCAATCAGAAGATTAGATGATGGGTCAGGAGGAGTCTTGGGTTTGGACCCGAGCAAGCTAAAGAGAGATTAGGACGGCCGGGGAGAAGAGCACAAGTGTGTTCATCCGTAAGACAGGGATGCGGCCTGGGTCCCAAAGGAACCAGGAGACCATGCACCCAGGGACCACATCCATCGCTCTGTCAATCACACACTTGGTTGGGCCCTCAGTAGGATGACGGGCCCTCACCAGATTGAATGGAAGTATAATCCAAACGCGGAGAAGCGTGGACACTGGGACATTTTCCTTACGCAAGTACCGGGTGTCTTACAGAAGAACAGTTCTGTAGTTGAACCAGGCCACCTTTGTTACAAAGACCCTAAACATTGGGATCATTTGTTTACAAGAAGATAAAGCTAACCTCAAACTGGGGGTGGGGTGGGGCTGGTGCTTAACTTTTACTGTTTAGAAAACTTACATGTGAACAAAATATGTACCCTCTCCCATATTTTGATTATTTTGTCTTTGTTGTCATTCTGGGCTGAGCACTTAGCAGGTGATTGATCGTCTTACCAAGAACATTGGGTCTGACATCATCACACTGCTAGATAAAGTAAAAGTCTTAGGGAAACGAAATGCTTTGCCCAACATCATTGAAGCCCTTGCTCTTAACACCTAAGGTGTGTCTCTCTCGTGTTTGTGGCTTACATGGAACGTTGATTGCTTGAAATTTTCTGTGTTACGTGGCAGTGGCTTATAACGTTTGATGAAAAAGAAGAAAGCTGTAGGGAAAAGTCAACTTTCCGAACCCTAGGTCAATAGAAATGTCATGTTCAAGATCACACGGAGGAAGTCAACCAACCTGGGTATAAACCGTGACCAAACTGAAAAATGGCTATACAATGACTATACAATGGCAGAGACATAGTCATATTCCATAATTATAATTTAAAGGTCAGCATTTAAATAAAACCTTCCGTGCTGTCAGCAGCCTCTAGACAGGGCTTTCAGAGAGCTACAGACTAGAGTTGTACGTGTTTGTTTAGGATTCCCCAACCCCCAAGTCTGAACCTTTACCTGAGACAGAGAAAAGTGAGAGAAATGCTAAGTGCGGCATTGTTCTATATCCCCTAAGTGAGGCATTGCTCTACATCCCCTAAGTGAGACATTGTTCTACATCCCCTAAGTGAGGCATTGCTCTATGTCCCCTAAGTGAGGCATTGTTCTGCATCCCCTAAGTGCGGCATTGTTCTGCATCCCCTAAGTGAGGCATTGTTCTACATCCCTGGAATGCTTTTCTGCCACTGAAATGCCTCCGTGTGAGTTAGCATAAGAAATGCACACCTGCTAGTGGTTACTAACGGTGACATCATCACAGTGGTCCCAGAGACAGAGCACAGGGCCACCTGTGAGCTTCGCACAGGCACCGCTGGGTCTCCAGTGATGAGGGGCGGGGGACAAACTAAAACATCAGATGAAATCCACGGGGAAGATGGGGGCCACTCACTGCAGAGAAAACGCTGTAAGAGGCGCAGGAGAAGCCAGCGAAGCCGGTCGGGTTGAGGATGCTGTCGGAGTAGTACTTGTAGCTTCTCAGGTGGTTGCAGGCAGCGAAGTTCCGGGTTCCTGTGGAGTCAGGCGTGACATCAGTGTCACACTTTACATGAGAACACGGAGAACACGCAGGTCATAAGCAAGCGATGTAGTCAGGGCAAGCTCATGGAGGTCACCACACGCAACAGTTTGTGAAAGGATATGTCCGACGTGAGATAAGAAATTAAACACACTTTAGAATCATGATAGCTATTAAGCAAAATGGAAAAGCAAGTTAAGTAGGGAGAAAGTCTGGTTCATATAGACGTATAGATATGTAGTAAGATCCTGAGCAAGGTCTCTCGGAACTGGGTTGCCAGGTCTGGAGAGTTAGCTCAGCTGTAAGGAGCCATTACTGCTTCTGCAGAGGACCCAGGCTTGGTAACCAGCACCCACAGGGCGGCGCACAACCTCTCCTAACTCACAAATACAATGTCCCCATGCTCGCTTGTCACAGTGACCGCTGGCAGTCTCATGCCACAGGGACACAGCAGAAGGTTCTTTGCTCGATCCTGAAGCGGCTAGCAGGTCTAACCATGAGAAACACGAACTTAAATCTTTGTGAGCACCATGGTTTTACCTTCCCAGATTCCATCAACGTCAACGATTTGGGAAAGAATATTCTTCTGGCATCCAGGCATCTCCACTCCTCCATTGGGGAAGAAATCGAGGTGACCCACGGTCTGGCTCATTCCAAATCCTGGAGATTTTGAAAACATAATGGAAGTTTCTATTGCTGCATGATCAAGGCCCTGTCAAACATTCTAATGTGGAGATTAAGATCTTCCAGGAGGCACACTGGAGGAGCTCACCTAAGTTGGGGACCATGGGGGCGGCATCTGTGTGAATGGCATCCACAAACTGGGCATCACTGGGGTCCAGTCGGACTTCTTCGGGTGTATCCTGGAAGTGAGGTTCAGCTGGGTCCAAGCCTGGAGCAAACGGGAGGGGCCACCAGTTACATCAGTGACTCGGTATACAAAGCCACCTCCTCCGCGGTGGGGTGCGCATGAGACCGCGGTGGGGGTGCGCATGAGACCGCGGTGGGGGTGCGCATGAGACCGCGGTGGGGTGCGCATGAGACCGCGGTAGGGTGCGCATGAGACTACGATGGGGTGCGCATGGAGAGGTGATGCATTCCCTGACTGTACCAGGATTTGCCCATGCTCCTCGATGTTTACTTCCCTCAAGAACACTGATCATTAGCAATGGTTTCCATCAAGTGGCTGACCCCAGGCGTCACTGAACTAATTTCTTCAGGCTCAAGATCTCCACGGATTCTAATCTTCCAGGAAGGCAGGGGCTTCCTGTGATTGAATCCGTGGTCTGGCATGGTACAGCACCTGGCAGAGCAGGCTGTGGGTTGTAAACTATGGGAAGTAATGTTTTGGAAGACACTTTTTAAATAAATCAATGATCCCATTGATCCAAATGCAACCGACTTTTCCAAAACACAGAACAAGAGAACTGTCAGGTCCGCAGAGAAAGTTGAAAGACAGAGCAGAAGAGTGGCTGTTCTCTGAGGTAGCCGTGTCTCAGATCAGTACAGCAGTATCTTCCTGCCTGAGCCTGTGGCCCCACTGGCCTAATGCAGCCAGCCTGCAGCTACAAATGACATTTGGAATCTCTTTAGCAGGACCCCCCCCCGCCCCGAACTGGAAGCCCAGACCCCCGACCACCTAACTCCTCCCCCAGCAATGGGGTTGTAGCTGCCAAGGCTGAGGTTTGTTATCCACTAGTATTAAAACAGAATTCAATTGATTATACACAAACTCTACTGATTTAAGTCTACTGTTATTTATGGTATTCATTAAAGAAACTAATTTTGCAGATATCTGAAAATTGGAGAAAGGCGTGGTGTTTATTTGTGTTCCTAATTCAAGTTTTAGTTATATATATATATATATATAACACACATATATATATGTATATAATTTCACTATTAAACAATGTGGTGATGGCCAAAGATTGAAAGTGAGGAGACAGTTCATCGGGTCACAGTGGACTGGGCTCTGAGCACTTGGCACTGTGGTTCTGCGGTTCCAAATGTGTATGAAGTTCAGAGCAGACCCACCAGTCCCCTCCTGTGCCTCCCTGGGGTCCCCACGGAGAGTACCCATGGTCTCATCATCTGGCATTTGCTGTTGGACTAACCTGTGATTCTCCCTATGGCTCCGTAGGTCCTCTTTCCAGCTTCCCCGGCAATGTGGGAACCCAGGCTGTGGCCAATGAGGTGGACGTTGTTAAGTGAGTATTTGAACTCCGACTGTTGAAAGGGAAGCCTCCTTAAGACATTTCCAAGGGATACAAAACACCAGGTGGTCAAGAAGAACTGCCTCCAGACCTTGGTTTCCAAGAGGATGCCACCCCTACCCCCAGAGAGCACCTCCACGGTCACTATGAAGAGATGGAGAAGCCAGGCGGTGGTGGCGCATGCCTTTAATCCCAGGACTCGGGAGGCAGAGGCAGGCGGATCTCTGTGAGTCCGAGATCAGCCTGGTCTACAAGAGCTAGTTCCAGGACAGGCTCCAAAGCTACAGAGAAACCCTTTCTCGAAAAACCAAAAAAGAAAAACAAAAGAGATAGAGAAGACTTCCTCTAGGCCTAGAATCCTAGCACGTTCTTCTATCACCGAGAGAAAGCCCATGAAGGATGTGTGTATCATGATCAGAGAGGGTGATGCAAGAATTCGGACCAGAAATCCATGAGGCCATTGCTCAAGCACATTAGAGTTTGACATCTTGCTATGGCCTGCTCAGACTAGGTCATTGTCACTTTGCTCCTTCTGCTCAATAAAATAAAGGAAAATTGGGGAGACGACTCGACTCAGTTAGTGAAGCACAAAGTTCCAAATTAGGGTCCCCAATACCCCTGTAAAAAACGGATGTCTGTAACCCTAGCACCAGAGAGACAGAGGCAGGCAGGTCCTCAGAACCCAGTCCTTCTGGCATCGTAGAACTGATAGGTTCCGTGTTCAGGGAGAGGCTGCTTGACCCTCCTTACACATGTTCACAAACATGTATGCACACACATGAGCATATCCACCTCATAGACACACATGTAGTGCCACAGACACAAACAAATAAGTGCGTGGCTGATCTAGCTATATCAAACTGATTGATGAAGGGCGAAATTAAAATAAACCCTCACAGTTTGGTGGTGAAGTTCATCAGACGAGAGCAGCCCAGGGTCCATGCCACGAACTAAACTAAAGCTACTGACAGGATTCAGGTGATATCACCTACCTCGTGGCTTAAGTTCATTTAGTTAAAAATAAAAACTAGTTATTGAATGAAATAGGTTATTGATGAAGCCTGAGTCAAGATGCGGGGAGCTCATCTCTACCCGAAGAGGGAGCATGATCTCATTTAAATGTGTCCTTCTCAGTTATCACACCCACTGATTTTGTTCTGGGAGGAGGAGGAGAATCGAGGGAGCATCGCCTAAGAGCTTTGACGTGACCCGGGATCGGTTACCTGAAGGAAGTTAGCCAGATATGCCACCTCTGCCCCGACGACCCGAACGTTCTGGGTGGCCTGGGTGTATGTCGTGCGGGAGCCGCCCTTCCAGTCCACACAGATGCAGTTCACACTCTCCACCTGGAACATATTCTGATGGGAAAGACACAAGTAGCAGTTGAGCAAATCCAGGTCCCATATTCACTATAGAATAACACATTTGAAGATATAGCAAATGCTCGTCTTGGCCTGTGTAACAGCTGCGGACTCAACCCCAAAGCTATGACCAGAACCCTAGTCTTTAGTGGGTATGGAGTCCCTTCCCCAAGTCCAGCACTGGCTCCAGACCAGGTGTGGCCCTGTGTAGGAACTGGATTCTTGTGGTTTCTACTGCAACGGATACATAGAAATTGGATATAGAGAAAAATATTGGACATTAAGGGTCTGTATTAAATGGGATACTACTGGAAAGCAGCTTCTGGCTAAAAGTCTGAAATATCTCTGCATTAGTTGCTAAGTAACTATGTCCCGGAGCCACTACATACCTCTCTACCCCATACCCCTGATGTGGGAAGGTCTTCTGTATATGTGTTGCTTTGATTGGTTAATGAATAAACTGCTTTGGCCTATGGCAAGGCAGAATAAAGCCAGGCCAGAAATCTGAACAGAGTTATAGAGAAAGAGTAGGTGGAGCCTGGGAGACACCAAGCAGCCCCTGAAGGAGCGATACCGCCAGAACCTTATAGGTAGGCCACAGCCGTGCGGTGGTACATAGATTACTAGAAATGGGTTGATGTAACAGCTACCTAGGAATAAGCCTAAGCTATTGGCCAAGCAGTGTTGTAATTAATATAGTTTCTGTGTGATTATTCAGGTCTGGGCGGCCGGGAAATGAACAAGCAGTTTCTATTTATATATCCCAACTGTCCTAAATGCTTGAACCCCCCCACCCCAGTACCTCCTCCACCCCTCTCCTACCCCCAGCTCCAGGCTCAGGAATTCTCCAGTGTGGTGGTGACCACCTTAGCTGGGGCCAGGGTGCTGCTGGTTGATAACCTTCCTCCTTAGGAAAGTGACATGGCTCACCTTGCACATGTCCGACAGCCAGCTTTCCTCACCCTGGTCAATGAAGCCGTGGATGATAAAGCGGGTTTTTCTGTTTGTGTTGAAATTGGAGCTCCTGATGGTTGCCGCATCTGCAGTGATTTCCTGTTTGGGATGGAAAAGTGTTTCGGGGTCGAGTTTCTTCTCGTAGCTTCTAGGATCACTTACGTGTGGATGGAGAGGGTAGGTAGGATTCTAGGAAGCCCATACGGGTAAGCCATTCACAGTCACCCCCAAGTTGCTCACGTGTCGCGGTTTGGCTCAGACACTAAGTCTCCCACATTGCTTGTCGTTAAGATCTTCAGTGGAAGTCTTTGTACATACGCCTGCTTGTGTTTGTTTATAATCTACTCAGCTTTGGGAGATGGGTACATGTCCTAATATTCCTCCAGGTATGATGGTGGTATTGCTCAATATATTGCTCAATAAACCCAGCGTAAGCTGAAGACATCGTGAGTGGGTTTGGTTTTGGTTTCGGCAGGGTCTCGTGCAGACCAAGGGACTTCGACTCACTAAGTAGCCGAGGGTGGCCTTGAACTCCTGAACCAGTTTCTACCTTTTAGGAGCTAGGATTAAAGCTGCTGCCATGCTGGAAGGTATTTTACGGTGGAAACAGAGCGTGATTACCTGACCTAGTTTCTATCATCGCTTCACTGCATATAGAGCAGCCGGTCATTCACCTTCATGATGGGTGCAAAACTGAAAGCCATGGTTCCTTGTTGCTCCTTCCTGTGGCTACAGGTCCAGTACATTGCTAGTCCAGAAGCTTCTACTGAAGACCCGGCACCTTCCAACCAAATCCTGTTAACTCGACCCATCTTAAGTGGATTCCTTGTGTGTCTGTACTATACTAGGGAATCCTATTTGAAATACACACATAAGCCGGGTGGTGGTGGCGCACGCCTTTAATCCCAGCACTCAGGAGGCAGAGGCAGGCGGATCTCTGTGAGTTCGAGACCAGCCTGGTCTACAAGAGCTAGTTCCAGCGCAGGCTCCGAAGCCACAGAGAAATTCTGTCTCGAAAAACCAAAAAAAAAAAAAAGAAATACACACATAAAACACAACATTCTTTACTAAAATATGTATCCATATGCATATTACATAAGCAAGCATAATTATTCCATCCCTGCATATGTAATATATTTTTTTAGATTGTTTCACTGGGGATAGGACAGAAATAATAAGAATTGAATGACCATTTATCAATGAAGTGTTTAAAGAGTTAATCTGATTGTTCGAGAAATTGAAAAATACACAAATTCCACTGTGTGCTGTATTCTCGTTGGAAGTCTCGAATGTTTGCATTAGGTGCCTAAAGCCCGGGAAACTGAGTCCTACCTGGTAGCTGTTCTGGTTCTCATTGGTGTACAGGAGAAAGCGGGTGTTGATCTTGGACGGGCTCCAGGGCAGCGCTTTCAGGGGTCTCTCGGAAGTTCCTGACCACGGAGAACTGTCACTGAAGCAGCCAACCCTGTCATAGCAGACTTCGTCTCCTGGAATCAGCCACAGACGTTTTAAAGATGTTCCTTCAACTTTTCTAGTGTTCAATCAACCAATGTAAGCGGAACGCTATCTTATAGCAGAGTTCCCTCTGCTTCCTCAGACACCCCTCCCGCTCACAGTCACCAGGCAGCTGTTGGAGGCAGTGCCTCTGTGACAGACTGGCTACCGCCTGCCCTTCTGCCTCTGAGACCATGTCACTCCCCTCAGGTTTCTGCTCAGTATCAGTTAAGAACTTATTCTGGCTATTTGACCCAGATGTAATTTTTGGCCTTTGATACCTAGATATGGGGTGGTGCTTTGTCCCAGGAACTGATGATAGGCATGTTTTAGAGGCTCTCAACTCCGAGGGGCTTAGCTACCTTTTAGCTTTCTACTTTGGGTGAAGAATTTTAAGTGGTATGCAAGGGCTAGACCTTGTTATCTTCACCTTGGCTGACCTGTGTTGCACCATCCTGGGTTTCTGTGATGTGGAAGGTACTCACAATCTTAGGAAAGAGCAGTGATTGACAGCTGTCATCTCGCAGGCTGCTCCACCCAGGAACAACTCAGCGGTTCAGGAGCAACAGGAAGCCGAGATTAATGGAAGCAAGAGTAGCAGCTGTTGTGAGGGCTGGGCTCCTCTGGATTTTACTATGTGCCGGACACTGAACACAATGATTTGCTCTTACTTATGCCCCATAGTCATCCCAGAAGAAGGATGTCACCGCACCCATTTCAACCACACATATTGTGAAGTTTGCAGGGTTTCAGGTTTTTGTTGTTGTTGCTTTCTTTTTTTCTTTTTTTTTTTCTTAGTGTTACAGAGTTGTAGGTGATGAACTTAGGTTCAGAAGCCTCCCTTGTCCTCAGAGGGGCCCGGTGCAGAAAATAAATATTTTAGTTAGACTGGAAGATCAGATTAACCGTGCATTTATAGTGCAATGTCATGTATGATTTGTCTGCACTGTTATTTGTCAGAAAACAAATTGAAAGGAGCATTGGGAATTTGTACCTCACATTACTCCAAGCTCTGATTCTCTTAGCCCCATGTCAAACATTTATTCCTAGTCTTCCTTAACCCTACATTTCCATTCACTAAGCCCTCAGCCTCATCATGGCTTGAGCCCAGCTGTCACGGTCATCTAGGAAGAGCCGCACAGTGAGCCTCCCCCGTCTCCACACGCATCTTTTCTTACCAGCCACTGCTCCCAGCAGCACAGCCAATGTCCAGAACGACAGCATCTGCA
>JAQHUG010000265.1:42897-53985 GCA_028555095.1 Dicrostonyx torquatus | reverse complement strand
TTTAAATGAATACTGTCCTCACATGGTTATTTCGGGTGCAGGCGGCCAGCCACTGAGCAGGCCAGTGGCTGGCGGCTGGGGAACACAACATGCACCCCCACACCTCTCCATCTAAATACAACAACTGTTCTTTCTCTAACCTCCACGACCTGTTCATGGCAAAGCACCTGGTTCTGGAGTGCGTGTTTGAGCATGGGGTTTGCCTTCCCCAGTGTTTGTTTTTTTATCACTTTCCTATGATCTCCTAAACTGCCAAAATACATTTAAATCTTGACTCCAATATGGTGGAGTCTAATACTCATATTTTACTTCGATGCCTATGAGAACTTTTGCTTATACACAAAACTACGTATACCTCAAGGTTTAGCGAAAATCAGCCGTTTTTTCTGGTCCCCTATGCAGCTGACATGAAGCTGAGAGAGTGCAGCACTCTGCACATGGAGGACCACACTTCAGTGTGAGCGGGGGACCAGCCCTACCACGCAGGCTCCACTCTGCACAGCCCCATGATGCCCTTTTTTCACATCTCCAAATCGCAGGTTCAGAGGTCAGCCTTGAGTATTACAGTCACGGAAGCTGCCGTGGGCCCCACCGGAAACACTCTCAGGTCTGTGCCCTCTGAGCATTATCTAACACAGACTCCACTCTGACCCAGAAACCTTGTATGGTCTAATGGAAATCACAAGACTGGAGGCTTCTGACCCAACAGCTCTGTTTGCCGAGGAGGTGGGGCCTCCCTTATGTAACACCCTGATTCTGGCAGCCTTGTGATACCAAACCTCAGGCAAGGGACAGAAAGGCCTTGAGACACCTGTGTGGCCAGATAAACCAACACAGGAGCCAGCCTGGATCTCGTTGACCCAGCCCTCAGAGAGCCTGTCCCGAGGCCGTCTTATCTAGCTCTGCCATAGCCAAGGCTGGCCATGGGAAGGAAGGCATGTTGGCCTGGGATTACAAAGAGAATTCTGTGGCTATAGGGCAGTGGTTAGTGTTTTGTACCCTACACATCAACCCTCTTGCCAAATGTGAAGGTTCTCGTCGCCCGGACACAGTGAGGAAACCACACCAGATACTCTGCTGTCACAAGCACAAGCACACAAATTTTAAAGCATTAGGGCTTTCACAAGTTGTCACTTTTGCTTCCAAGCCAACTCCAAACCTGTGGGAAGCCTGCCTGGTTTTCCTGATTTTGTTTTGTTTTGGTGAAGACCGTGGGGGCTCAGAGGGTTTAAAGAACCTCTCCAGGATGGAGTGTGGAAGCGGCAGCACCTTAATCTAGACAGGCTCAAGTTCTTCCCACTGACCTCTGACCTGTTTTTGTATGGACGCCCGGGAGGCTGAGCTCACCCAGCTAGTCTAGAATTTATTTATTGCCTGAAGCAATAGCCCACGGGGAACGCGCACACCTGTCAGAGGCTGAGTGTTTACTTCCTGAGATAAACTCTCACACATGCCCATAGTTTTGATAACTTCGCGGGGGTTTGCTTCAGTCACGTTTTCTTCCCCTATCGCTAATGCTGCAAAAGTAAATTTTATAATATAGGAATATAAACGCTGTTCTAATATATGGTAACCACTTTTTTTTTTCTACAAGGAGTAGCGTTGTGACTGCCCTCCTTGTCCACAGGCTGACTCCCTCTCCTGCACCCATGTCTGGGTTTCCTGCACTGCCAGCCCTCAGCTCTAAACACAGACTGCCTGTACGTTCTTACTCAGCATTGCCCGGTAGGAATCTAATGCCATCCACACTTTTAAAATGTCACAGTAAAGGGGGAAGTTCATGTCTGTAGCTTGTGTAATTCAGTAAACCCGAAACACTCTTCTCGCTGGGCCCGCAGCTCGCCATACTCCAGATGACCAGCTGCCGCCTGTGGCTGGCGGTTCCTGTGTCGGAAAACACAGCTCTCGGTGCAGTGTTTTCTTCGCAGCGACAGGCATAGGGTTTTGTAGTCTGTTAGGTTTATAACACGATCTAACCAGTTTTGTGTAAATTTTTTTTTCAATTTCTCAGCCCTTCTGAATTCTCCGAACCTGAAATGCTTTAGTGACCGGGCTAGGGGAGGGCTAGGGGACAGGGGGAGGAGGAGGCTTCAGGATGGGAGTTAACTGCAGGGGATGTAAATTACCGACTGCCTGGAGCTTCAGATGAAACTGAAGGAGAGAGAGAAGAGAGAGAGAGGGATGCCAAGTTCAAGATCCTGGCATGCACTCTGGGAAAGGCCACGTGAGAGGAGAAGGGAAAGGAAGCCTTGAGATGAGGTGGTTTTCCCAGTCAATTGATTCTCTGAGATTGCTAATTTTATCTGTCAACTTGACTGGATGTAGGGATGTCTCTGAGATTGCTAATTTTATCTGTCAACTTGACTGGATGTAGGGATGTTTGAAATTTTGGTAAAACACGCCGACCGGTGGATGAGCCTGCAGATCAGACCACTCTCAAGGCTGTGGTCCAATTTTCTCTTCATTCATGCAGTCTTCCGGTTGGGTGGCTGCTTCCCTGTGGGCCCAAAGTCTTCATATCTCCTATCTTCCTCGGTCCTTGGGATACTTAAGGCCCACAACCTTCTTGTGTTTACTTCCCTAAAGATGAGAATTGCCCAGATTTATACTCTGAGGCTAAGGCTGTCGAGCTCTGTGTTGGAATATGGAAGCTGGCGAGGTCTCCGCCGAGACCGACCCTGCTGCTCACTGAGGGCTAGCAGCTCTGAAGCTGGGTATAGAATAGGGTTTGGCACAGAGTAGGCATCTGACACTGTTATTTAGATTAATGTTCACTTCCATATTTCTGTTTCTAGAAGGCCTTGACACAATTTGCCAACTTAATTGGTGTGGGACAATTCTGTATTCTGTCAATCATGTTTTAAATAAATGCTGATTGGCCAGGCAGGAAGTATAGGCGTGAAAACCAGACAGGAAGTAGAGGTGAGAACAGGAGAATTCTGGGAAGCAGGAAGCTCCCTTGGCATTCCTGAGCAGTCCATCTAAGAAGCAGGATGTAAGCTGTCCCGCTGAGAAAAGGTACCGGCCATGTGGCTAACATGGATAAGAACACCATTGTGTTATAAGTTACAAGAGCTAGTAGGAAGACTGAGCTAATGGGCCAATCAGTTTATAACCTAATGTAGACTCTCTGTGTGATTTTCTTTGGGGCTTGCTGGCTGTGGGGTACCGCGCAGGACAGAAACCCCAACAAGCAGGGCCCTCAATACTACACTTAATCCAATTTATTTCCTCTAGTTAATATCACTATCGGTCCCCATCTAAGATAATAGACAATACCTCTCTGGATAATAACATAGCAACACACACGGAACACATAAAACACTTTTTAAAACTTTCTCTGTATTTTTATGTGTGTGTGTGTGTGTGTGTGTGTGTGAGAGAGAGAGAGAGAGAGAGAGAGAGAGAGAGTGTTTGCTACATGTGTTGGGTGCCTGTGGAGGTCGGAAGAGGGTGTCAGTCACCTGGAACTGGAGTGTGCGCTGGGAACTGAGCTTATGTCCTCTGCAAGAGCAGCAAGGGATCGTAACCCGTGAGCCATCTCCCTAACCACTCTCATATTTCAGTTGCGAAATGATGCACATCCCAAGTCTGGGTTCAAACAAATGCATAGTTAAACATCTGGATGAGTAAGAAATGACTGACAAGTAATTAATACACTCACACAATGAAAGCCGCAGTGAGCACAAGGTGATAGAGCCAGTTATTTCCTTCCTTTTATGTGATGAACACAGCCTGGTCCAGACAGGATCAGGGGATGAGAGGCAAATATTTCAGACGAAGCAGTCACTTAGATTAAATTAAATTTAGTTTAAAGTTAAATTTAATTTCCTCTAAAATATCATTTCTTGGATAAGTAGTTTGGTAAAGTATTTCTTAAGTACATAATGTACAAAAAGTTGTATGAGTCATAAAAATTACCAGAAAATGTTCAGTTTCCCTTTCTCTCTTTCTGTTCCGCCATGGGCGATGGGCTCTCTGGTCACTGCCATGACATGGCAAATATTTTCTCTATTAAACATTTCAGGACAGGCAAGACTGCCCTGTAGAGCCAGGGGAGTTAGAAGCCACTGGAAAAGCTGCCTCTCAAGGACAGACATGTCGTAAATTCTCTGATGAAATCAGATTTGATCTCATAGTGATAGGTGGTGTTCTTTTCTGGTTAAAGCCCTGTTCAAGGGCTGAGTGTGTGGCTTGGAGGCTAAATCACTCGTCACACAGGCACGACAGCCAGAGCTTGCATCGCGGCACCCATGGGTAATGACAAGCCGGCATGGTGGCCAGGTGAGCCTCTAATCCTAACATGCTACGGAGACGGGATTCCTACAAGTTGGTCAGCTAGACTAGCCGAATCAGGAAGTTCTGGGTGCAGAGGAAGACTGCGCCCCTCTGGATAGATTTGTCTGTCTACGGGAGAGAGTGAGTAACAGAAGATACCTAGTGCAAACCTCTGGCCTGTACTCCCCCCCCCACACACACACCTGTTTACACACATGCAAGCACGCCAACATGTGCTTCGGACACACACACACACCACATACATGTGCAGAAAACAATGTAAAAACAAATTCCCTCCAAGATATCATGGCACTGTGAACTGTTTTCAACTGTGTCAAAGTCTCATTGACGCATTCAAACTATGAAGGAAAGTTTGCGCCTCGTGACTCGTATTTTGCAGTTCCCAGGAGCTGTTTCAAGCAGAGAGAGCGTAGATAAAACTATGAAGCAAAGTTAGAGGAAAAGACGGACTGTTCAAATGAGTGTGACTAAATAAATCAAAGGATGGCCCGGACACATCATCTAATTGTTGGCAATAAGATCTCTCTCCGAAGTTTTTTGTTTCTTCCGTCACCTTAGTATAGTCCTCATCAAATACTGAGAGCTAAAATGACATTTAAAATCCATTTGTAGTAAAAATAAGAAAGAATTATATCAAACATTCTGAATTTGATAAAACAACATTTTCCCGGGGAAATCTCTCTGTACACCTAGTGGCTTTATAGGCTCAGACCCAGAATCAAAGGATTCTTTGTGCATATAAGTTTCTTTTCATCTTTTTAGAAAGAAACCCATGTCCCTGCTCCTCAATGTGTGGTCCATGAGTCAATAGCTCCAGCATCATCTGGGAGCCAGCCAGTCAGGCGTGAGAGTCACTTGCATCTGCTAAACTAGGGTCTGCCTCTCAACGAGATCCCCAGCGAGCCTTGCTGGCCATGGGTGTTTGAGAGACGCCCATCTCAATGTCTGCTATTTGACTCAAGTCAACTTCGATAGACATTGATTTCTTATTTGATTTTTTAAATAGAGTTTCTCCACATAGGCCTGGCTGTCCTGGGTCTTGCTCTGGAGCCCAGACTGGCCTCAGACTCACAGAGACCCACCTGCCACTACCTCCCAAGTGCTGGGATTAAAGGTGTGCGCCACTATGCCTCACTACTGATAGACATCTAAAAGCGAGAAGGTAAAGTTAATAAAATTGCTAGTCAAAGATAAAAGCCACGTGGCTTTGGAGCTGGAGGTGGAAGAGCCCACCTGTTCGGGCATCGCTGGAGATCTTCTCTGACTTACGACTACCAAAGTGGATCGATGGCACTTTGGTACTTCTCCAACTGAGCAGACACAGCACAAAAATGGTTATTTGTACCACCATTGTGAGACCACCTGCCCGCTGTGAGTCAGCCACTCAGAGTCCTGGGTGTAGAACATTCCTCCCTGTGGCGGCTGGATGTCTCTCCCTTAAGACAATACTGCACGTTATGGGTGTGCAGTGAGCTTCCTTGAGCTGTGTAAGTGTGTGTGTGACAAGCAGCCTGTGTCTGGCTCTGCTGGCAGACTTTGCACTGTCCTCCCAAGGAACCAGGAGCCTTCACGAGCACTTCAAGGGGGTGTGTGCGCTTCACAGCCCGATGTGGGCTACTGGGAGGGACTTTCCACCACACCCTGCAGGACAGAGATCTTCCTGATCTCTCCTTCCTGTCAGCACAGGGTGGTACCAGCCAGTGTGTTACCTGTTAGCTCTGCTTTGGTGGCCCCAGACCCACGGAGGAGGAAGTACTCAGGCCCGTGGGATGTTACTCCCAGGGTTCGACATTGCTGTCATCTTCAATGTCCTTTCTTGGGTTGACCGCTGGTTCCTCCTGTTGCCTATAAATGTCATCTTTTGGCCTAAATGTAAATACGTTGGCCCGTTGCTTTGGCAATGGGAACACACCCAGAGACACAAACTCTAAGTCCTATCTGTGTGGGGGACAAAACTCTCCGACAATCTCCTGGAGCGAAATCTTCAATATTGCCATCTATCTTAATTGGCCCTCTGCCATTTTTCTTTGTAAAAGGGGAGCAGCCGCGGTCAATGTTCTCAGTGTTATTGGGGGGTTGTAGGAACTACTGCCCATAGAGGCTCAGCACAGCCCCTGACAGTCGGCACCCACCAAGTGGGAGCAGCTGAGGATATGGGAGTACACCTGACTGTGAGGGTTAGGAGCTTCCAGGGGAATGACCAGGATCCCACCAGGGGTGAGCAGGGCTCCTTCCATAGCTCAGTTTAACTGTGATAGGCAGCGCCTGTCCAGGGCATAAGCCTAGGAATATCACATGCCAAGGATCTTTCTTTTCTAGGATGCCTGAAGACGACCAAGGTTCCTAAAGAATGGGAAACTTGGGGCTGGAGAGATGGCTCAGCGGTTAAGAGCATTGACTGCTCTTCCAGAGGCCCCGGGTTCAATTCCCAGCACCCACATGGCAGCTCACAACTGTCTGAAAAGGATTTGACACCTTCACACCAATGCACATAAAAAGTAAAGTTAAATAAACCATAAAAATATATAAAAAAAAGAATGGGAAACTTAGGGGGAAGTGGAGGATGGGGAAGAGGGGCTGTGAGAATGGCATCTGTGTGGTTTAAATCTACAAAGCTGGCATTGCTACCAACGTCTCTCATGCACTTTAGTATTAAATGCAAATAGCAATTTGGCCTGATGAGAACCTGAATTTTGGAAATTTAATTGTAATATGGAGACGGGTCTTTATTGTTTTGCGAGTAGAATGTTGACTCAATGTCTGTTCATCTTGGATGCAGTTGCTATGCTATGTGCAGAGTTTCCCACTAGAGGGCGCCTCAACTAAATATATTGAAGGAAAGGCAAGATTTTCTCATGATGAAACCATCAATGTTTTCTGAAACGAAAGACTTCGAGTCTCTTGTCATTTCCCAGGAGAGCATGCGAATCCAGTCAGAGCTTTTAAAGATGGACTTCCTGTAACCAGAGGAAAAACCAGAAAAACAAGGAAGACAGAATCATCTACGTTAGGGACACATAGAAATTTTGGAAAGAAAAACAAAATAGTTAACTTAGAAACAGCTTCACAGGCTAGTATTCCTCTTTAAAGACAGTGATTTTAGAAATAAACTTAAACATTATTTACACCGTAGAGGGAGAAACTGAAGCTCACTACAGCCAGATTTCCCAAACTCAGTCCTGTGTGTCCATCACCAGTCCCTAAAGTGACAGCTTCTCAGTATCATCCATCCATCTATATACTATCTATCCATCATATGACATTCTATTTTATTCTGTTCTATTCTTCTGCCTCTGTGGGAAACTCTAATTCTCGATCCTGGCGAAAGCTCCTAAACTACCTGGAATTTGAGTTACATTTTAGGGCCAGCTAATGACCTGCCGCCATCCCTGTCAGGGTCACCATCGCACACCTCTGGCCTCAGATTATGCCCAGCCTTCTCAGACGACCTACAGAAGGTGAATGGATTAGCAACCATACCGTATCTACCAACAGCACAACGCTATTACCCTGTCTCCCCACTCCAAGGCCAGAGCGGCAGGTGAGTCACCGCGTCCACCTGGTATTCCGAGGACCTGACCTCAGTTCTCATGCTTGCATAGCAAATGTCTGACTTATGAGCTGTCACCCTGCCTCTAATATGAACACTTTTGAGACACGCTTCCTGGCAGGTCTATGTGAAGTCCGAATTCCAGGATCATAAACTCAAGACAAATATCGTATTTTCAGCTTTAATTTGATCAGATAAAATACCTACCACTTTAATAACGAGCCTTGCTCGAAATTTGCCTTTGTTACGATGACACGATCACACGTTATTGTCTTTCTCGCAGGGGAATCACTGTGGAAAGTTTGTGGGAAGCCTTCCAAAATTCAGGGGTGTAGTAGTCTATCCACAAGATGAGCTGAGAATTTGTCTTTGTTAGATGATTGGGTGGCGAGCTAAAATAAAGTCCATGACTATATTCCTTCTCGCTGGGCATCCTCTCCCACAGACTCACATTCATTCCCACCCCAGAGCAGAGGCTTCCTCAAGATCTCCCTGCACCTGACAGGAATGTCCCTCTTCAGGAAGCGAGGTGTCTTTTGTACCATGTCTTGGGTTATGAGACCTGTTTTCCTTGCTCCAGGTAGGCACCCCTGGATGTTTATTCATGTAATTCATTTTTATGTTGAACTTGAAGTTCTCATCACGACCAACGGTTCCCCTTTCCAGATGTGTCTGAACCCTTCTCTTTCTGACCTGCATCTAAGACATTTCCAGAAGGCTCTGTGTACCAGGCCAGAATATAAAAGCGTCGTTATTTCTTTTTGCTATAATCCCAGAGAAAAGGAACAAGAAAAGAAAGAAGTGTCTAAAAGCATGCTTTCAATTTTAAGCGCTGGAAGACTTGTGGCAGTCACCGTGGAAGGGAGTCTTGTGTACACGTATGGTTTACCTGTGGCTCTTGTCATCTGTGTCCACGGTTGCTTTTTCACTGTGATTCTCTTTATTATTTATTTATTTATTACATATACAATATTCTGTCTGTGTGTATGTTTGCAGGCCAGAAGAGGGCACCAGATCTCATTACAGATGGTTGTGAGCCACCATGTGGTTGCCGGGAATTGAACTCAGGACCTTTGGAAGAGCAGGCAGTGCTCTTAACCACTGAGCCATCTCTCCAGCCCCCCATTGTGATTCTCTTTGATGCCACTGTTCTGCGTATGTACGTGCTTATGGGTGAAAGGGCTTTGTTATCACAGAGTCTACCGGGAAGTTTGGCAAAGAAATATATAAAATAATTACCCACCTACATACTTTTCCTATGAATAGCTTTTCTAACCTACAGGAAAGTGAACTTAGAAAACAAATGCTAATTCTTCATTCCTAATTGAAAAAGACCATCCAAAACTATGGGGTGGTTTTGGCTTAGAATAAAGTCAGCTTGGCCCATGTACCTTTTCTAGTGAAGTGGAAAAGAAAGGGAACTAACTGAACCTGTGGCTAAAGAACCAAGAAAGAGTGAGTTTTAGGCCATCAAATGAAAGATGACAAAGACAGGAATCCAGAATTCAACCTGGAAAATTCCAGCTAGGAACACGTCAGGAAGTGTCTCCTTGAGGGAACAGACATCTGTATGGATGGTATCTACCATGTCTGTCAGTTCCTCAGCAGAAAGAGGGTAGGAGCCTGACATCAGGGTAGGTGATAAAGAAAAGATCGGTACCATAAGGCCTACCCGTGTTTCTCGAAGAGGCTTCATCATCCAGACAGCAGATGCAAGCAATCAGCAAGTGGAACAAAGGAGAGGGCAGAGGCCAGTGCACCCTGGAGATCGGGAGGTCGGCTGAGTTATGATGTATCGTGCAAGACAAAACATGGAGAAACAAGGTCCTTCTGATACAGTCAGATTAGTTATGGATAGGAAAGAGTGAATCTCCTTGTCCAATGGGTGTTAGACATCATCTGCCTATAAAATCTGATGTCTGGATTTCAATGAGCTCTCTTTATCTGGAGTGGAGGGACATCAGGGAACAGAAGAACATCTTGGAACCATTTGGGTTTGTAAGTTTCAGGTCAACTCTTGGGTCACAAAAGCAGACCAAGTCTTCACAGCCGCTCCTACCCACAATCCCGAATGACTGTAGTCTAGTCACAGCAGCCAACAGTACTCGCCTCCCCCATAAACCCATGGGAATAAAGCAGAGAGGAGGAAGACAGAGGAAAACCTATTTCAGTCTTTAAATTGTTTTTCCAAAGAGCTACAATATTGCCAAGAAAAAGGACTAAGTCCACGTGGCATGGTGTGGTAGAGGTATTGTCATTCAGGTGGCTTATAAAACAAAGGCATTGTGGCCACGGGAATGGGAAGATCCTGACCAGTTTTGATTCTGTGCATCAAGTTTCTTTGCTGTGCCTCCCGAAGGAAAAAGGTTGCATGGTCTCTCCGGGACCTCTCTACAAGGACTCTAATCTCACCAGTGATCATTGAGGGCTCTGCCAGTCAGTTCTGAAGAGCTCTGCCTCCTGACAGGATTACCTCGGGTCTTACGATTCTACTACTGGAGTTTGGGGGAGCACAAACATTCAATCCATAGCAGACATCTGTGTAAAGTATAAAGATTCATAGCAGCAATGATTAGGTTTTTTCTCGGAACCTCCCAGAAGTGTCCCGGTGTCTTCCTTGGACTCCACTCCCAGCTCCCTCAGTGTGAAAACTTTCTTGGTATCTCACCAGCTCACTCCCTTCCTGAAGTAGGCACCATTCAGCCCCCTTCCTGCCTTTGCCCTCCCCTTCCTCTGCTTGCAGCTCCCTTACACCCACTGGTTTGAGTCTCACATTCCCCAGGTCTTCCCCCCAAAAGACCAGCACCCCCAGAGTGAGCCCTTCCTTGAGGACCCTGTATCGAACTTCAAAACCCAAGTCTCTCTTTTAGCATTTCTTTTAAAAAAATATTTACTATTAACTAGTCATAGTTGTTGTTTAAATCTCTGCATCAGGGGCCAGCTCTAGCAGGCAGAATGTCTGCGTCTTTCCATATGGAGGGCAGCTCTGTAAAAATCTGTTGAGTTCATTCACGGACAAAGCCCTTCAGATCTATCCTACAGGCGGAGGAACAGGGCACAGCCCCCACTTCACCCTATTCTTTTCTGTTGTAAAAGGAGCGAGTTGTGTTCCCGGCACCTGGCTCCCAGCCCCCAGCTGCCGGCCCGCTCAGCCGCTGATTGCTTGCTTATGCCCGAAATAACCCACATGACAATTATATTCATTTAAACTCTGCCTTGCCCATTATCTCTAGCCTTTT
>JAQHUG010000264.1:2916629-2927304 GCA_028555095.1 Dicrostonyx torquatus | reverse complement strand
TGGCAAAATGTAACCCTTGCATCCTGATTATGGGGATGGAAATCACTGTAGCTACTGTGGGAAGCTGAACAGTAAATTTAAAGAACTATCATTTCATCTAGCCATCTAACCCCTCAGTATATCTCTGAAGGAAATAAATTCATAGTATTAAAAGGATACCCATTAACTCATATTTATTTTGACCCTATTTAATATTAACCAAGATTTGTAATTAGTTGAGGTGCTTTGTCAAAAATTAAGTTTAGTGTATCCATAATGAATAAGTATTCAGCCAAAAAGGAGAATGAAGCCCTATCATCTGTAATAAAAATGATAAGGCTGGGAGACACATCACGTTAAGAAAACTCGACATCTGCAAAGGCATGTGTCACTTGTTTTCTCTCACATCGGGTAGTGCCGTGGAATGAAAACTGTCCCCCGTGGGCACACATGTTTGAACACTTGGTCCCCAGCTGGTTGGCGGTGCTGTTTGGCCAGGTTGTGAAGGCTTTAGAAGGTGGAGCCTTGCTGGAGGAAGTGAGTCACTAGGGGCGGGGCTTGAGACTTTGTAGTCCAGCCCCACTTCCTGTTCACTCTTTGCTTCTTGTATATGGAAGCAATATGACCAGGCAGGGTCCTGCTCCTGTCGCTGTGCCTCCCCTGCCTGATGCCACATCTTCGGCCACACCGGACTGTATCCTTCTGGAGTTATGAACCAGAACACACCCTCTCTCCCTGAAGCTGCTTTCGTCAAGATACTGATATCATGACAGCAACGGGAAAATAAACTAAAACATGTAGGTACTAAAATGTTTTTAAAAGAAGGGAAAGGGGCCAGGAAAAGGAGAACAAAGAGGGAGGAGGAAGAGAGACTAGAAGTGAAGTGGGCGTGCGTAAGCAGTAAATGATAGACAAGCAGATGGTGTGGAGAATTCCATGAACCTGTAGGATTAATATATGTCAGTAATCAGAATCTTTTAAGAGAGGACAGCTATGGTCAGGAAACCCCATGGATAATTCCCATGATGAAAAAAGGGGGTGTGAGGTAAAACAGTAAGATGCATGCTGGGGACTAGGATTTCATTGCATTGAAAGAGGGTGGCAGCGCTTTGGGTAAGTCATATGCAGGAAAAAAATTAAACAAAATAAAGGACTGGAATCGAGTTCATAAAGAGATCTGAAAGCACAGTTGCACAGTGGGATAGCTTACTTTTAAGCTTTTGATTAATGTGTGTGGGTGTGTGTGTGTGTGTGTGTGTGTGTGTGTGTGTGTGTGTGCGTGCGTGCGTGCAGGTGCAGTCAAGCCATAGCGTAATGCAGAGGTCAGAGAACAGCTTTCGGGAGTCTGTCCTCTCCTTGCACTAGAGGTTCCAGAGCTGAACCAGATCATTAGGTTTTACTTTCAGCTGCCGAGCCATCTCACTAATCCCAACAATTTGTTTAACTAGACCTAGAGATGCAGGGGAATGCACCAGATGAAGGGGAACTCGAATAAAGTAATCCAACACTAGCTCCGGATAGGATATAATAAGGGGTTCTTTATTTAAGGGGGTGTCACAGATCACAGGCCTCTGTACGATCCAGGAACAGGAACGGAATTCAGCATCCAGGTGTGAGAGCAGGGGCGTGGGGGCCATGCCTTTTGGTACCCAAGGCCACGCCCAACCCGTTCAGCCTTTCAAAGGCCATTGGCTGAAGGAGGTTCCCTATCATAGAGATGCCAGTAAGTATGCCCGTGGGAGAATTTTATTGGCACGTGGGATGGTTGGTAACTGAGGTAGAACGACCCTTCCTGGCTGAGGACAGCAGTATCCAGCAGGTAGGGATGGAGACGTGGAAAAAGTCATCCGGCATGTGAAGGCTCCTTTACTTTTTCCTGAAGCGGGCATCTATGGCTGTTTCTGTCACCAAGGGAAAACAGGCTCCAGCTTCTAAGGTCTCGACTTTTCCCAGGGTCTTCAACATCACACTGGGCTTCATCATTGACCTCCTCTTGTTCTGAGGTTCCCATCTTCATGGGCCGAATTCTCTGTGCCTCTCTAGGGTGTAGACAGTCATTGTTGGACTACCCAGTCTCCAGTTCCACTAGCCTCCAATCTGATAAATCTCCTTAGCCCTGTTTCCTGTCTGCCTCCGGCCATGAGCCACCCTGCCACCGTACTATACTACCCAGACATGTGAGGCTATGGGGTGAACCCTCCAAAACGGTGACCCAAAATAAAAGGAGGGATCCTTTCCTTCTCTTAAATGGCCGCAGCAAAGAGGAAAGCAGCGAACGCACACAGAATCACCAGTTTCAGATCAAAGAAAGACGGCGCACGTGTGCGGCCAGTGGGTGGGGTCAGTATTGAGCGGAGTCCTCCTTTCAGGTTTAATGAGGTGGTGCAGCAAATCAGCCATGAAATATTACATTGTTTTTCCAAGCCCTAGTCAAAAAAAAAAAATCTATATAGCATAAGTCTTCAGTTCATCTTATCCTTCATGCTCTGAAAATCAAATGGCTTGCTCTTCAGTAGCTTCATAACCAACGCTGGGAAAACCCAATTGACAAGAAGGTTTTTTTTTTCTTTTTGCAGCATAGTATTGTTTCAAAATGAGAACACCGGGGGCCGAAGAGGTGACTCCACGGTTATGAGACCATACTGCTCTTGTGGACTTGAGTCTTACTCTCAGCACCCGTATCAGCTGGTTTACAACTAATCACCTATAGAACTCAGTTCCAGATCCGATGCCTCCCGCCTCTGCAGACACCCGTACTCACATACACATACCCACACACAGACATCTGCAAGTAAGTAAAAAAAAAAAAATCAAAAAGTTAAAAAAAAAAAACAGCAGCCAGGCAGTGGTGGCGCACACCTTTAATCCCAGCACTCGGGAAGCAGAGGCAGGCAGATCTCTGTGAGTTCGAGACCAGCCTGGTCTACAAGAGCTAGTTCCAGGACAGGCTCCAAAGCTACAGAAGAAACCCTGTCTCGAAAAACCAAAAAAAGAAAGAAAGAAAGAAAGAAAGAAAGAAAGAAAGAAAGAAAGAAAGAAAGAAAGAAAGAAAGAAAGAAAGAAGAAAAAAAGCAGCAGCAGCAACCTGTAATCCTAGTTCCTGCCTACACTGCAGTCCACCAGCCAGTCCCACCAACTTCACGCTTGCCAGTAAGTCCCCACATATACTTGAGGCGCTTCCTTTACACAACTCTCCGATTGGTTCAGTATCTCTGGAGATCCCTGAGTCATGTACCAAATCCTACTGAAATCAACTCGGGATGCCACAGACTCTCTTGGGCCCCACTACCCTGCTTTCCTAGTTACAAAAGTAAGTCAGTCCCAGTCACCCATAACATTCAAAGAGGAGCCTGCAGTAATCACATCAGACACACGGGGGCACTCCTGTTCTATCCTAGTGAGCCATGCTTCCCGGCCATAAGACCAGATTCAGAGATGGGTTTGCTGAGGTTTGCTGGGGTTTCTGAGGCTGGTCCCTGACTCAGCGATTAAAAAAGCAGGCCAGAAATTTGCGGTTTAAACAAAGGAGATTGCCCAGGGCCAGTAAACACAAGCTTACAGTCTCTGTGGTCTAGAGGAGTAGCTGTTTAGATGCGGCTTTCCTTGCACGGGCTAAAAGAAGTCCCACAGAACACCCCAGTGAAGAGCAGAAACTTCTGGAACAGCAGAAAAGTAGGGGTGTGCTTGGTGAGGGTTGACTATCCCCTTTCTCTGATTCGCTGTACAATAAAAGACAACTGTTCCTTGCTGTGTTTTCTTTCTTTCCACACTGTCGAGATTGCTCTAGAAGGACTGAGACCACCGTAGCCTCAAGATGCAGCCTGTCGGTTTGCATGTTTTTGCACACAGGACGTGACTCACACTGTGCCCAGGACTTCTGCTGCCCACAAACCTGGACAGGATCTGTCTGTGCTTCTGTGCAACCACTTGGGCGGTCAGAACTGTACCCTGTCATTTAGCTGTGAACTTAGCCACGGGTCTCAAAACGTCTTAATTCACAGGTTTCTCCAAGTCTTGTGATTTCTGTAAGAGAAGTTTCAAATGCCTTCACTCTTTAAATTTCCTCTCTCATATTACGAAACAGAATGAGATACACGGAGTAATGTCAACATGGGAGTAAGAAGCATGGCTTCTGAGGCTGAGCGGCTGGCTTAGTAAGTTAAATATTTGCTGTTTGATCACACAGACCTGAGTTTGGATCTCCAGCACTCACGTAAGCTGGGCATTGTTTACAGGCATGGCTCTGGAAACCTAGTTCTTGGGGATGTGTTGGGATGGGGGTGCAGTCCCTGAATCTACTATCCAGCCAGGTTAGTTGGAACAACGACTTTCAGGCTCCGTGGGAGACCCTTTCAAATAATAAGGTGGACTCAGAGGCACATCTTGCCCCATCAGTCACGAGTGACCATCTTGGAAGATCAGAGCCAGAGGTCAGGGAGGACCAGGGCTAAACAGTGTCTTCAGGATATGAATGGGCATTTGTACTCATGATGTCATAACAGCTGTGACTGCCTGCACAAGACCTTTATAAGGTTAATCCAATTGACATTCTAGCACTGAGGGGGAAGGGCTCATGAGGCCCACCGGTATTGACAGTTGATGGCTTCTGAGAGAGGAAAAACCCATCTTCCTTAAGGTTGTGACCGTTGATAGGTTGACTAAGTCCCAGCAGGTGGCCTATATCCATGAGTGTATAAAGCAGCACAAACTGATCGGTGGGCTTAAAAAGAACCCAAGAACCTGGGAGGAGTTAGGGGAAGGAGTGAGGAGTGACTATAACCAAAACATTATATGCCTGTAGGATTCTAAAAGTTAATAAAATGCTATAGTTTTTAAAAGGTAAAATTAAAGGTTAAAACACATCCAATGTCAGCCACTGGCCTGCAAGGGCACTCATGCATACACACATACACATATAGTAAATTCTGTGGAGTAATCCCCATTTTAATGTTCTTGAAATGGCATGTCCCATAGCTCCCTTAATCTGTCTGGCACAGGGTTAGGTTGGGGACCTGTATTAGTCACTTTGTATTATAATAAGAAAAATACACCCAGACTAGTTGATTATATTCTTTTAAAAGAGGTTTGCTTATTGTAACACCAAAGGTTTAACGGCATGACACCTACATTGGCTCAGTTCTAGAGAAGGCCCTCTGGGCTACATTGTTGTCATTGGCATCGGTTAAAGATATTGACAGATGCATATATAGGAGTCATGACGTCATAGACAAGCCAGAGAAAGGCTGGCAGGGTCCAGACTCAGATTTTTATCATCATTCTTTCTGAAGAACTAAGAGTCTTACAGGAAATCCTTTCTGAGGGCACACCTCCAAGTGAATCTAAGGATTTTTCCCAGGAGCCCCTACTCACTGAAGACTGCCATTTTCCCCATTGCCACACTGATGGTCAAGCCTCCAATACATGGACACTTGGGGTTAAGCCACATGTAATCTGTTGTATCACCTTTCTCACTCCAACAGTTCACCATGTTTGTGCTGAGAAATTCCTTGGGGAACAGTTAGAATTCATTGGATTTTGAATTTTTTTATAGAGCATCCTAAGGGTTGACAAGTGTCACATCCTATGGTAGCCTTGCAACCCTGAGTTAGTAGAGCAGGGAACAGACAAGATGAGTCTTTCTCTCCTTTCAAATCACATGGGCACCTGGAGTCCCCTCCAATGGCTTCACCATCCACATCTATGGATGCCTTCTACCTAGAGTCTTCTAAAAGTGTCTTTCAGTTCCCTGGTCCTCTGAAAACAACTTGCTTAGCAGATCTTACAGAACACTTGCTTAGTTCATCCAACCCAATACAAAGCCACTGCCTAAGATGGCTACTGTCTTTTCCACCACTAAAAGAGCCCCAATTCTCTTGGAGGAGCACATCCTTTGTCCTTTCCACCTGTCTAAGTTGCAAAGCCAACTTGACTGAAGTGTCTTATGCCATCCTGGAGGTCGTGGGGGAAATAGGAATACCTGCAGATTTAGTTCAAAGGCTTGGAAACCAATGAAAATCCTTCAACCAGTAGCCTTCAGGTTATCTGCCCACTTGGTCATGGCCTCTTATTCTATAAAAGCTGATGGAAAGCGCACAGTCACTCTTATTCCCAGCTGCTGAAGTTGGTTGCTGTTTCCCATTTGAGCAGAGGACTGTGATCTGTGAGTCTACCCCTAAATAAATAACTCTTTATTATACTCAATTCTGAGCTAGTGTGGGATTTTGTCTTAGTGTCTGTCTTCATGTGGTGCCCCGCATGGATCCCAACTCCACAACTACTGGGTGGACCAGTCCAAAAGGCCCAAAGTGTCCACAGGCCAGAAGGTCTCCCACCCCTGCCCGCCTGGTTTCCTTTCACCTACTAAGCATATGTTTGTAAAACCCCCACCACAGCAGAGCTAAGTGTGCAGCGACTTGGAAAATTTCCAAGCTCATGCTCATTTCTCCACCGCCCCAACTACTGCATTCCCTACTGCACTGTCTCATCTCAGAAAAACACACTTAGAAAGAGCCATTTTCTGGAGCAAAGTGGCCATCTATGCTGGCAATTTCTCCTGATTTCCCAAGAAGCTTTGGTTCATCTTGTGGCTTTACTATGGGGCCTGGAGACCTCATATCAGGATCATAACCTTAGTTTTCATTTACATAATTACAAAAACATGACTTGGTAGAATCAGCAGTTTCAGTAGAAATGTGTCTTTGATTGGTCAATGAGATAACTAATATTGACTTCCAATTTGACAGAAGCTAGACAAAAGGAACTTTCTGGATTGAGTTTACTGAGTTGGGTAGACTTAATTTTAGGCAGCACCATTTCATGGTCTGGGGTTCTAAAGCAAATGCAAAAGAGAAAGCAAACTGTGCATGGCCATTTCACTCTCTGTTTCCAGACAGCTGATGCAATGTGACCAGTAGTCGCCTTAAAATCCTTTCACCATAGCTCACACACCATGACAGGCAGCATCTTCCCACTGTGAGACATCCTGCACTCACTGGGACTGTCAGCATCTTTCAACTGTGAGACATCCTGCACTCACTGGGACTGTCAGCATCTTTCAACTGTGAGACATCCTGCACTCACCACGATGGGCAGTGTCTTCCCACTGTGAGCCTTCCTGCCACCATAGCTCACTCACCATGATGGGCAGCATCTTCCCACTATGTGCCAAGATAAATCTTTCCTTCCTTAAATTCCTTCTTGTTTGGTAAATGGAAGCCATTTAGGCTGGTCATGCTGGGGATGGCATTAACAAACTGATGACCCAGCGTGGGAATGGATTCACCAAAGACAGACAAATGTGAAGTTGATTATTAGATACACTGTGGTATGGTCACAACAGGGAAGACTTCAGAGACCTGTCTACACAGAACATTCTACGGGACTGCTTTTATGAGAGAGGAGATTCTAGGGGACTCTCAGAGAGTGTTTCAATGTCACAGTGTCCTGTGATTATTGCATCTGGGGCTCTTCATGGTTAGTGATGGCCTGATTTTGAGCAATGATGGTATTGTCCTGTGGTGTAGGAGGCTTCTTCTATATTTCTTTGCTTTCATTGGTTAATAAAGAAGACTGCCTGGCCTGTAAGATAGGACACAGCCCTTAGGTGGGCAGAGTAGACAGAACAGAAGGCGGTAAGAAAGAAGGCACTGCCAGAGCCGCCATGAAGCCACCAGGGTCAGACATGCTGAATGATTCCCGGTAAGACCACTACCTCGTGGTGACTTACAGACTATTAAGAATGGGTTGAAATAAGATGTGAGAATTAGCCAATAGAGGCTAGAGATAATGGGCCAGGCAGTAAGTTAAATGAATACAGCTTGTGTGTAATCATTTCAGGTATAAGCTAGCTGTGTCGCGGCCAAGAGCCAGGCACTGGGAACAAAGGGCCCGTGTTCCTCTCAGATGCTAGGAACACAGCCCCCACCTTACTACAACAGTCCTGTCTCAGGACAGCGAGACTGGTGTCCACATTTGCTGCTATGGCTTATTGTGTGTGACAAATTTTCTGATGAGACAATGGTCCTGCTTGGAGGTAGCAGTGGCTGCTGATGGCCATGACAGAGGAGCAGCAGGTGGCGATTGAGGTTCAGGGTGTCGGCCCACCAGGAGACAACACCTGGGTTAAGGAAGGCCCCCAAGATCACAGAGCCCAGAATGTCTCTTGCTTCTGCTGTGCCCTTTACACATTTGCTATTGCTATCCTTCTCTGACATCAGGCATGGCTGAATTGGGTGTGCGAAGGTTCCCCACTGCGTGTAAGGTAATGTTTTTATCTCATGGAAACATCCCATTCTACTGGGCGTTTTTACCTGTGCATTATTATGAAGATGACCTTCTCCCTAAGCTGTACCATCTAACTGATAAAGACATTAGCTCATACAACGCTTTGATGAAGAAAAATATATACAAGGATATGTTTCACAGCTAAGGCCTGTGAGTTTCATCTAGGAACTGTTTCAGATCATGGCCTAGGTTAATAATTAGGAGAACAATTGAATTCTCCAGGAGCCAGACTGGCCCTAATTCTCTTAATGCTTAAAAGATATTAACCCCTTGTACCCATTCCTGCCCTCAATTTCCTGATATAAGAAAGTAGCGACAGATGGATATACACCGTAAAGGTCTAACCTACAGCAGACTGATTGTCTTTTATGTACAAAAGTTTAGGTTTGTGATTCCTTTAGGATTCCTTGTAAGATTAATTTCCTAGATAGTCAGTAGAAGGTTGATTCTTTCAAGGTAGCCCAGTGTGTAGCCTGCCAGCAAGGAAGTGGGCTATGAAGAGATGCTTTTTGTCTGCTCATATTCTATTAATCTACAATAAATTACTTAGACAGAAGTGTATATGGGATATTGGGATGACTCTGTTTTTTTTTTCATGCAAGGAAGATAAAAAAAAACGTGGTACTTGTACTCTGTAGGAGTTTATCAAAATCACTGCATAGAATAGAGATTAGGGTGGCTAGATGTTTTTAGAAGTACCTTGACCACTGAAGAATCCTTGTAGAAAACAAAGAGTGCCTTGTTGAGGAGGGCTTGCAGCGTGCCATGACTTTGGTCACAATATACCTCAGGCACACCTGGGCTCTTGTATTACTGTGTATTGCACACAATCCATAATGAAGGACCAGAGTCATGGAGGCATATGATCCTCCCTTTCAGTAAGACAAGGAACTTAAGAATGGGAACCTTGGCACAGGGAACACTTAATGTAACAGTCTGTAAGTATGCTTTCGTATGATTGTTAAGCCCTCTAAGCCAAACCAGCCTAGACAGTCTATCAGAAGAGGCTGCCGAATGAGAAAGGAAATCACCAAGAGAGTGTGTAAATGTCTGTTCCCTAACCCCCCCTCCCCGCCTCAGATAGAAAAGGTCTTAGCTTGTGCTGATGCCAGGATCCCTTCCAGAGCCCTGTGCTGCTGGAGGCTGGCCCCCGAGACAACAGAAAATGGCTTTGCTCTGAGCTATGCCTGCTCTGTTGCAAACCAGCTTGTTCTGTGACTAGAATGGTTGAGCACAGCCATCCCTCGACCCCCAGAACATTGTCCACAGGTTAAATTTTATTATAAAAGACAAAATGTTTATCTCAACCATGAGAAACTGCCTGTGTTATCTGTTGCTGTGTATCAAATTACTCTACCATTTAGCCATTTGGAAAGAGCGTGTTTATTATCTCAGATTCTAAGGTTGAGGAATGCAGGAATAGCTTAGCTTGGATGCCTCAGAGCTTCTCATGAGGCCCAAGCTGTCAGCGAGAGTGCCTGTCATCAAGTCCTGATCATTCGCATGGCCCTGGCAGGAGGCGTTAGTCCCTGTCACTTGAACCTCTCCATAGTTTGCTCACAATTTGGCAATGACTTCATGCTATATATTCTGCCTTAATCTGTGTATCTGTCAAAATACAGAAGACAGGGGATGGAGAGATGGCTTAGCAGTTAAGAGCACTGGTTCTTTCAGAGGACCTGGGTTCAATTCCCAGCAACCACAACTGTCTGTCACTCCAGGTCCAGGGGATACAACACTCTCACACATACATACTGCAGGCAAAATGCCATGTACATAAAATAAAAACAAATAAACTGTTTTTAAAAAATACAGTCGACAGAGGGAGGCAAATATCACAGGAGGCCATCTTGCAGGCTGGCTACGGCGGCTCTGTCCAAGGTGAAAGCTAACAAGACGCTGTGTTTCCTATGAATGTCTGAGCATTGCTGAGCACATACCTCATGATACTGAAGTGTTCAGGAGCTGAAACACTACATGGCAGGATAGCTTCATTGGTAAAACGTGAGTATGAGGATCTGAGTACAATCCTTAGAACCCATGTAAGGAATCCCAGTGTGGTGGCGCGGGCTTGTAATCTCAGCACTGAGAAGTCGAGGACAGGCAGGTCCCTTTGGATCAAGGCCAGCCACCATAGCATATTTTAGAGCTTCAGGTCAAGGAGAGACCTTGTCTCAAAATAAATAAATAAATAAATAAATAAAACAAGATGGAGAGCTCCAAGGGACCAATGATACCCAAGGGTGACCTCTGACCTCCACAGGCACATGTACTCATGAGCACACAAGTTCACATATGTGTGTGCACGTGCGCACGTGTGACATACATGCACTGTGGCACGCACACACACACAGAGATGACATACATGCACTGTGGCACACGCATGCACACACAGATGACATACATGCACTGT
>JAQHUG010000264.1:2870689-2881744 GCA_028555095.1 Dicrostonyx torquatus | reverse complement strand
AATAAGGCAAAAGGAGAGAAATAATCACAACCGAGACAGAGCAGTGGCTTCGCGGGAAACCTGAGATGTTTGCTTCCATTGAAATTGGAAGAACAGCTTTGTTTCTTGGTTTTTGTTTTAAAAATGTCAAGAAAAGTTTTTTGTGTTTTGTTTTTTAAAGTAGATGGTGAAGCAAAGGTATTTGGGATACCCTACGCTATGCGATAATGTTTCTGGTTTCCCCTCTCTGTGGACTCTCTGATCTCACTCTCCTTTCATTGCCCAGTAAATAGAATGCAAAATACAGTTTGTTCCCTAAAAACCTTGGGAAAATGGTGTGGTTGTCTCTGAAGAAACACCCTGGGTGTTGCTGAGAAATGTGAAGCCCTTTCTAAACACCGAGAAGCTTTAGAATTTCCGGAAAGGCTTTCTGTTAGACAGAGGCTACCTATCTGATTGGCTTCCTACCAACAATATAAAGCGAGAAAGATGGCTGTAGACTCTCTCAAGTGTAGCCCAATCGTTTGAATTCACATACAGAAAACTCACAAGTAGCTCTACTCCAGACCATCTTTAAATATAAACAATGCAGTCATTTTGAAAAAAAATAAAGCAGTAAAGATATAATCATAAACTAAGAAAATCTACACATCTTTTTGTATACATATACATACAGATAATATTTTAACTAAATTGTATTGTATTTCGTGTTTTTGTCTTTCCACCTATCCTTTCAAACTAACAAATTTGACCCTGGAATAGTAACTAGTGATTATTAAACCGTCTGGTTTGTAGTTTTCTGGGTCCCTGAGCTGTTAGTTTATTTCACCTTCATGGTCACTTCTTGAGGAGGAGCCATCATGAAGATGAAGACACTAGAGCCCAGAGAGGCTGAGCGACTTACCCAGACGCACAGAAATAGAAGACGGAAACACCATGCCCACACAGGCCATTGTATCTCCCTACTTGTGCTTGTATCTGAGCCTCACTCTTTCCTTCCATGGAGGCTTGAAGGCAGGGAAGGGGGCAGACGCACCCCAGGGAGAGAAGATGCTAAGCAAATCTGGTGATGCTGTATCAAGCACCTGTGTATTCTCTGCAGCCTGGGGAGATGTGAATAAAGTTAGAGACATGGCCTTCAGGAGGATTTTAGCTGTCAGCCTTTTGATTCTTTGATTAATATTTAAGCCTGAGTCCCTAGGGTTAATTATGTTTACATACATCTTCCTTAATGTTTGCTGAGTAACGAAGACCATTGTGTTTGGTAATAGAGTTTCACAAACTGGGCTCTTCTACAAGTTTTATCTCCCCCCCCCACACACACACACAAAAGACAATGTCTTACTTTGCTTATCGGCCCTTTTCTGCAGTATCTTGCTCACTGTCCAGTATTGGAATGCAGCTGTCGCTATGAGTTCTAGCCCAGCCTGGGTTACACAATAAGACCTACCTATTGGCCGAAAACAGCAACCTATCACAGGACACACAGTGGGTGACATATTCCGAAGGAATATATTGTTAACTGTCTGAACGTAAGTGCAATGATATAGAAACCATAAAATGTGTATTACAGCGTCTTAGTGTTTGCATGGAGTTTTCCCTTAATGAACAAACATGTAAAGTAGGAACGAACACGTTACAAGCTCACAGGGTTCTTAATCTTTGTGGCCTGACTCCATAAAGGTGCTCTTGGCTTGAGGAATGTCACATTCTTCAACACTTCTCTCGGATATTTGTTGAGGTCATTGGAACGTTCTCTTCACAGTTCTGTGTGACTTTGTCTACGAACTGGGTTGCAACCAGAGGGAAAGTAAAAAAATGAGTTCCAGAAATGCGCTTCTAAGACATTAAGCACACGGTTGTTCCAGGTAGCTTTCTGTTGGTGTGATGAACGCCATGGCCAAAGGCAGCTTGAGGAGGCAAGAGTTGATTACAGCTTAGAGGTTATAGTCTAAGATGGAGACGAGAGGCAAGCCAGGGCAAGGAGCTTCAAAGCGGGAACTTAAAGCAGAAACCACGGAGGAACAGTGCTCAGGAGATTGCTTCCTCTGGCTTTCTCAGCTACCTTCAACAACCCAGGCCCACCTGCCTAGAAACGGCCCCGCTCACAGTGAGCTGGCCCCTCCCACATCAATCAACAGCCGAGAACATGCCGCCCCCAGTCATGACTGCAGGGCAATTTGATGAAGGCGATTCCTCAACGAGTGTTTCCCTTTCTCAGGGGCGGCTAGGTTTGTGTCCGGTCGGCAAAACTGAACTCTGACCGTGGTTGCGCTAATCACTTGAGGGAGGAAAATTAAAGGAAGCAGAAATCGACTCGGCTGAAGTTCTTCCTTGCCATTAAAGTGTTCAAAATTGAGGCTCCCAATTAACCTGAGGAGAGAGGTGGGGTGGAGTTTAGGTGGTAAGCTGCTTGCTTAGCGTGTTAGAGTGAGCTGCACATTGAAATCCTTGGCAAATGGAGTAAGTAATTTGTAAAAGAACAGTGAGAGAGAGGAAACACGCTGAGGAAAAATTGGCTTTAATCTCCAGGGAGATAGGAATAAAGAATTGAAGCGAAGTACAGAAAAGTAGAAAAACAAAAATATCAATCCAAACAAAATGTAACCAGAACAATGAAACATAAGTTATATTTTTAAAATGCCAATGGAAATTAATAAGAGACTTTAATCATAGAATTTCATATTAAATAAACTCCAAACTATAATATCATTTAGTGAGATGGAAGGCTATTATGTAATAGATCAGAAAACTAACAAAGTTAAGCTAGAACATATCAATAGTATAGGTTTAAAATCGGTTTGAAACATGCCCAAGACAGTGTTTGACTATGCGTAGTGTGTTTGGTTTTTTGGTTTTTTTTTGTGTTTTTTTGTCTCTATAACAGCAATGTGTTGAAAGTGAAAGCCAACAGAAGTATAAAACTATGAATGTTTTCAGGTATAGTTTTAAAATTAAATTGCAAATTAAGTCATCAAAAAGTTAATAATGACATTGGAAGTTAAACATCAACACTGGGTCATGATTACCTCTGTAGAACTTTCTGTCAACTCTTAGACTATCTTCATTCTTTCCAGTTATCCAGGGAATGTTTCCAAAGACAACACATTTCAGGCAGGCCATAAAGGACATTTCAATGAATAATTTTTAAAGCCACGTAGATTATAATAGCTGACCATAACATAGCAAGGTAGGAACTGAAAGGGAGAAGAGACAGTAGAGAGAAGAGAAAGAGGAAGAAGAAAGAGGTCTGGCCTTCTAAAAGAGGTGTTGGGAGAAGAGGGAAGATAAAGAGAGGAGAAGGGAAGGGAAGGGAAGGGAAAAGAGGGAGTAGAGACACAGAAAAATTGAGAAATACACTAACATAGTCTTGCATATCTTGAAATTTAAAAATGGTTTGAGAATTCTTTATGGGTCAGAAAGGAAACCATGGTGGAAATTATGAACAATGCACATTTGATTTGATTCATGTGGCCACGCCTGGTAGCACAGTGAAAGCCATGTAGTGGTTTCTACAACCACGATTGCAGCTCTGATCGTCACTGCTGCTGACACAGGGGCCTCCCCTGCTCTCGGATGTGGGCAGAGGTCTACGTTAAAGGAAGCACACAATCAAGCAATCTTTATACACCAGATGCTTCTGAATCAGAACATGGCAAACAAAAGCAGGGGTGTATGTTTGCAGCCCGTCCGGTCTCCAGTCAACCAAGGAAAACTCTTCCTCCAAAAGTCATGGGCTGTAGAACACAGGGAGGAAGATGTGCAGAGGTTGCACAGAGCTAACATCTGTCCTACAGTGCCGGCTCTGCGGAATCCTTGGGATGGCATTGCCAACACCCTTTCCATAACATCATAATGTCAACATTCCAAAGGAGTCCAGAGCCTCTCAGGATCTAGGATGCCAGAGAAAGGATGGAGAGCAATCCCCACAAATCCTGGGGTTTTGTATAAAGGCAACGGCTAAGAAGTAGGAAATAGCAAAACTCTGCCAACACTGTTGAGTCTAGATACCATTCTAAGAATGCCCCATTTCAATAACTGGAAGAGCACCCAAATGAGCCAAAGCTTGATGTCCCATGACAGCATCAGGTAATTACTCCTCTCTCTCCTTTTTTTTTGTGTTGACAGGGGTGAGCAAAGGATGTGGGTAACACAGACTTCCTGTGGCAGATTTGGTCAATAAGCCAACTAAAATTATATATATATATATAATATATTATATTATTATAATATAATATATATATAATATTTTCTATATAACTATTTTATATATAATATATACATTTTTTTCTCTCATATAATACATCCCAATCACATTTCCCCCTTCCCTCCACTCCTCCCAGTTCTCCCCAACCTTATCTCTCCCCCCAGATATTTTTTTGACACAGGCAAAGACAACACGTTATTAAAGGGATACTTTTGTAAATAGGTATTTCCTCTTCATATTGATTTCCTTTAATGTGATTACATTGAAAATGACTTACTAAGTAAACGTGGTGACGACATTAAACAAAAGCTGCCTGCCACACTTATTCTACAATTCCGCAGCTCAAAGGGAAAGTTCAGAAAAGAGGCCCAACCTTGTGAGTGAACCCAAAAACGTGGGTCAACATTTACACAAAACACTCAGACCTTTTTCTAAGAAGATGAAATTTATTATAATGGTTTCTCAGACAAGGTCTCACTATGTAGTTTTGGCGAGCCCAGAACTCACTATGTAGACCAGGCTGGCCTAGGACCAGCAGAGATTCTCCTACCTCTGCCTCATGAGCACTGGTATTAAAAGCACGCACCACCACAGCTGGCTCCTTGTTTTCTTTCAAAGTCATACTCGCTTCCTCTGGAGCCTCCATCCATCCATCCTAATGGCAGAGAAGAATGGAAATGGTCAAAGGAGTATTCCTTCCACTGTCCCTGTTAGAAACAGGTCACTCTGACACGAACTTAACTTCACTGAGAAAATAGCCACTATATTCAAGGGACACAGCTTCCCCTCTGAGAAGTCCCTTTGGCCTTTCCTCCTTTCCAAACACAGGCAAAAAAAAAAAATGACAGAAGGAAATTTCCAGAAGATGGGAGAAGAAACTGGAAAGCATTGTTTATGGAGGAAGGCAAGAGAGTGATTCTGGTCAGGCCCAGTCACTGAGAAGACTGCAAGCTCCCCACGTTACCAAGTGGGAAAGAAAATAGAAGTGTCCTGTGGCAAAGGTCCTTGGAGCCTTTGGTGCCCTTGTTCCGAAGTTTCTGACTAATGTTTGCTGGAGTTTAGCTAATCCTACTGTCCATCGTGGAGTGTCCTGTTGGTATCTGCTACTGATGCCCAACATCACTCAGACCTCTGCTCTTCACATCACTCAGTGTTGTATGAGGTGCGAGTTGTGTTCCCAGCATCTGAGAGAGACGCGGGCCCTTTTGTCTCCTGGCCACACGGCCGCTTATACCAGAAATAACCACACAAAAATTGTATTAATTAAATTACTGCCTGGCCCATTATCACTAGCCTTTTCTTGGCTAACTCTCACATCTAAAACTAACCCATTTCTGATAATATGTATCGCCACTTGACTGTGGCTTACTGGCATGAGTCTAACCAGTGTCCATCTTGGGTTGGAGAATCATGGCGTCTGTCACACTTCCTTTCTTCCCCGAACTCTGTTCTGTCTACTCTGCCCACCTAAGGGCTGTGTCCTATCTTACAGGCCAGGCATTCTCTTTATTAGCCAATGAAAGCACACAAAATACAGAAGAACCCTCCTATACCAACTCAGACCCATGCTCTCTCTGTGTCCTCTTGCTTACTTGCTCTGGTCCCAAGCCTGAAATAGGACAGTGTTGTCCTCAGCATGTTGGTGATCTCTTACTGAGGTAGAAAGAGATCCCTACCAAGAGGAACCCTTCTTGGCCATGGTGGACACAGTGGGGATGCTGGGAAGGGTTGGGTCTCCAACACACCATCTAAGGGTCCTTGAGTTTCTGATGTGTCAACAATCCCTGCCCCGAGTTTATTTAAGCCTGGTAGAGTAGGGAAGCTCAGAGTCGTTCTACAGTGATCAGTTGTACCCTTTCAGAGTCTTTTGGCTTCCTCCCTCTTTGCTCCTCTTCTGTCCTTCCTCCTTTGTCAATAGTTTCCATTTCTTCTTCCTTTCTACCAGGAATTTCCATTTTCTCCACTTGCTCTATAAGGTGACATTGATCTTCCATGATCTAGCTGGACCCTGCTTTCCCAGCATTAGGATTGCCTGCTTGCTTATGCCATCATGTCTAACTTTAAGAAAAAAAAAAAAACAAATAGCATGGATTCTGAGGATCAAACCCAGGTTCTCAGTCCTGCAAGGCAAGTATTTTATCAACTAAGTTACCTTCCTAGAACTCCACCTCTCTCTGATAGTTTCTTACTATGGAGCCCAGGATAGACTCAAACTCAGGATAATCCTACCTTAGCCTCCTGATTCTCCTGGATGTTGGTATTACAAGGACACCTCATCCGTGCCTGTAATCTACCTGTCTATCCATGCCCATCTTCCCCTTCGTTGTTTAATTTTCAATTTTCAATTAAATTTGAAAACTATTGAGTACAACATACCAGGATATTCCAGTGTACACCCATTGCTGGACTAGAGTAGACCCACCCACCACTTCAACACCTCCACTCATGACATCAGGGCTACCAATAGTCCTTCCAGGGTCCCAAACACAGACTGTATTTCCTGTCAAACTGACAGCCATATTTGTAAGTCCAATATTTATAATATGATGGATAAAATAAACTTGGGGGTTCCCAGCATGAATTAAGTGGCATGCTAAGTGCTTTACATGAGTTATAGCAGTTACCCTTCACAACAACCCGGCAATTCGCTTATCTGTAATTATCCATACTTTACTGATGAACATGGGGTTCAAAGACATGAAGTCACAAACCTAAAGTTAAAAAAGTAGAAAACAGCAGAGCTAAGCACTGAACTCAGGCTTCTCTATCACTGCAGAACTTGTGCGTTATACCAACTGCAGAGAACTGAGCCCTGCCCATCTGTAAAATTCTAGACCTGCAAACCAGAAGCCCCTTGTAACAATCCATTCTTTCAAGTGAGGCGCCTTGCTCTCTGTCGTCCCCAGAATTATGCATTCTGCTCCACCGATTGCTAACCAACCATCCAAATATTATACTTCCTAAAATCACCACCATCACTGTCAGAACAGCAAACAGAAGCAGAGATAAGCGGGGCGAAGCATAGGACAGTATGTCCTCGGACGTGGGCAGGCTGGCAACAAAGCAAACAGGGCTGTGAAATTTAATAGGAAGGCAACTCTGCTGGAGAATGCTATGAAGGGCTGCAGGGCTTTCACCTTTTGTTTAAAATACTTGGTTCAGGAAGAAAAATAATCTGGAAGAGTAGATTTTAGAAAGCTGATCTACACTCCTAAAATGTCACACAATCCGTCTTCGAGTTATCAAGCACTGTCTGCCTTTTTTTGCTTATCTATTTGGTGAGAGAGAGAGGGAGAGAGAGAGAGGGAGAGAGAGAGAGAGAGAGAGAGAGAGAGAGAGAGAGAGAAGGAGAGGAGAGGAGAGAGAGGAGAGAGGAGAGGAGAGAGGAGAGAGGAGAGAGAGGAGAGAGAGAGACTGTTCTCTCTTCCCACCATATGGCTCCCAGAGATCAAACTCAGGTTCTTAAGCCTGGCAGCAAGCACTGACTTTGACCTACTGAGCCCTTACTAGCTCACCTTCTTCTCCATCATTCTCGTCCTTTCTAGATACCCTGGCCATCCCTTCACTCTCCCTTTATGTGCATGTCCTCTAGCATGTCTAGTTCAAAAGCAGTAGCAAGATCTGGCCAGGCCATCTGCAAGAAAGAGAAACCTATGATTACGCACTTCCTTCTGCTATCATTTGCAAAACGTATTGTCGATCCTTGACCCACCTCGAATGCCCCAGACTGGGTGTCTCAAGTTCTGCGATCTGTTCTTCCGGTATTTCTAGCATTGCTCTGAGAGTTACAGCAACAAACAACAAGGCTTGACATCCAAATGATGTGTTTCCAAAAGGCTTCATTTCTTCATAACACTACTAACAGGTTTCCCCAACTTAGGAGCTCCTGAGCTTCATCCCCAACCTTCCTGCGAAAGCCCTTCTCTTTAAGAGTTCTCCAGCATCCAGCAACACCAACAACCCCTCCTTGAACAACTGTTCAATTCCAAACACTAGCAATGGGGCCAGGGAGGCAGCTCAGTGGGTAAAGTGTTTGCCTTGCAAGCCTGAAGACCACCAGAACTCACATAAAAATGCTGAGCATGGTGACATCGCCCTGCGATCCCAACATTGGGGAATTCAAAACAGGAGGATCCCTGGAACTCACTGGTCTGCTTAACTAGTGAGTTTCTAGCCAATGAGAGAGGCTATCTCAAAGGAAGTGGTTACATTCCTGAGGATGGCACAGAAGCTTGTCCTCTGGTCTCCACATACATACATGCACATGCAGAGTCTTGTGTACCAGAACATACATACGAACACGTACAGCTGTAAAGAAATACACTGGCCTCTCCCTTGAGTCCTTCTTTCCTCAATCCCCTCAACTCCATGTGTCAGCAAATCTCATCAAGCGCTGCTTCCAAAACCATCATCCCTCAGGCCTCCCTTCGCCACCTCGTGTGACACTGGTCCTGTGTACTCTACCAAAATCCCCACTCCCTCCCTTCCTCTCTCCCTGTTTCATCCTTTCTCTCTTCAACCTATTCTTCAAAGGTCAGCCAGATTAATTTTCATAAAGTGCAAATTCCAGCATGGAACTCTCCCCTTTTTTTTCATCACTTTCAGAATAAGATCTAAAATCATACTTATTACCCATGGGGCTGTGTGGCCTGGCTCGAGGCTTCTCCTTAGCCTCAACTCATGCCACTTCCCATCTCAGCCACTCTGACCACAATGCTTCTCTCTGTTCCTCAAATATTCTTAAACTCTGCTTCAAAGACTTTGTGCAATCCCCAGTCTCCATCTGGGTGGCTGCCCCGAGCCTCAGGGTCTCCCCTCTAAATCCTGTTGCCAAAGAGCCTTTTCCAATCTTCTCATTTCAGCATCTCTCTCCCACTGTAGCTCCTGGATTTCTTTCTGGCAGCTTCCATAAATTCAATTACTTTACTGATTTATTTACTGACTCTGTCCTGCTGTGGCTCAAACATCCAGCATAGATCCTGAAGGGAAGAACAGATAACAACAAACAAACAGATGACAGACAGACAGACAGACAGAGACAGACAGACAGATAGATATTACTACATTTGCCAGGGGACTACCTGTTGCACCTTCGATAAAGCATATATTAGAAGCAAAAACCAAAAAGAAGGTAATACCACTACTACTAAAAAAGAAAGCTTCTTAAGATTGCAGAAGACATTTTCTGATTACATTGAGGGGAGTGGGAATACATATGTTTACTTTCGGAGAGATAGAAATCTGGCCACACCCTCTTAGTTACTGAATTTGGGGCCTTTTGAAAATTATTATTTTCTCATCAATATTTTATGAGTAGAATTTTTGACCATCAGTAGCTGTCCTCTGGAAGAGCATTCCAGCTCTCAAGAAGCCCCTGGATGACTCCATTCCTCGTGACAAGGCCTGGCTTAATTGAGCCCTATGGGCTCAGGTACATTTGTACATGTGTCTAATAAGGTAGATGGCCAGTGCCTAGCTGCAGCTTTGTAAGCAAGAATCCCAAGGCATGTGGAGCACTTTCCGAATGGGCCACTGGAGAAATGCATAATCACTTATTTATTGAGTGTAGATTTCCTTAATGTTCCCAACTATGCCTCAGGGTTGTCAGTTCAAATGTCACAGCTTGCCAGAAATGTTGAGGAATCCAATGAACAGACACAGAACAGATGTTTTTCTAAGCTTAACAATTTTGTTTTCCTTTGGAAAAAAAATGCCTAGTTCCCCACCGCTGTGTATACAGGAATTGCTGAAGCTGAATCTTTGGAGAGGAACAAGAGACATCAGAAGGGAGCATAAGCGTTGGAAACCACAATGCCAGAAACCAAGCTCAAACCCATAAAAGGAAACTGGTACAGCTTCTCACATCTGGATGCAAGAGAAAAACATCAGGTTCCTGTCCAGGGACTGATAAGGACAGAAGGGGCCATCTAGAAGTCTGATGTTTCTAAATCCCAGTAACCACAGACTGAATAACAGGACTTGAACTTAGTTTCTTTGGTTTGGACAGAAAAAAAAAATAATAAACAAAAGAGACATTATCACTTAGTCATCCTACAGATGGATGGACTAAGCTCAAAATACCAAAGAAAAGTTAGGTCCTGCCTTCTGAGCCTTGGCCCAATTACTGGACACCCTGATGCAATCCTAAAATTCCTTTAACTAATCTCAGGCTAGCCTGACCCTACCCCAGCACGCCCTTAACCAATCCCAAAACAGCCTGATTCATTCAATCCCAGGACACCTTGACCCAATCCTAGGACAGCCTATCCAACCCCAGGACACCTTTAGCCAGGGCTAAGACATTCTGACTCAACCCCAGGGTACCCGTAATCAACCCCAGATATAATCTTCTCAGATAAAAATGCATTCCTTCAATTTTTTTCTGGTCATGACTGTGGATTTTGGGTTGCTCAGAAAGGAAGAATACAAGTCAGATGTGGTGGTACAGGCCTGTTGTCTCAGTTACGTGGGAGCCTAAAGGAAGATTATTCCAAGTGCAATTGGCTGCATGCTAGCAAGAACCTGTCTAAAAAGTGAAAATAATGAATTTTTTAAAAGCTAGTTGGGGTTGGGAATGTGGCTCCATTAGTAGAAGGTTTGCCTAGTACACACACACGCACACACACACACACACACACACACACACACACAGAGAGAGAGAGAGAGAGAGAGAGAGAGAACCGGGTTCAGTGCCCAGAATCACTTAAATGAACATAGTGGCATACATATGCAATCCTAGCACTCCAGAGGTAAAGTTAGGATCTGAAATCCAAGGGAATATAGTTCAGTCAGAAGCAGAGAAATTGCCTATTATACTCCAAATCCTAAATTTAGTTTTCTCTCTTTCCTCTCTCTGTGTCTCTGTCTCT
>JAQHUG010000264.1:2834435-2844870 GCA_028555095.1 Dicrostonyx torquatus | reverse complement strand
TTTTGTTTTGTTTTGTTTTTAAAGACAGGGTTTCTCTGTGTAGCTTTGGAGCCTGTCCTGGAACTCACTCTGTAGACTAGGCTGACCTTGAACTCACAGATATCCACCTGCCTCTGCCTCCTGAGTGCTAGAACTAAAGACATGCGCCACCACCATCCACGTCTTCCACTCAGTTGTCACACAGTGTTGGAGAAGCACACAACAACCCAGACCCTCCACAACAGCAGCTCCATCTTGGAGGGAAAGGAAATGCATGAACAATAGCTAAGAGCAGGGCTGGCCCTGAGAGGAAACCTTCAGAGAAAATCTAAGGGACCCAGTGCCCTAACTTATCCCCTGGGGTTCATGTGTGGGAGAATGACTAACCCTTCCCTGCATCCTTGGGAGACAGAACACACCTAGGAAACTCATGAATCCTGTACTGTCCAGTAGGAAAAGTGGTGGTTAACGAATACGACAATGAAATTGTTTGCTCTAGGATTTAGGAGTCTTTATTATGTTTTAAATATAAAGGAGCCTCTGGGCCAGAAGGGCGGCTCAGAAGGTAAAGTGTTTGCTTTGAAACCATGAAGATTTGAATCTGAATTCCCAGCACTTGGATAAAAGTCAGGCACAGCAGCAAGCAGCTGCTATAATCCCAGCACCGCAGAGGCAGAGACCGGTAGATTCCTGGAGGTTGCTGGCCAGCCAGCCTAGCTGAACTGACGGATAGCAACTGAGGAATGACAGGCAAGGTTTTCCCCAGGTCTCTACGCATACCCACACACATATGCATGTGCATGTATAAACACACACATGCACACATGCACAATCATTTAGAGAACAAATTTTAGCATCTATGAGATAAATTTTATTGAAGCAAAACTATATACTTGTATATGCATGTGTGTGTGTGTGTGTGTGTGCATGTGCACGCACACCAAAAACTCATGTGGACATCAGGCATCTTCCTTAGTCTCAACCTTATTTTCTGGTAGAGTCTCTCACTGAACCTAGAGCTTACCCAGACACCCAGACTAGCTGGCCAGCAAGCCCAAGGGATCCTCCTGTCTCTGCCTCCTAAGTACTGGGATCACAGCCATGGACCACCACACCTGGTTTTTATAATGCAGGTTCTGGGGATCAGACTTGGGTCCTCACAATTGCACAGCAAGCATTTTACTGAATGAACTAACTCCCCAGTCCCAACCGAAGTGACTTCTGCCACTCATTAGCCATGCTGTCTAGCTGGGGGGAAAAACTACGTGGTCAACAAATCCTGCAGTATTTACCATCTGGCCTCTGAGGGGAAAGTTTACCAAACTCTGCAATGAGCTAGAATTCCGCATCCGTGCAGCCAAAGGGAGGGTTTGCACAACTGACTCCTTAATTGACCTGATTAAACAGTCGTGCTGGGGCCCTAATGATATTCTCTACTCCGTTAAATCCCCACCATGAGAACCCACTCATCTCACAGAGCTCAGCAGAACAGCTTCCTGACGATGCACCTGGCTGAGAGAATTACCCATGCTCTTCATCACACTCTTGGAGCTTCCACAAAGGTATATCCAAGCATCACCTAGGAGTCATACAGCACCCTTCAGTGGCTAGGGTCCTCTAAAGAAACAGAGCTGACAGGAAAAAAAATACATTCATTAAAGGGGAATTCGTTGACTTGTCTAAAAGACATGGTCCTTTTAGTCCAACGATGGCTGTCTCACGGTTGGCATTCTAAGAATACAGTACTTATTCAGCCCAAGAGGCTGACTGCCTCAGCAGTCCCAGCAGGGCACTGAAGGCCTGGAGGGCTCCTGGAGAGCTGCTGGTCTTCAGTCTATGTCAGAATCCCAAAGAAGTTGAGGTGAACCTGCTGGTGAGAGTACAAGCAAGCATGTGTGATGTGGGATTCCCCTCTGTGTGCTGTGAATACCATTGGTTAATAAAGAAACTGTCTTGGGCCTGTGCAGGGAATAGGTGGGGTAAACTAAGCTGAATGCTGGGAGAAAGGAGGTGGAGTCAGGGAGAAGCCAGAGAGACACAGAAACTTTACCCAGTAAGCCACTGCCTCGTGGCAATACACAGTAATGGGTTAAATTAATATATAAGGGTTACCCAATAAGAAGCTGGAGCTAATGGGCCAAGCAATGATCTAAATAATACAGTTTCTGTGTGATTATCTCAGAGCTGAGCAGCTGGGAATGAAACAAGTGGTCCTCCAAGTAGAAAGCAGTTTCCTTCTGCCATGTCCACCTGGACTGCCACCAGAGGGTGTCGCTCACATTTAGGGTCAATCTTCTTGCTTGAAATAATCTGACCAAGAAAACCCCTCACAGCAGTGCCAAGTGGCTTGAGATTAGCCACCACACATCCCCACCACGGCTTCCATTCCATTCTTGGCAGAGGGTGTGTTGGCGTCTCTTGTCATGCCCTGTGGTCAGACTCCACAAAATTAACCCCATTCGTGCTAGTATAAAAACAAACAGATCATAGATCCTGGAATACAGCCTTTCTCTTCTTGCTTGTTTGAAACAGATTGGAGGTTGCCAACCCCTCTTGGAGCTGTGAATCCACCTCCAATCTCCTCAGGTCTGACTGACAGCAAGGCTGCAGGACGGAGCTGTGAATTATCCTCTCCAACAACAAAGAGCTTCCGAATATACGACATGAGTCCTCTTTCTTCTCCTAACCAGTTGCAGACGGAGAAGATGTATCCCCACAGAAGGGTGAGCTGAGAAAATGAGGAGCAGTAGCTGGGTGGGGTGGGGGGCCCAGAGGGACAAGAGAAAGTGGTTTTGACTCACCAGGATTCTCACCTTGACCCTGTCCCCAGCCTGCCACCAGATTAGAAAGAAATGAAACCCTACAAGTATGAGAACGGTACTGCAAAACCTCACCTGGTGATCTTTCAAAAGAAGAAACGCTTGGGCATTTAGTTCCTCTTTAAGTCACTAATGAGTTCATACCCATTGCCTGATAAGATAATATTTTGAATGTGCTAGATTAAATACAAATATTATTATTACTTTAAAATACTTATTTTGATATTCCCATGTGTATGTATGTGTATGTTTGTGTGAGTGTATGCCTGTATGTAGGTTCCCACAGAGGTCAGAAGAGGGTGCTGGATCCCATGAAGCAGGAGTTACAGGCAGTTGTAAACATCCCAACATGGATGCTGGGGCCTAAATCTCAGATATCTGCAAGAGTAGTACATGCTTTTAACCATTGAGCCATCTATCTCTCCAGCCCCTACTATTACTTTGTAATGTGACCAATAAAATATGTCAAAATACAAAAAGGAGGAGAAGGAAGAGGGGGGAAGATGAGGAGGAGGAGAAGGAGAAGAAAGAAGAAGAAGGAGGAGGAGGAGGAGAAAGAGGAGGAGGAAGGAGGAAGAAGAAGAAGAAGAAGAAGAAGAAGAAGAAGAAGAAGAAGAAGAAGAAGAAGAAGAAGAAGAAGAAGAAGAAGAAGAAGAAGAAGAAGAAGAAGAAGAAGAAGAAGAAGAAGAAGAAGAAGAAAAGCTCATAGTCACAGTTCTCTGAGGTTGAGGTTCCTGGTGCATTTTCTATCCTGGAACACCTCCATTTTGCTTCATTGTCCTGGATGTGTGTATTCACGGCAGAAGTCTAGTCTTTGCTTCTTGATGCCCTGAAGGTCCTTTTATCTTTCCTACCACTAATAGGTTAACTGATTTCCCCAAAGGTTCCTTTCACTTTGCAAGAAATCTGTTTCCCCAAAACTTCAGAGTTATTCTGAATCTTTAATCCCTAATGCATATCTATCCAGAAAATTCAAATCCAATTGCACTCTTAGGTGACAAACGTCCATAGGGAACTTCCTACACAGTGTTGTGTGATCCATGTAGGTGACTAAAACACAGGTCTTGATCACAAGACCCTTAAGGTCTAAGTGGGACAGGTTCAGATAGAGAGACATTAGCAGTAAGTCACATAGGGACAGAGACCCTTTGAGAGGATACCATGAGAGTTTTGAGGGAAACTAACTCTGAGAAGACTTTAGAACGGTCTCGAGCAGAGGTGATAAGTTAATAGAAGCCAATATCAGAGTCTTAGAAGATGAACGGAAGTGAAGGGGAGAGAAGGCAAGAGAGCAATGGAAGCTGGGGTGGGTAGGGTGCAAGCAGAAGAGATGCAAACTTAGGTCCTAGACTAAAAGTAGGGTGATGGTGAAGGAGGGTGGTGATGGTGATGGTGGCTGTGGCGGTGGCGGTGGCCATGGTGGTGGCCATGGCGGTGACGGTGGCAGTGAGCCATCTAAAGAAAGTCTGCACGGTGGATTGGGGTGGACAGCAGAGCTGGCGGTGCTGAGAGATGGAAAGCCCACTCATCGTTCACTGCAGAGAGAGCTCCACATGAGGTCAGCTCTGGTCAGAGCAGACAAGGTTGTCTTGTTCCATCTGAAGTCCATTGCCAACCAGCCATGGCTCTTCACGGTGAACTCTGAAAAAGGACTTTGTTTGAAAGAGTCACTGCACTAAAACTACATAGAGACACTTAACTCTACTGCCAGAGAAGGTGACAAGGCCCAGAAAGGCCCACCTTTCACCTCACCGAGTCTCCGAGTCTCAGTTTTCCATCTGGGGAAGCAGAGGCTTGATTCCTGAGGTCATGCTGGCCTCTAATGTCTGTTAGTTCCTCCATCCGGCTATCTCACTTCCCTGTCTGGTGCCTTTCTGATCAGTCCTGGAAGATGCTGAAAGAAACAAAACATGGTCCTCTTTCCTGCTATGTAAGAGACAGGACGTGGTTTAACTCCTTTACTGGTACCAAGTTCCTGCGGTGAGTCTAGCCTCCCACTCCCCAGTACACTCTCACCCTGCCAGATGCCTACCTAGAAGGAGCAGGGACCCTCAGCTCTCAGTAGCCCAAAGCCATCAGCCACCAGTCTCAGTTACTGGCCACATTCCCTGCTCTGTGGAAACAAAGAAATCAAAATGTGGGTAGAGACAGCAATTTCTGGAACTCCTCCACTAACAAGGAAGCCAAGATGTTCTGAGAAAAGTCCTTTGGTGAGGAGTCAAGGATGCTGTCCCACTGGCCACACATGGGCAGATCAAGGGGAGGCACTAATTGCACAAGAAAAACTGGTGTTGTCTAGGAAGAATTTGGGAGCTGTTGACAGTCCAAGGGGACAAGGCAAGAAGAGAGCAGTGAGATAGGGGTAATATGGTCTGAAACGGGGAGACTCATGGGGACAATGGCAATTAGTCATTTTTCTGGTGACCAGGTCAAAATGCCTGATGTAAGAGACCTGTGGAAGGAAGACCGTGATGGGGATACCCACTGAAACAGCTTACCTGAGCAAATAGGAGCTCACCAACTTTGGCCAGACAGGGAAGGAACCAACATAGAATCAAACTAGGCCCTCGAAATGTGGGTGACAGTTGTATGGCTGGGGCAGACTGCGGGACCAATGGCGGTGGGACCAGGACTTATCCCTACTGCTTGTACTGACTTTTTGGAACCCATTCTCTTTGGAGGGATACCGTGTTCAGTCTAGATATAGTAGGGAGGGCCTTGGTCCTTCCTCAAAGCAATGTGCCTTACCCTCTCTGAGGTGTGGATGGGGGGGTGGGGTGGGTTCGGGGGAGAAGTGAAGGGAATGGGAGGAGGGGAGGGAGAGGGAACTGGGATTGGTATGTAAAACAAAAAAAGATAGTTTTTTAATAAAATAAAATAGAAAAAATGTGAAAAAATTAAAAAAAAGAAGGCAAAAGTCAATGAAAGTCACTCTCATCGAACAAGAGCCACCTGTTATAGAACACAGTTTGTCTTATGGTGTGTCCATGGTAACTGGTCCCTTTGCAGGCACATATGACCCGTCTGCCCCAGCAGGGCCCTTTCCGGCACCTTATGGACATGAAGGCAGAGAAGAGGTTGGCAGGCTGGAAGGAACGCCGTAGCCGCTTTGGTGACGTCAGCATGCACAAGTGCTATCAGTTTGGACAGATCTTCTCCCCTTTCCAGGCTCTGGCCACCACGGTGAGTTTCCACCATGGTGAGTTTCAAACTAAGTCTTGGGGGTGAGGCACTAATTCCAGACCTCAGCTCTTTGTCCTTTTCAAGAGTGTATTTGTCAGCCAAGCGGTGGTGGCGTGCACCTTTAATCTCAGCACTCGGGAGGCAGAGGCAGGCAGATCTCTGCGAGTTCGAGGCCAGCATGGTCTACAAGAGCTAGTTCCAGGACAGGCTCCAAAGCTACAGAGAAAACCCTGTCTTGAAAAAAACAAAACCAATAATAATAATAATGATAATAATAATAATAAAGAGTGTATTTGTCAGTTCTGGCACCAATAATGCTGAGTAACAAGGGATTAAAACTAAACTCCAAAGCTCAGTATCTTAGAATGGCAGGCATCTAATCTCCTGACTCATTAACTGTAGAAAAATAGACTCCCACCTTTGCTCACAGAACAGAAAGGGATAAGGCTTCCCATCCGCATTATACATGGTCTCTTACATTACGTGGGACCATGACCTGTCAAAGAAGTCCAGGGGAAGATTAGAAGCAGTGGCTACAGCTTTGATGTTCAGAAATGAGAGGATTTCAAGGGAAGATGTAGACTGGGAAGAAGGTGCAATTATCATGTAACCCTATGATCTGAAAACCTGAGTGTGCCTCCGCACTCCTTGGAAAGCTTGATTAAAACGTAGATCCCAGGGACTGAGGGAGATGATGTAATGAGCCGTGCAAGCATGAGGGCCTGAGCTCAGACTCCCAAGCATCTATAGAAAAAGCCCAGCATGGCCCCATTCAGGCCTGTGATTCTAGCATTATGGGTGGGTGGGCCAGAAACTGGAGGATCCCTGGGACAGAGTGGATGCCAGCCTAGCTATAGGTTCAGTGAGAGAGACCATATCTCAAGAAAATCAAGAAGAGAATATAGAGCGGGGCGTCTTCCATCTTCTTCTGACCTCCGTGTATCCATGGATACACATACAACACACACGCACACGCACGCACACACGTCTGGATCCCAGACTTCCGTGATTTCAATTATGCAGACCATTCTAGACAGGTGGGGGTTTGTAATTGCCTTCTTAAATGATTCCGTACCTAGTGCCTTTGTATATTATTGCTGAGTTGGCATACCCCAACCTTGCTCCTGCTATGGCACCCATCAAAAATTATGCATCTTGGAAGGCACCATGGTCAAACTTAGGAGGCCACTAATGGGGCTAAACAACCGGAACCCAAACATGGAAGAGACAGGATATCAACTAGAACCGGTCGACAGTTACACATCTGTACAAATATGAATCTGAACATAGGAATCAGCCAATCGGAATCAGCCAAGCAATCAGAAGTGTTAGCATCCAAGTCTTCCTCAGAACAGCTGAAGAAGAAGCTTGGGGTTGGATCTCAGCCATCATATCAACAGGTCTCGAAGACCCATGGATGAAGTGGCCAACTCATTCTAGTTTTCCAAAGAATGGCGTACTTGTCCCCAACCTTTAGCATATGAAGCCGTGAGCCTCAGAAAACCCATAGGTCCCTGTTCTAAAAGCAAATATCCCAGCTCCCTGCTACCAGAGCAAACCAGATGGTTGTCACACTGACCACCAGTGACTCCCATGTGAAGCTGAACTTGGAAACTAATATTCTCCAAACTTTCTAGAAACTAGCCAGGTTCTTCTTCTGTCCACTGACCAATATTCTTCAGACACTGTGTTTGTGTCAAGACCCAAACCCGGGAATGAAATACAAACCCCCAACCCCAAGGAGCTTGTGTGCTTCCAGGGAAACACTACCACCAACCCAAAGAGTGTGGCAGATGCAATCATGGTAAGTGGCTAGTGAGAATAGGCATACACTGGTTACCAGGAAGGAGCTAAGAGTCGTCTATATTAGCACTGCTTTCTGACAAAAACATGCACACACACACACACACACACACACATACACACATACACACACACGGTCTTCCTGCACAACAAGTCCCAAGAAGTGGATGTGGTTGCCGTCTCCGTGGGAAAAGACTATCTCCCATGTGCTAGAGTGCCCAGCTGCTGAGTTCTTAACACATGTCATGTTGTAGTAGTGATCTTTCTGTTGCATGATACAACACTTTGACCAAAATCACAAAAGGAAGGAAAGGGTTTATCTGGGCTTATGACTTCAGAGAAATAGAGCGAGCCCACAATAACAGTGATACTTGCAGCATGGTGGCATCAGGAAGCTGGCTGATGATGATATTCCACAAACAGGAAGCAGAAAGAGAGAACAGGAAGTGGAGCAAGGCCATAAACCCTCAAAGCCAGCCCCCAATGATGTATTTCCTCCAGCAAGACCCCACCTCCTACTCCTAAAGGTCCACATCCTCCCCAAACAGCACCCCTCGGGGATGAGTGCTCAAATATATGAGTCCACCAGGAGTCATGTCTCACTCAAACGTCTCCTGGGTGCAGCTGAAGACTGCACGAACACTTAATCCTCACACACTCTGCCAAATGAGCATCATGCTCACTCTCCACATGTTATCTCCACACACACACACACACAAAAAAAACACAGTTATTTGTCTGTAACTGTTGGTATTCCAAAGCCTGGGTCTGAACCTGGGGAGGTTCAATAGGTTGCTCCCATTGACAGCTTCCTTTGGTGATGTCAGCAGGTGCTCTCAACCCCCCGTGCTCCTTCTCACCATGACTCTCCTTGCCTCGTAGGAGATGCGAAGGCTGGTGTTGCCCCGAGACCTGCCCGTCAGTTCTCGAATGCAGAGAATAAGCACTTCATCCCTCAGTGACATGAATCTCCAGGATCTACCCTTGTCTTCCACAGAGCTGAGCTTGGGAAAGGACGACAGCCACCACGAGAAAGAGAAATCAGTGAGCCACATGAAAACGCCTTTATTCCCCCCGATAGTTAAAGCAACAAAATATAACGACATGAAATAAAATCGCAAAACTGCCTGTGGTCCCTGCAAGATCGTACACGAAAATAGGTAATATCTGGGCATCCAAGACTGTTGAGCCAGCCTCACAGATGACAATGTTCAGATTGTCTAAGAGATGGCCGTATCGTGCCCTGTGTGGATGCCCTGGGGAGAGCTGAGCCATTAGGAAGTGTCAAAGGCACAGCCAGACCCAGCACCTCTTCCCTCAGAAGCCTGAACATTTACAAACCTAGGGAAGGAGAAGGCTGTGATCCCATGTACCAGGAGTCCTGCTCTTTTTGCAATTGCTCATTGGCTGTCCCCAGGATATCAGAGGGTCATCAGGGTGGCTAATCACAGAGCATGTCAGATACTGTACCAATGCCATGGGGGGGGTGAGGAGAGAGAGGAGTGAGGGGAGGGAGAGAAAGAGAGAAAGAGGAGAGAAATTGTGCCTGTGAGAGAGAGAGAGAGAGAGACAGAGAGACAGACAGACAGAGAGAGAGGGGAGAGAGAGAGACACACACACAGAGGGGGGGGGTGAGGAGAGAGAGGAGTGAGGGGAGGGAGAGAAAGAGAGAAAGAGGAGAGAAATTGTGCCTGTGCCTCTCCTGGGTTCACAGATAGTTCCTCTTTGGTTGGAATGGGGTTCTCGTCTCTACCCTAACTTCAAAGGGAGCTACTAAAGGTCATATTCAGAGTGTACTGAGAGAGAAAATCTAGTATCGAGAAAAGATACATGGCTGATGGGAAAGCAATTAAGATCTGAGTCCCTTGGTGGTTTATAAGCCAGACTGTTACAAGGAGAAATGTCTATTTAGCTCAGTGAAAAGACGCCTCTTTATGATTTTTTGTTTTGTTTTGTTTTTCAAGACAGGGTTTCACTGTAGTTTTAGAGCCTGTCTTGGAACTAGCTCTTGTAGACCAGGCTGGCCTTGAACTCACAGAGATCCGCCTGCCTCTGCCTCCCAAGTACTGGGATTATATAGCTGATCCCTCAAATGGACTCTTCCACCCTAAACAGCTTCCATTTTCTTTGGATGTTTAAAAGCAGTATATGCTCATAATAAAAACTGTTCAAATGTATTTTTAAAGGTAATTACCACAGATCTCAGTATTTGAAGACAGTATGTGCTTGCATCTGGAACTTTTGGATTATCTGCCTATGTATTACCCTCTGTGACTATGGCTGTAGTTGGGTCAAGGTCTGTTTCCAATGGTTGGTATTAAGTTATCTCATGGCACCTCTGCTCAACATTTCTCAAAGGGTCAACTGGTTCCGGGTCATCGGTTTCACTTCCAGGTCATCAATAAAACTACTAGACCATATAGACAACACACAATACATCTCTCGCCTCGAAGAAAATTATAAATAGTTTATTCTAGAACCCAAAACGAGTAACTATCATCAAGAAACACTGATTCGGGTTACCCCAAATTCCATACTACAATTGGTAACAATTTTATGAAGTTTTAATCGTAACAAAACAAAGAAAATCATAAAAACACGACTCTTTAAATACCTTTGTGGGGAGATCAGGCAGGCAGCTTATAGCACAA
>JAQHUG010000264.1:2809688-2823541 GCA_028555095.1 Dicrostonyx torquatus | reverse complement strand
GATGGATGGATGAAAATAGACAACTGAGTGTTTTGTAGACTTGACATCTCTTCAAACTAATGAAGCATATTATTAGAGGACTATAAAGCTTCAAAATTATGACGCTTCATTCAACACACATGACACAATGAGTTAGGTCTGATTAAAAGACAGCATTATTTCAAGAAAATATGCTGAGGAGTGAAAGGTGAGAAACTTTAGAAAATTGCAAGGCCTGGTATTTTGGGTTCTTAAGTGATACCTTCACTGCCTGCATAGAAATGTTAGTCCTGACAGGAAGTACCTACCAGCCACTCGGTTGAAAATAAGAACAGGATGAGTGAAGAGAGAATGAAAATAAGAGTCAGACAGGAAACCAGGTTTATTTTTCACCGTAAGTCAGCCAAATTCCCACACCCATGCCATGCATTTCCCCTGTTGTCTATTATAAGGTACAGCAAGAAAATGACTCTTCCCATCCCTTCTCCAAAGAAGCTATCTTCCTATTACCTTACTGGGTGAAAGATTGCAGTGGAATGCAGCTAATGATGGGGAAGACATCCCAGCCTCTTGCCAAGATACCTTGAGAGAGCCATCTCTAGCAGAGAACCGCATAACTAGTACATTTAGCAGATGCTAAGATTTACTTATGAATACAGTCAATGCAAGGCAGCCTTGCAGAAAAGTCCTGACTTTGCGTGACTGAATCACTGGGTAGACCCAGTTGCTGCTATGCACTGTTCTGTAAAGAAATGATGTTGGAGAAGACGCAAAAACCAGAGTCATGGGATGTGCTGTGCATTCGTAACTCTTGCACACGCTGGCTGGCAAAGCTCACCTTCCCCTGGTTATTTTGCTAATGATTCCTTCCGTGAACTTCCTTTATCCAATAGACTCTTCAAGAGAAACGTGAATACGCGGTCTAATTTAGACTGCTCTTTTAAGTTCACTTGAATTACTGTTATTATGCCCAGTCCACCTTAATGATGCGCCTTGGTAGGCCAAAATGTCTCCAAGGTGCAGGCCCTTAATGAGGCTCTCAGTATGAGAGATATAATTTGACCAGTCTGCCATGAGGTACACCACATCAACCTGGCCTTGCTCCGACTCGCCCTGAACTTCCTGCACCTTCTTGGGAGGTGTGACGTTTGACTCTCTTCTGTAGTCTAAGACACAGTCTCTTAACCATCTATCTCTCCAGATCCACCTGCCCACCCCAGATGTAACTATAGCATTATAGATGAACGATGGCAGAAAAATGGTGAACTGTTTCCTGTGTATTCTCATAAGCAAAAAAGGAAAATTATTCATTCGTAGACCATCCGAGTCAAATTAAGGTGCCGTAGTCTGCATTAAGGTGCAGTAGTCATGAGGTATTTATTTTCCACATTGAAGAACATAGGTCTTCATTCGGATCTCATCCCATATACACAGGAGCCTGACGTTCTAGACATTGCAGAAGCAAGTTACCATTGTCCCCAGTGTAGCAAAGATCTTGACTTGAATGAAGCTGTTTTGCTGAGGAATGAAGTGTGTAGGTATCTCTAGAACATGGAAGACTAACCGGAATAAATAATCTCAACCCCTGGGTATTGGGAGGAGGATTTTGTGGGTGGTCCCTGAGCCCACGGAGGCCAGCAGAGTGTCTATCGGTTTGAGGCAAGAAGGAAGTACAGTTCAGCACGACTCAGTAGCTGGAGTTGGTTCACACTTCAAGAATCTGACACGGGGCAATCGATTTTAGGCACATTTAATTTAGTTAATTTAATTTAATTTAATTAGGCACAATTTGGAAGCTTCCTGGTGATGACTGACTCAGTCCTGTGTGCACAATAAACATGGTCCACCATAGCTAGGTTGTGCAGTGCTGGGGTTTGAGCCCAGTGTTCATTGCATGCTGTGCTAACACTCACCAGCTGAGCTGTGCCTGCAGACCACAGTAGCGAATCTGCTGTGTTCAAGACTTGACGAATCCCTAGAGCCCACAGAAATGTGGAGGCCTCTCATCTTCTCAGCCAAGAGGAGGAGAGAATGCATTTCGCTGTTCGCCATTGTTACTTGGAGCCCCGTTCTTCCACGGGCACTTGTTAAGTGGCAGAGACACAGGAGTGTGCAGAAAGAATAACCCCCAGACCTCCAGATCTTCCTGTCCCTGTTGGGGCACAGGCAAACTCTGAGTGCAGTGATGAGGAGTGTGACTCATGCAGCACAGGAGGGCACCAAAGGATATTTCAACACCCATAGCACCCAGGCAATCAGGCCAGACCGAAGGGCACACTTTGGGCTAAGAGCTGAGGAGGAGGCAGGCAAGACCCAGGAAGGGAGCCTGCTTATAAACATAAGGAAAGCAGGGAGGGACACAGGTTTCAGCTCCAATCACTGCCCTCTACAGACAAACAGTCTGGTGACACATTGTGATTATCACTGTTTTAACTGTTTAAAACATGTGCAGGCATTCCGTTTAACAGCCCATCTTCCCTCAATCACAGCTTCCATAGCCGTGGTTCTGTTACGAGCTGGTTAATGAGCTATTGACACTCAGCTGTTAGGGCTTCATTTAGATGCCACATTGACAATTCAAGCTCAGACTTAAAGACCTGCCACAAGGAGGACTGGGTCCCTTGGCCCTCTGAGTGCAGCCTTCCTTCTTTGAGAACACTTTCCCATCTCTACACTGGAACTAGTGCCTGGAGCACCATCGTCAGGAGCTAACCATCCCCTGCCCCGACACACACACACACACACACACACACACACACCTGCAAGGAAGATCCAGGAAACACTGGAGTGGGAAGGTTACTTACTGGTCAATGAGTGCTGTTGTGAAAACAGAAGAACTTCCAGCATGGAATGCCAGGCTAGAAAGAAGGAAGGAGGTGACAGGCCTAGGAAGAAGGCTGCAGAAATCTGAGTTCTGGTCTCAGCTTTGCCACTGGTAACAGAGTCACGCGGGGCTTACCACTTGGTTGCTTCTTTTATAAAGTGTGAGGCCTCTCTGGGTTTGGAGTTCTTCTTTAAAAGGCAGTCTAGAGTTGGGAAGAGGAAGGGTTTAACAGGATTAGGAGAGGGCAAAAGTAATAGAGGGAGTACATGTGATATGATCAAAATCCATTATATTCAGGTATGGAAATAAGATAAACCCCATTATTATGTATAACTTATGCATGCTAACTCCTTTAAAGAGGAGAAAGGCAGTGTGGGCTCCAGGCTCTGGAAATGGTCATTTGGCTCGGGAGCAACTGCTCAGGAAGTAACTTGGCATTTCCAGAGCCCATGGCAGCAGACTCATGTGGTCATAAATGAAAATGTCAACCTGCCACAGAGTCTCAGATGGAAAGTTGTTCACAGGTTGGTCACTATCTCTACCTGAGACACACAACTGGTTGCCTCCGAGCTAGACCCAGTATGAGCTCTTTCATCGCTGGGATTCTTTATAAGGTGGAGGGTCTAACACCTACAGAGAATGGCTACAGCCTTCAGGATGGGGTGCTGCTCTTTCTCATTCATCAAATCGTACCACTCTTCCCTTCCCTTCCCTCCTCTCCCCTCCTTCCCTCCACTGCTCTCTCTCCCCTAGTTCTGGGAGGAGAAGAAAGGAAGTGAGCAGACACCACGAGCCACCGTCGCAGATGGATGCAGGTTAGACCTTTCCAGTATGTCACCACGTGGTGACTTACAGACTTTTATAATGGGTTAGTTTAGATGTGAGGGCTAGCCAAGAAGAGGCTAGAGATAATGGGCCAGGAAGTTTGAATGAATGCCGTTCTCATGTGGTTATTTAGGGTGCAGGCGGCCAGTCACTGAGCTGACCAGTGGCTGGCGGCTGGGAAATACAACCCGCACACCTCTCTCCCCTATATACAACACAACAGAGCAGGAAAGACCTACTCTTAAGGTGGGCTACATCATTCCATGAGCCAGGCTCACACACGAAGCAAGCTGAGTACCAGGGCTGAGTACCAGCCTTCACCTATCTCTGTCGCCTGACTGCGGATGCCCTGTGATCTGCTGCCTCACGCTGAGGCCACGCCTTCCCCGCAATGCTGAACTGTACGCTCAAACTGTGAGCCAAAACGAACCCTTCTTTCCTTATACTGATTCACAGGTATTTGGACACAGTGAAGAGAGCTGTCTTGAGGAGAGGCTCCCTGGCTACTTGCAGCTTTAATGACCTTCACCAGACACTAACCTTTCAGCTCGCACTTTTAGTCTCCAGAACTGTGAGAAGTAAATTTCTGTCATTCATAAAGGTACTGCCTTAGTGAAGAGACACCATGACCGTGGAAACTCCTATAAAAAAAAACCATTTAATTGGGGCTTGCTTGCAGTTTCAGAGATTTAGTCCATTGTCATCGTGGCAGGGAGCATGGTGGCATGCAGGTAGACACAGTGCTGGAGGAGTAGTTGGGAGTTCTATATTCAGGGCACATGCAGCAGGAAGAGAGAAACTCTGGGCTTGGAATGGGCTTTTTTGAAACCTCAAAGCTCACCCCCAGTGACATACTTCCTCCAACAAGACCTGTTGTGGAATATTTGTTTACACTGTGAAGATGTCTTTACTAAAGCACTTTCTGACTGGTTTCATAAAGAGCTGAATGGCCAGCAGATAGACTGGAAAAAGCTAGGCGGGACTAACCCTCTGGGGACAGAAAGGATCGTAGGAAGAAGACAGGAGGAGACACCAATGAGACATGGAGGAAGTCAGACATACAGACTGAAAGAAAGGTAAAAAGCCACATGGTAAAATGGGGATTAATAGAAGTGGGTTAATTTAAGTTATAAGAACTCGTGGGACAAGTCTAAGTTAAGGCCAAGCTTTCATAATTAATAATAACTTTCCAGTTTGTTATTTGCAAGATGGCAATCCAAAGATAGTCCAATGAGAAATCTTGCTACGAAGACCACACCTTCCAACCCTTTCCAAAAGTCCCTGCCATTCTCATTCAAGCTACTATATGTACCGAGTATTCAGTAATTTGTTATAACACCCTAGCAGACTGACTCTTCCTTCAGTTACTCCCACCACAATCCTATCCAGAAACTAAAATGTATATATAGTTAAGCATTCAGTTAGTTACCCAGGAATAAAATCTCCTGTGCGTCATTTGTGATTTGATTTTTGATCCCTTAAATATTGACTTTCATCTCAAACCAGAAGAAAAGCAGAACGGGAAGTCAGCGAGGAGGTGGAACTTGACATTAGTTGCCATTTCTCCAGACCAGGTGGCTCTGACCTTAGCTGGCAGGTCACTGTTCTTTTGCTCCCCCTGGCCTCTGATTCTTGTCTAACAAGATTTAAGAGGTAGAAATGTCACAGATATTAATGGGTAGAGCTAATTGCAGTAGGACATGCCTTTCCTAACCAAATTTTTTCTGCATTGGAATCAATATTCCTAGAATATTAAGGAGCCTGGATCAATATTCCCTGCCACAGTTGTCTTCTCAGAGTGGGTGGTCCTGTCCTCACCCTCTTGGCTTTCAATTAAAATCTTCCACTGACACCAGATAGTTCCTATGGTTTATGTTTTTTTCTCCTAAACTTTCCAAATCAATGACTTTGTGCTTGCCTGCTGTAAGGACAACTTTGATAGGCATACATCAATGAATAGAGGACTCTATGGCTTGCAATACATTTCCATTATAAGCCAGTCAAAGGGTTACGCACAACCTAGTTCTGTAATAATGGTCTGTTGCCTTAACTTTTTTTCTAGACTGTAAGAAAAGCAAAGGTCAGACTAAATCTATTCTATTGAGGAGCTACTTATTCAAAGACCATTTATTGACAAGCAAGCTCAAAATAATTGTTTCTGTAAAGTCAAAAGAAGTCTTACGGCTTTTGGAAACTTGAACATAACAACTTTGAGGAAAGGCTTGGTCAAGACAGATAGACGGTCCCATAAGCAAGATTCAGTAACTCTTACTTAGTTCAAACAATCAGAAATGGTTCAGAGTAAGAGGTGGACAAAGGTCATGTGGCCACATGACCTCAGATGTATCTACAAGGGTCAAGTGCTACAACCTTGTAAGTTTTGCATACTGGTCACCAAGAGTAAGAGGTGGCTGTAAAACATGCAACACACAAAACCAGGGTTCTTTTCTTTCTCCACTGAGAGGTCACTCCTGAGCATCAAGGCAAATGGGCAAGCTATTCTTTTCACCAGTGAACACGTCTAGTATAGATACGCTACTTAGCAGAGTCTCAGGGTTTGACCAAAGTCTGAACAACAGAGAGCTGGAGAGTAACTCTTTTAAGTGAGCAGTTCTGACATAGCTAACCAGACACTCCCCTGCAGTAGATCCCATGCAAGTGCCATCCTTCATATTAGAAAGAAATATCTAGAAACAAGGCTTGATTAGGTTAAAATACCAACTAGCTGAATGACAAAGTGTGCATAAATTATACTTCATATTTCAAAAAAAGCAGAATAAAGGAAAGAATATATTTGAGGGGAATGATGAAGACTTCTGCCTTATATGTACTCTGTTTAAATGCCCTGTGAAATATGGATCTGATTAGAGTTCAGTAATTGGGTAGACATGGGGAAATTTTTTAACTGGGTAAGTATAAGCACATAAATCCAGTCTATAGGGAGATAGAGGATGTAGGGGAATTTGGGGGTAGTACCTGGAAGTTCTGGAGGACACAGGTAAATAGGGATGGGGTGGGAGAAAGAGAAGAAAGGCCAAGTGAGAGGAAATACAAGTATAGAAAAGAGGAACAGAAGAGCACAGGCAGTCACTGGACAATCCAAAGCTGATGCAAGCAAAATTCAGTATGATTACCTGATCCTAATTTACGGTGCCAGCAATCAACCCTGACGTTGAACTTCTGACCTTCCTGCCTCCATCTCCTTTTCTGGAATTAAAGTTGTGTATCACCATGCCACGATTATGCCATGAAACTTGAAATTTCATGCAGGTTACCAGTCTACCAATGGAACCAAATTCCCAGTCCATCATGAGGTTTTAGTTTGTTCTTTCATAGCCTGCATTGGATGTTGTAGTTAAAGAATCTCTTTTTTTTTCATTGTTTCGTTTTTCTGACCTCAGTTTTCCAATGCAACATGGAGCTAATAGGCCCTACAGCTCGGATAGCACAGGTAAGAGAATGGCATAAGTGAAACTTACAGTGGAGGGCAGATGCGTTCATATTGGCGCTCCCTGCATCATTCAAGTCCTGGTTCTCCCATTTAGCAGCTTTACAAGTCGGGACAACTTATCTACCTGATCTGTTTCTCCATTCTTGCCAAAGACTGCCATCAAAGGTTCCATTCTTGGACTTGAGAGATGGCTCAGTGGTTAAGAGCACTGGCTGATCTTGCAGAGGACCCAGGTTCTATTCCCAGCACCCACGTGGCAGCTCGCAACTGTCTGTAACTCCAGTTCTAGGTGATCCAATGCTCTCTCTGGCCTCTGAGAGCACATCATGCACATGGGCCCGGAGACACATGCAAACAAAATACTCACACTCATTTAGGAAAAAAAACTTAAAAAGTCCCTTCTTTGGCTTTTGTGGGGGACTGGATGAGTAAATGAAGAAAGTCACAAACCTTGCTTTGCAGGTGCCTGTTACATTACATGTTGAGAAAAAAGGTTTACACTTTATAAACAGATTTATTGTGAACTTCTTTCAAAAGAACTAGTTGGTGGTAAATGTTTGCTTTTGGAGCTTGTTTTTAGGATTATGCTTATTTCAGTAGCTTTCTTGCCGGTCTCCACATTGTTCCCTTACCCTCTTGGCATCCTCTCTGCCATGCAATAGACAGACATTTCCTTAGAACTATCCAATGGCTGCTTGGCTTCTTAAGAAGAAACTTCGAAGCCCTTCGTAAGGGTTAGGGATATGGGTAAGAGCATGCGCTCTACAAGATGAGGAACTGAGTTAGACTCTCTATCACCTGTGTGACATCCTGGCCATGGCTGTGCATCCCTGTAACAGCAGCATTGGTGGGTAGAAACAAGCAGATCTCGAGTGCTGGATGGCCAGACACACTAGCCAAGATGGGAAGCTTCCAGTTCAGTGAGAGACCCTTCCTTAAAGTAAGAAGGCAGAAAGTAACAGAGGAAGAAACTCAAGTTCCTCTTCTGGTCTCCACATGGGTGCCCACATACAGGCCTGTGCTACACACATACACCCACAGGCACATGTATGTACATACATACAATGACAACAACAACCAGCAAAAAGCCCGTTTATGACCTGGCGAGCCCCCTTGGTTGACTGTGCACCTACTCCAGCTGCCCTGGCACAACCTGAACTTACTTCCTGCCTCAGGCCTTTGCACTGACTGCCTATCCCCCTTCTTGGAATGGAAACAGGGCTTCCTCCCTCACTTCCTTCAGGTGTCTTCTCAAATGTCACCTGTTCAAGAAGGTTCCCTGAATACCACACTGAGAGCAATGCCCCATTATTCTGTCCCTTCCCCTGATTGATCTTTCTTTCTAGGATCTATTCCCTATATGATGTTTTTCATCCTGTTAAATTGTACATGATCACCTCCCCTCTCCAGTAGGTATCTTTATTTATTATTGCTGTCCTTATAAAGGTGCAAGTTACAGAACACATGCCTAATGGCTGTTTTTGAGAGATTTTATTTTTAATTACATGTAGATGTGTTGGTCTGCACGTTGGTGTTTGCACATAGGTTCATATGCCTACAAAGGCCAGCAGAGAACATTGAAGTCCCTGAAGCTAGAGTTATAGGTGGTTATGAGCTGCTCGACATGGGGGCTGGGAACCAAACTCGGGTCCTCTGCAGAATCAGTACACATGTTCTTTACTACTGAGCCCCTACTTAATGCTTGACCAAATGAATTAACTCTGTGAAGTAAGACACACCTCTCTTTACTCATGCCTCTGCTTCCATGTTGAGACCTGAGAGTCTTCTTTACCTAGAAGGCAGAGGAGTGATGATGGGATCACAACTGAGTGCTTTGGAGTCTAGAATCTGTCTCTTCCAAGCTAGAGGCAAGTTGACCCCAAAGGAAGTTATTGTGGGCAGAAAAACTAGTGAATGTTTCCAGGAGGAAAGAAAAGCCTGGCACACTCCAGCATGTTCCATTGCCAGATAATTCAGGAAGCAAGGAGTGAACTCAAAGGTCCTTTTGTCTAAGGTAGAAGAAACGGGCTATACTCTTCAGGGTTCACCTGCCGCACCCTGGATATAGCATCTTTGTCCTCAATGGGGATGGCATCAAGCATTTCAGTAGGAATAGGAATATGATGGCCATGGCAGGAACTTTCATTCGCTGACATATGGGGCTGGTTCTGCACTCACAGACCCAGGAGACTGTGGGTATATGTGGAAATGAGCTATGGTGACCGAGGTAGTAGGCAGAGGGGATATCACAGGACACCGGCACATCTAAGACCAAGAAGCTTGCTATTCCCTCCCCCTGGTGGCCACCCCTGCCACAAGTCTGAACTGAGGGTCTCAGCTACTGTGCCAGGCAGTGGTCTGAGCAAAGAAATGGGTGATGAGGACAGCTCTACTTCCAAGGTAAAGATCAGAACCAAACATGACTGATACAAACATCTGGAAGAGATGGTATAACCTCAATAATGGACTTCGGGCCGGATGCTTAGGCAAACATGTTGGTCCATTTGCAAAACTTGACATTGGCCTAGATTTGGGAAGCAATGAAAGAGTTAACCAAGGCTCCTGAGATTAAGTCTTGGACAGTTGGGATGATGGCAGTTGCAGTCACTGATGAAGTTGGATTCAGTGGTAGATACTGAACTCCTCGTGGAGTATTTGAGCTTCAGGAAACTGAAACTTCTCTACTGGATGGAGTGGTACCTGTGAATGTCACTCTGTTTAGAAGTAGGGCCCTTGCAGATCAGAACTTGACACAGGGTCATACTAAATTTCACAGGTCCTAGTCTGATGATGATAAGGACAGGAAAATTTAGACGCTGACATCACAAAGGGACAATAACAGCATGAACATGGAGATGGGGGCAAGCTGTGCTGTCACCAACTAGAGCTACCATGCCACAGAAAGCTGGGAGGAGTGAGGAGGCTCTCTGGTACTGACTGAACTTTCCAGAAAAGGCCTTTAGTACTCTGGAAACCCTGCACTCCTTTTCAGAATAGAATTGCTCTGAGTTGGCTAGACTCAATTCAGTGGGATTATTTGTAGCAGCAAGTTCATGCAGCTTTCAGGGATTTGATTCATTTTATTACATCTTATAAGATGCAAGTAAGCATGGATTTTTCCCTGTAGTCTCCCAGTTTCTTTAAAAGTTAAAAGAAAAAAAAAACTACCCCTGTGAGTAACCTGCTGAATTCTTATGACGATCCTAAAATTCTCTCTCTGATGACTGAAAGTAATTATGCTCCATTGGAGTAACAAAATCTTCGTTTTCTATTTATAGAACAGATGTTTTCCGGAAGCGATTACCCAGATACAGGTCATAAAAAGTAATCCAACAAACTGATCTTTCATTTAGAAAACAGCTGTGCGGGTCTGTCATAACAAACCCATATTTAAAAAAGAAAAAGGCTTGTCATTTCTCTCAGCCAAACATTCCAAGCAGCATTCCCAGAGTCCTGATGGTCCAGGAATCAAGCACAAAAGGCTCTCACTGCCAGCTCCATGACAACAGTTGGGTCTGAAGGACAACTCACTTTGGCAGGAGTTTCCTGAGTGCGCCTCTTTGCATCTTGGGATCTAGGTTCATCTCATACAGTGTCTCCTCTACAGATGTACTGGTGACTTCCTCATCCACCATTCAATTATCACTTAGTTCTGTTGAGCCCCTACAATCTCAGGTAATGGAATCATCTATTCTTATAGCTTGAATGTATCCCTAAAAGCTCACATACTGGGAATGTGGTGTGTGTGTGTGTGTGTGTGTGTGTGTGTGTGTTTGTGTGTGTGTGTGTTACATCTACCCAGGGAAAGTCTGTCACACAATAGGAACATAAAGAACACTCAAAACACTTCACATCTTCCTACTGATATAAGATATTCAAAGCAAGAGATCGTTTCTCGCATACAATGTGTCACATGCCTGTGGGATATAAATAGAGGAGACTATGAGCATGGGAGTTCCATGGTGTCGTTGGTGGACTTGCACGAAGAGGAAGAGACTGGAACTGGCCTCTCGATTCTGTTTCACCATGCGGCCCTCTCCACCACGGCAGAACACATCAGGAAATCCCTCGGCAGATGCTGAGCAAGTGTGAGTGGATGCAGGTATCTGATGACAGCAGCAGAAGATCACTTAGACAACCACCCTCATAGCAACTGTCAATGGCCTCTCTGTGCTTCAACCAAGTTAGTGCTAGGACTTATCAGGTGCTGAAAGTCTCCAAGCAGCCCCCAGTATCTGTGTCCTCTCCCTCCTTCTCCCACTAATCTTTCTTCGTCTTCTCCTTCCCACAGATTGACTTTCCAGCCATATTCTCTACGAGCAACCCCTTCCTTTGCCCCACGTACCTTATGACCCATTATGCTGCATGAACACATAGAATGTTTGCCAGTTTAAACTCTCTGAACCCAGAAGACTATAAGCAAAATTGTTCTTACAGATACATTGCTGTCTGTTTTCCCATCTTTGTTTTCATTTTGTCTAAATTCAAAAAAAATTAAATTTAAGTCATTCCTGTAAAGTATTGTTTGATTTTTTTTATTTCCATTACCCCTGAGTTTCTTCACTATCTGGTCTTCTAAAAAGCCATTACAGTGTGTCACAAGCACTATCTGGTCACCCCTAGAGCATTTTGCTGCACTAGTTTCCTTCCAAAATTGTAGGGTTTTTAGGTACACTTTTCTCCACCAGACTCAGCACCAGCACATAACAAAAATTTAGACGATATTGTTACAAAGCATATAAAATATTTTAAATTATAATAATAGGAGATACTCAGATGTCAGCACATAATGACCATGCCAGAGCTTCCGTCACCTAGAAACAGTAGATCGGTTTTCAGACTAAACAGTAACATAGTGGACATTGAGAGGGATTTATTTTTCTTTTCCACAAAAGAGGCAGTGATATTCAGTGAAAAATTTGACCATGATTTGCTGTGCTGCCAGCCCACCAGTTTAGGAGTTACATTATAAATTACATTTTCTTTTCTTTTTATTAAACACGTATTCGTCCCTCATACAGGACATCTGACTACAGCTTCGCCTCCCTCCACTCCTCCCAGTATCCCACCACCTCTCCTCCACCCCCAGATCCGCATCCTCTCAGTTTCATTCTCAACAGGAGGAGAGGATAAACAGCTAGACTCCATCAATGCACTCACACACTGTATTTTCAGTCCTGTATTCACAGTCAGACAAAATGAAACGTCTGTAATTTTTTATCCGCTGGTTTTCTCCTGCCTCTGTGGATGATTTCCACCTGACAGACTCTCACCGGTGTTTAGGAACTACACCAGATCCACCTCTTTTTAATTTGATGGATGATGAGAGCTCCAAATGCATTTATTACTTTATTTATTCATCCATTCATCCGTTAAATGATTTTTTTAAAATCATGTGTATATATGTACTGGAAGAAGGGTTGTTCACACGAGAGTGGGTACCATGGGAGACCAGAAGACGTGAGAGCTGGGAACTGAATTCTGATCCTCTGCACAAGCAAGATGCACTCATAACTGCTGAGCCCTCTCTCCAGCCCTACCTTGCTGTGTGATATTTTGATTGTGTTCTGAAAAACCAAGCTTGTTTGGAGTCAGAGGGCAGAGTTAGCCACTAGCTGACCCTAAGTTAACCATAGAGGTTTGGAGGACTGTAGACAGAGAGGAGACAGGAAGCGGTAAGCGGTGAAGAGAGGATCTCGGGCCTTTTGGATGAAGGGATGGAAGAGGAAGGAGGCGACTGGCAGCTGTTCCCTGCTTCTCTGATCTTTCAGGTTCTTACCCTGTTATTTGGCTCCTGATTTTTTTTTACTGATAAAGATCAATTAAATTAATGCTTCACTGTCTCATTTAAACAGGTAAGTTTTTCTGATCTTCTTGACATGATCTCAGTCACTCTTCTGTTTAAATCTAATAGCAGTAAAATTTTATGTGGATGTGTTGGCTTTCCTTCTCTTTCTCTACTCCTTAGGCTGGATGTTCACTTCAGACTATGTCTTAATTCTGTAGCTTATGAATGTTCAATAAAACATTCAATAGAGGATTGTTAAATCAACTTTTAAATCAAGGTTGATCATTTCTTCACTCCAAATGGCCTGTGTTCAATTAACCACACATGAAAGAACCAAGTGCTTTCTAATAAATGACACTTGTAATCCTAGTGTTGGGGAAGCAGAGTCAGGCAGATCCCTGGAACTCACTGGTTACCCTGACTGAGCTGAATTAGTTGCTGGGAGTGGGGAGGGGAGCAATTGTGATGATTAATCTCAGTTGTCTACTTGATGAGATCTAGAACCACTGGGGAAACTGATCCTTAGGCATATTTATAGGGAGTTATCTTTATCATGTTCATTGTGGTGTGAAGACCCCCACTGTGGGCGGCACTATTCCCTAGACAGAGAACCTGGACTGTATAAAGAGGAGAGCTGGGAACACGTGCTTTCATTGCTCTCTGCTTTCTAATTGTGAATACAACTGGACCAGTTGCCTCAAGCTTCTCCTGGCTTCACTGCCCTGCCACGATGGACTGTACCTAGAACCGGAGACTAAAATAAACCTTTCCACAAGTTGCTTTTATTAGTGCATTATTTTTATCACGGCAGCAGAGGAGTTACTAAGGCAGAGACCCTAGTTCGCACATACACACAAAGATGGATGGTGCCCAAGGAATGACATCTGAGGTTGACACCTAGCCTCTCCACATATATGCACACACATATGAACATGCTCATACATATCAGAAAAGCTCACAATTGATCTGAAGGTACCAGGGTTCCC
>JAQHUG010000264.1:2798087-2809043 GCA_028555095.1 Dicrostonyx torquatus | reverse complement strand
TTTATTTATTTATTTATTTATTTTATTGTTAAAAGAAAAATTTACATTTACTCCCCTTGTTCCCGGCCCTCCCGCTCCCCCACTACCCCACCACCCTCTTCCTGCTTTCTTAAGATGGGGCAGGATGTTGCCCAAACCATAGCAGCAGAGAGAGAGATTTGTGAGTTTTTCGGTTGTTTGTTTTGTTTTTGATTTTAGTTCTGTTTTGTTTGGTCTTGTCTTGTTTTGTAAGGTTGAAGCCCAGAATTGCACTTGGGGGAAAAAGGGATGGACATTGACTTTCAGCCATAAACTCTGGGCTCCTAGTCAAAAGACTGTCCTGGGGCTGGGGCTACAGCTCAGTGTTAGAGTACTTGCCCAGCATGCCCAATGTCTCAGGTTTTGTCCACATCATAGAGTGGTCTGGGGGAAGAGACTATTCTGGGTTCTGCAAGACAATCAGTGAGACTCTTGGTGTCTCTGGAAGGAACAAAGCCTGCCCACATCCTCCAGAAGGAACACGAGTCATGGGTGTAGTTCATGGACATTGGTCCAGGGAATGAAGCTATTACAAGTTCCTTTTTTTTCCTCCGTTGTAGTCCAAAATACCCCCGCACATTTTCTGATGTGGGATTCCCCTCTGCATGCTGTGAATATGTTTTATTACCATTGGCTAATAGGGAAGCTACTCTGGCCTATGGCAAGGCAGAATAGCGCCAGACTGGAAGAGATATAGAAAGTAGGCAGAGTAAATAAGATGTCATGTAACTGCCAAAAGAGATAAATGCCGGAAACTTGCTGGAGGGCCACAGCCTTGTGGTGATACATAGAATAATAGAAATGGGTTAATTTAAGATGTAAGAGCTTGCTAGAAATACACCTGAGTCATTGACCAAACAGTGTTGTAATTAATATAGTTTCTGTGTGTTATTTGGGTCTGGGCAGCCAGGAACAAAAAAGCAGTCTCATGTGCTCAACTATGTTCATAGCAGCTTTGTTTGTCATAGCCAGAACCTGGAAACAACCTAAATGCCCCTCAACTGAAGAATGGATAAGGAAAATGTGGTACATTTATACAATGGAGTACTACATAGAAGAAAAAATAACATCTTGAATTTTACAGGAAAATGGATGGAGCTAGAAAACATTATTTTGAGTGAGGTACTCCAGACCCAGAGAGACAATTATCACATGTACTCACTTATAGATGGTTTTTAAACATAAAACAAAGAAAACCAGCCTACAAACCACAATCCCAGAGAACCTAAACAACAATGAGGACACTAAGAGAGACTTACATAGATCTAATATACATGGGAAATAGAAAAAGACAAGATCTCCTGAGTAAATTGGGAGCATGAGGACCTTGGGGAAGGGTTGAAGTAGGGAGGGGGAGGCAGGGAGAGAAGCAGAGAAAAAAATGTAGAGCTTAATAAAAATCAATTAAAAAACACACACACACAAGCAGTCTCTGCTTACAATTTTCTCCACAGAACTTAGGCTAAAGATAATCAAACAACCTTGAACTTATCCATTTTAGAACTAGTTCTGATGTCACTCTGCACGCTCCCTAAAAGTAGGCATGCCTTGTGCCCATCCCATAACCAACAGTCCTCATGGAACGAATGGACATTCCCAGGCCTGGTTTGAGCAGCAAGTCCTGTTACATTGCTTCAGCTAATTGTAAGAAGATGCATTCCTGAAAGGACCCTTCCCACTCAGTGAAAATGATTTTAGCCTGAATGCTCACGAATTTAAGTTCCATCATGTTCATGATTCAAGTCAGCTTAAGCTAATCAATCTCTTCAGGCTCTAAATAACATGCTTTTAAAATGAGGCCCAATGAACTAACCTACCAGGTTGACCATTAGCTCTGTGTCTACTTGGGTTTTATCAAGGCTAGCTATTTCTTACAATAAAATGAAGACGAATATGGCAATGATAGCCAATCACTTTCCTCAAGAAACAATTGCTTCTGACTCTTGGAAACAACCATTTTGCCAAATCCCTGCCATCTACCTACTAGCAAAGGCTAGAAAGAGTTCTCAGAGAAGAGTTAGACATTGGAGAAAGTAAACAAACCTTTGCCCAACTTTTACCTCAGACTTGGTTCTGAGGTGCGAGTAGTTGCATTTTGGACTACGGGTTCAGCATCCAGTAACTTCCCTGGTGTTCCTTGTCCAGAGCTGTGGACACCTTATGGCCACTGTATGTGATGTGATCTCAACCCCTGGCCTCAGATGATTGCTTGAAGGATCGTTTAAGGTAGTCTAGTCATTAGGTGGCAAGCTAAAATTAATTACAGCTTATTCAGAATTAGAGGTCAATGAGGACAGAAACCACCCATCCCCTGCCACCACCTCATAATCTGCTTCAAGTCTCACCTGTCATGTCCCTGGTAACATACTAATCTAGCAAGTGAAAATAGTGATAAGTGATAAATGAGGAGAAAATTAAACTGCCTCTTCTTAGAATTTGAAGAAACGTGCAGAAGAAGTGAAAGATAATTGCAGTTGCTTCTCCTTATGATTTAAAATATCATCTGAAAGTGTAGCTGTAGATTAGACAAAGAGAAAGCGGGGTTTTGTTGAACCTCATAAGGGAAGGTCATCTCCTGAAAAAGTATATTGGTTCTCTCTGTCTCTCTCTGTCTCTGTCTCTGTCTCTCTCTCTCTCTATCTCTCTCTCTCTCTCTCTCTGTGTGTGTGTGTGTGTGTGTGTGTGTGTTTCTCAGTCACTTTTGCCCTCATTTTATGAGAAAAAGGTCACTTGTTGGCCCAGAACCTACTGGGCAGCAAGCTCTAGATAGGGATAGCACTGTCTCTGCCTCCCCAGCACTGGGACTGCAAGCATCTGCCAGCGATGCACAGTCTTGTTATGTGGGTTCTGAGGATAAACTCAAGTCCTGTGTTTGCACAGCCATCATTTCCCTGACCGGGCTAACTCCACAGTTCTTATGGGTTTATTTGTTCTGTGTTTTTTTTCTTATTTTGTTTGTTTGTTTGTTTTCTTCTTTTGATTCTTTTTAATCTGCTCTGTTACTTGATTTTTGGACAAACTAATAGGCTCAGGGGAGCTTGGGATGTATTAACAGACCACTAACCCAAAGTCTAAAAATGCCACCAGATAGCATCTGAGACTTACAGTAGGGATGTCCCTGTATTGTTATAAGCTGCCTACCTGACGTTTTCACAATGTGTTTATGAAGAAGGGAGTACCATGTAATTTTTATTTTTCATTTTTAAATACTTTCTTTGAAAATTTCATACATGTATGTAACATATTTTCATCACATCCATCCATCAGCAGTAACCTTCCAACTCTCCCTAGTGCGGCACACCCTGTCTCCCTCCAAACTTGATGTCTTCTTTTTGTCATTGCTGTTATTACCAACTTCCTGAGTCCATTCACAACTGTCTATATGTGCATATGGCCCAAACCCCTGGGACACGGACAACCTATCAGCAGCCGTAGCCCCCCAAAAGAGTGACTCTTTCTTCCTCAGCAACTTTCAACTGCCAATGTTCACTGTCAAGCAGGGAGCCCACGGCCCCTTCCCATTCATGCTGGAATTTTGATTGGCTTGATCTTGTGTAGGTCTTGTGTAACTACTGTAGCAACTGTATGTTGATGTGTGCGAAAACTATGTCATGGCTGACCATGTTAGCTTGTCATAGCATGTCATAGCTCTCGTCATCATCGGTCAGCTCTCACATTTTTCCACCACTCGTCTTCAGTGTTCCCTGATGCTGATGCAGGCTGGGGATGTGGGGAGAGTAACATAAATGATTCATCACAGCTAAGTACTCACAATTACTTGTGCCTGACACTTTGACTAGTGATGAAACACTACATTAACCACTACAAAAAGAAATTCTCTAACCAAAGTTGAGATCATCACAAACCTACAGATATTAGCATAATCTGTATTTACTTAGAAGAAAGTTGGACACCATGATCATTTAACATAACAACAGTAAGTTCCCCCACAATCTTCCCAATCATGAGCTTTGGACCAGGTTTATAGTACCAGGCATGAATTCCCTCGTGTGCAGCATGATTCATATCCAATCATAAAGTGGTTGGCTACCCCCACAATTGCTGTGCCACTATTGTACCATTGGGTGCATCTTTCCAGGCATGTTGGTAGTATAGCATGCGTGGTGCAGTGCTAGGTGAGACCACTGATGTCTTTCTTCCCCAGGCAGACTGCCTAGCACCTTACTAGTATGGGATAATTCTGTATCCTGTCAATTATATTTTAAATAAACACTGATTGGCCAGTAGCCAGGCAGGAAGTATAGGTGGAACAACCAGACAGGAAGCAAAGGCAGGGCAATGAGAACAGGAATATTCTGAGAAGAAGGAAGCTCTTGCTCCAGGCCTGTCCAGACACTGAAGAAGGAAGGTGTGACCTGCCCAGCTGAAAAAGGTACCGATCCATGTGACTAACATATACTAGAATAATGGGCTAATATAAGTTATAAGAGTTAATAAGAAGCCTGAGCTAATGGGCCAATCAGTTTTATAACTTATGTATACCTTCTGTATGATTCTTTGGGACCTCACTGTGGGAACCGGGCAGGACAGAAACCCCAGCAAGCAGGCCCTCATGTTACACCTTACAGCACTATGTAAGCTAGCCAACAAAAAGAGATTTTCCTGGTTGCTTGAGGTTTCTTTCTCTATATCCTGCATCCAAAGTGAGTGGTGTCTTCAACAAGACAGTCTTACTATTTAGTTATGGTGGGAAATCAAGAGAAGTATCAAAAGCCTGTGCTGTTTTGGCTGCCTCTGGGGACTCCAAAACCAATAACTCTTCAAGAGGCACGTTGTGCTTGACACAGAGATTTTCATTTAGTAACTCATATCTTCCGGGACATCATTGTCCACCCATGGAGAATATGTCTGTACAAACTCTTTTTAAAAACGTATGTTACATTTTTTTAAAAAAAAAAAAAAAAACTTGTTATTTTTAGTGTGTGTGTGTGCGTGTGTGTGTGTGTGTGTTGACCTGCTTATGTGTATGTTTACCGTGTGAATGCACAGGAGCCAGAATAGGGCATGGACTCCTCAAACACTGGAGTTTTGGGAGGTTGAAAGCTGCTTGATGTGGGTGCTAGAAAGCAACCTAGATCCTCTGAGAGAGTAGCAAGTGTTCTTGGCTGCTGAGCTGTTTCTCCAGCCCATTATTGTGTTTTTTAAGCAGCTTACAAACTAGTGGATTTCTGTAAAGCTTCTTTGCTCACCCTGACTGTTTGTTGACCCATTCCTACCCATCTTATTGTCTCCACGCAAACCTCTAACCTGTAGCACTTCCTATGTTCTTCCTGTGTTCTTCCATGTCACTTATCATTCCAGTGTCCCCTCTGATTATAGTTTTTGCTGACCAATCATGCTTAAAAGTACTTTGATTTATGTCTCTCTTTTGTTTTGTTAACTATACATCTTCCTAAAGCTGCCACCATGTGGAATGCGGTGTCTGGAATAGCCTGCTCCTGTGTCCATGGGCTATGGTCAACTCTTGTTTGGCTCCAGAACAAATTCTCTTCCTCCCTTTGAGGGGAGAAGCCATTTCCACGTTGACAGTCATTGCCTCCTCCCACCCTTGAGAGTGCCTCATATGATTCTGTAATAAACCCTGCCTGTCTTCTAACCTATCTTCCGTGCATCCAATTCGAGTGCTTTCTGCAGAAATCACAGCGCTGGGAAGCTAAAGGAAGCCAAGCCAAGATCCCAGGAACGCAATCAGAATATCACCTCCAGAAACTTGGAAAACACCAGCTGCACTATTGACTGGAGCTGTAAATATTAACCCTGTGATGACATAGTAACTTTCCTCCTTACAGCTATTAAAGTAGCTTTTCATTTGATTGTTGTTTAAATTTCACTGACTTCTGTCTGAATTCAACTGCACTCAGTAGACAAGAATAATGAGTCTGGAAAGATTGAAACTGACCTATTAGATTATTTGTGGCTCTACCCTCTCTCCCTTCTCCAATTTCCCTGTCTCCCTCCCTTGCTCCCTTCCTTCCCTTCCCTTCACTTCCTCCCCCCTGCCCTCTCCTTCTCCAATCTTTTTGCAACCACACACATAAACAAAGGGTAGATGAACTCACAACTTGCCCCCTCTCCTTAGGGGCACTTTGTAAAGCAGCTGCACGTGGTCCACAGCTTCCACTCTCAGCCAGCTGTTTCTAAGCCGTGAAATAATCTTCCAGCTGGACAAAACCGTGTGCCGAAGAGATGGACAAATCTCTCCAGCAGCTCAGCTGGGTGCCATGGAGATCATCTTGTGATTTCCCCTGAAGACTGAAAGTCTCTAGCAACTCACAGACTGCACAGGCTACATGACCATGGCATTGCACCCGACGTGAGAACCAGTTCTGAATAAGCCCTGGGTCTCTAGCACGAGAAAACCCCATACAAATATTTTAAAATAAAGGCATTTGCTGGTACATCTCTCAATACTATCCTCCCTACTGTCCAGTGCCCATTATTAGTAGCCAAGGGGCCAGTCTTGAGAAGAGGATAGTGGGATTCTCCAAAGATGAATGAAAAACAAAAAAAAAACTTCATTGCTTCCTGGTCCTGTCGGGGACCGTTGCCCCAACATAGAAACTGAAGCTTTTCCCCAAATGTGTGCTCGGAGACGCGTGGAAAGGAACAGGCTTTCACACCATCACAGTCTAAAAGGCTTCTCCTATTTTTCAGCGAGGCCTTGTATTTATTCTATTTCCCTAAAATTCCTCCTGCTCTCTAAGGCTCTCTTAAAACCACTTCTCTCTCACTGCTTTCTAAACTCTCTCCTCTCCGCAAACTGCTCCCTGCTCTTTTTTTTTTTCTGCTCTGCTATATTCCTAATTATCCCTTTCTTTCTCTGTTGTTTTTTCCTCTCTTCCTTTGAGGGACTGATTCATATCTTGGCATTTCTCTCAGCATCCACACTGGCATTCACACCTCAGCCAGGAGAGATAGCTGCCTTCCTGGGGCAATCTACAAATGAATCAGAGAAGCTGGAGCAAAAACCCCGGCTATTGTCTTTCTAAATAGTCACCTTCAGCCTCGAACCTGCACAGCGTCCTTAGTCTAGCAGGTATCAGAGTCCACATGGTCCCTCATAGATTTTCTATCCAAATTCCTGCTATTCTTGGGTTATATGAGGTACTCCAGCAACCTAGAAATAAATCAATCTTGTTTTGCTAAAATTTGCTTAAATGACGGTCTAATGCTTTAAAAAAAAAAAAAGAAGTCTAAATAATACTGATATACACTTTTACACCATTTTTCAATGACATTAAGTAACCATGGTTTTAAGTGACTTATCCAGCGCCAAATGGTTATCTTCCCCAGTCTTCTTACTCAGAAGCCTGGGACCCTTCCACCGAGCTCATGAGGTCAGGTGTCTCTAAGCTGGTACCATGTGCGTCACCAGAGCACAGCTTAGACATTGAAGCTTCTACATTCTCTTTAGTCAATCGTTATTCACGAAGCCTGTATGATAAAAATCGGCTTTTCAGAAGTAACTACTCATGGGGAGCTGACTGTTGAACCCCCCCCACGGGATCACAGTCTTTTGCAAGCCAACACTTTCCTCATTAAAAGCAGACTGTGGAATTGACATTCCAGTAGTATGCTAGTCTGATATAAATTTATTAGAAGATACATTGTTTCCAAACCTCACTGTTACCATTAAGGTTAAGCAAAATTTAGGGTGCTTCTCAGTAGTTGAGAAGAGAGGCTCACGGGATTCCAAATGATTGAATTTGGAATCTAGGAAGGTTGAAGGCCCGTCTCATCTCTACTTACCCTAAGATGTATGTGTTACACTGAGTCTAGAACTCAGTGAGAGTAAGATCACAGACGATCTTTGTTCACAAGTGCAAGGTAAGAGAGACATGAGGAGGAATGTCTGCTTACCCAAGGCTAGCAGTGACTACAGTTCTTAGAAGTAGATTAGACCAATGAAAATACAACCCCATGTCTAATCCTTAATGAAGAAAGGGCTGGCTTGGAGAGAGAAAGGCTACAGTATAGAGGGGCTCAATCATTCATCCAGAATCTAGCCATTATCATTCAACCGAACTGCTTCCGATCTGGGAAGATAGATGGGTCAGTCAGTGAGAGAGTGGATGAACTGATATTGATAAACATTGGGTCTTCTTAATTTAGGGATCAATATTAAACTTATAGATAATGCACTGTGCTTGCATTCCACCCCCACTTCTCGCATCCCCTCCAGTTTCTGCGAGTTCCCTTCCTCCCATATGGCCCTTCTGTTCCTCTCATGCCTTGCCTTGTCTTCTCCATGACCCATGCTCACAATCACACTTGTTCCTGGCTGCTACAGCTGTCATGTCACCAGAAGATGGCACCTGCCTCACTCTTCCCCATTCTCTAGTTCCACAGTCCTTTTACCTCCTCTTCTGCGATGCTTTCTGGGTTTCGGAGGGGGTGACATGGGGAGATGTCCCATCTAGGGTCAAGCACCACACAGTCACTTCTCAGCACTTTGAGTCTCCACTTGGACCATTGCATGCTTTGACCAAAGCCAAGAGCTGCACTCGTCTATGGGTATAAACATAAATATTTACAAGCGGTTTAACTGCATGTAAATTGTCATTCCCCAGTGGAGCCTGTGGCCTCCCTAGTCACAAACTTCTGAGCAGTCCTACAATGCCATGCATACATCCCTCCTGACGAAGCAGGCTTCAGATCCAATCGGGAATCAGTTGGAATTGGATGGGAGAAAACACACCTAGAAACCTACTGTTTACCACAACAACCAGCATCCCATAAAGACCCTATGGGTTCAGTGGTGGAATGCCTACCTTGGCAGTAACCAGTGGTTCTCTAATTGGACTTAAGACCCAATCAACAAGAGGAAAATCATGCCTCGTACTGGAAACCTAGCCAACTACCAAGGGCTGGTGGAGTCACGGACCTTGCAGGAAAACCTACAACCACCACTTTACTAAACCAGCGTGATCCCTAACTACGTTCTGAATATTTGTCACTAAACCCACAATAAAATGCAGACCTCACTCCTCATCAAGCAAATGCGTCTCTGTGGCAGAAGCAGAGACCATTACAGAAAACCACAACCGATCCGAAGAAGTTGTGGACTCCAATCCCAACTGTTGCATCTACAAAACAACACTGACACTCAAGGCTCAGGGATCATTACAAAAGAAGGGATGGAAAGAATCTAACCACCAGAGAGCAAGGAGTTTGCTATAAGATTGTGTCTCCTAGAAATGTCAGGAGCTACACCCTTGAAGAATTACTACTATGGTTGCCTAAACATGACCTGAACAAGGGTGACACTAATGGGCATGTCAGTGTGGATGAGGGAAAACTCATGAGGCCTTAACCTTAGACAAAGAACTACAGACAACAATTACTGTGAGTGGGGGAAACAGTTTTCCCAAGGGAAGAGCACGCCAATTGGCTATCCAGCATTAAATCATCAGCCATGAACACACACACACACACACACACACACACACTCATATGTACATATACATATAGATATGTGTGTGTATATATGTGTGTAAATCTGTATGTATATAAATGTATTATGTATATATGTGTACAACATGATATGGACTGATCAGTGTGTGTGTGCGTGTGTGTGTGTGTGTATGTGTTTATTTCTCAACAATTAAAGAAAAAGAGGCCATAAATTTTAAAGAAAGCAAGAAAGCAAAAGGGACACATGAGAGGGAGGTTGGAAGGAAGAAAGGGAAGGGAGAAATGATGTAATTATACTCTCCAAAATAAAATTATTTTTAAAAAGAAATCTACTGTTTTGGAAACTCTCTAAAATGTGATTTTAAAGGAGTTAGCTTGATTGGAAGTACTTTCCATGGGTACTTAAAGCTGCTCCCAGAAGTCATGGACTTCAAAGAAAAATCCCAGTGCCAGGTGCAAGATACCTTCCCACAGGTTGCTGGCAAGAAAGCCCCCAGAGGCTTCCTTAGCAATATAGGCTACTATTGTTGCTCTTGGTTACCCAAAGGAATTGAACAGTAAAACCATTGGTGAAGACACACACTCTGGATATAAGAACTCAAAACTAAAAAAAAAAAAGTAGAAACTGAACTGCAAGCTTCTTCCATGATTAGCAGCCATAGTGCCGGAAAGGTGCCATGCAGACTGTTGAAGAAGAAAGCTCACAACGATGACACCCAACTACAGAGCCTGAATGCTAACATACTGAACTGCCTGCCAAGCTATGCCCACTGGTGCAATCATGGCATCAATGTCTTGAAGGAACTAGCTACTTCCTGTTCATGTCCTTCAAACGGAGCATACAGTCTGAGTATATTTGAATAAATACCAACAAATCTAAGCCATTGTAATAGTTATTAGAGCTTCCACAAACCATTTATCTGGCTCAAACCATGTTTTCTGGCAGTTGTACAGTCCACCTGTCTGAGAGCAAGGGGTAGTTTCTTCCAAGGCATCTTGTCCAGGCTTAGTGATGGCTATTATCTTCCTTCTTCTTCAGAGGGTCTCTCTTCTGAGTCTGTGATCTTACACCTTCCCCTTAAAGAAAAACAATTGTTAGATTAAAAGCCAGCCCTAATGATCACTGTAGCATGAGGGTTGTCTTGTTGGGGTTACTGTCCTGCCCGGTACCCCACAGCCGGCAAGTGTGGCGAGAGACGCACAAGTTTATTAAAAAGCCAAAGTACACACAGATAACAATACCCAATAGAGCTCCTCTGTTGAAGTACGCAGGTCGGTGATCTGCACAGAGAGAGCGCTCCCCACCTGAGTTTTCCATTTTATACCTCCCCTGGGACCTGGTGACCCGGCCCCATTAATTAATTAGGGGGGTGGCAGCAGGATGTGGTCACAGGCTGGGATGGTGAAGACCACACCCCTTCATCTCCCCCTTTTGTCTAAATAAGATCAATCTAGCTCTAAAATAACTATATACAATGGAAACAGACATTGGACATAAAGTTA
>JAQHUG010000264.1:2740321-2752153 GCA_028555095.1 Dicrostonyx torquatus | reverse complement strand
TTACTGTCTATGATACCCTGTGAAGACCAGAAAGGGGGAAAAGAACAAAACCACACATATCCTTATGAAGTTATGACTTACCATAGAAACCTAACCATACAAATAAGACATAATAAGTCATGTTTTAAGCAGTATATGAACTGTGGGGGGGGGAGGTAAAAACAGAGTTCACACTTTACGGATGAGGAGCGTCTGTCTTTCAATATTGCCTCTACCGTCTTCACGATTTCATTCCTGGAAGGAGTCACAAGACTGAAGGGGACCATGGACGCCCTTCGCTTTTGCTCCTGGTGAGGAACGCAGAGGCACAGACTCCCTGATCTGATTCGTGTGTTGCCTGCTTCTCTTTCGTAATTAGCTTGTAGGTAGATAGATCTGTCTCTCTAACGATCCTAAGAGATGCTCGAAGGCAGGAAGTAACTGTGTCAGATATTTCTTCTGCGTCTCCTACAGGGTTCAAAATGATGTCGTTTTATCATCGCCAATCGCCAATCCCCTATGGTGTTCTCGGCCCTGTGTGAAATGCTGTAATGGCAGAGATTGCCAGTGTGTGCCTGTGCCTCACTCAGCAAGCATTCCCTCGAATGGAAGTGTGCATACGTAGAGATCTGTGTCAGTTAATAAGGGCTCGGCTTTCTCTGCGCTCAGAGGTGGTGCTCCGCGTGGGGGCTGGACATGCACACCGTATTAGCCTGCAAGCGCAGCTATAACAAAGCATCACAAAGCAAGTTGCTCCAGCAACAGAAATGCATTAGATCACGCTTCTAGGGGCTACAAAGCCCAGGCTCAAGAGGTGGGCCCTGTTGGTCTCTTCTGAGATTTCTGCTCTACACCTCTTGCCTAGTTTGGGAGGGGGTGTCAGCTGGCAGTTTTCATGATGCTTTGTCTTGTAGTCGTGTTGTCCCAATTTCTATCTCCATCTTTACCTAATCCTGCCCAGATTTGCACATCTCCCCGTCCAAATGTCCCCTTAAGGGTGCACTCTACTCCAGGTTGACTCGAATGTACCTGCACTGACCGGATTTCCAAATATGGTCACACTGTGAGGTACTGGAAGCTAGGGTTTCAGCCCACAAATTTGAGAAGGGGGCACACACTTCAACTCCAAAGTCACATGAACAATGAAATACAACATGGGCACTATGAACGTAGAGGACTATACAAGGAGCCGGGCGATGGGCGACATGTGAAAGCTGTGGCACTATGTTAAATAGGCACAAGGGAATGTGTTGGGAGATAGGGACCCATGGCCAAAACATCAGGGGATAGGTGGATGTTCTTCAAGTTGGGAAAAGAGAAAAAGCATTTGATGGAAGAGGAGCCGGAAGCACTCGCAGAATTGCAGAAGACATTATGGTGTGAACACCCGGGAGGGGAGTTATTCAGAAATGAGGCTGGGAAGGAAGTTAGAAGTCAGAACATGAAGAGCCGCGTCACAGTGAATGGCCTGGTCTCCACGCATGGAAAGCTAAGACGGGTAACACCCTGGTTGTATCTGCATGCTAGGATCCCATTCTGATGAGTGTGGGTGAGCGCTGAAATGGAGCCATATTGAGAGCCAAGAAGCAAGACTTGTTTGTCTGCAAGTCTACGACCTTATGAAGCTCGAGATGCTTCCAAGAGCAGCAGAGAGGGAAAGGGGGGAGATGGGTTTCCAGTGGGACGCCGAAGAGAATGGCAGGTCTTGGAAAACCATGTACAGTAGCTTCAGCCCCAAGTGAGAACGCATAGCTGAGGCTGGTCAGGAAACCTGGGAGTCCAGACATAAAGAAGCCAAGGAGGAGAGCTCATGCCTGAAAAAGAAAGAGATTTGGGGCATACCTTGAAAATAGTGGCTGGATGACAGGTCCTACATGTGGAGTGCCCAGTCTTCTGACTTAGCTTTTAACACTCACTTCCTGTCTGACCTCTATACACAGTGTCACCCTTGACCTTTGTTTTAGATAATTTTGAAGCAGGTTAGAAATAGCCCTTCCTATCCTGGGGCCAGATGAAAATGTCTGTTGAGGACACACGGCCCCATTGGCTGGGAGAATCAAAGTCACAGGGCTTATGGCATCTTTGCCACCCTAGAAACAGGCAGCTGGCTTATTGTCATAGATACCACACCATCATCATTACCTGGCTTTTTAATCGACTGGCCATGATGCCTAACTAGACACAGCAAAAGTTGCAAATTTTCTCAGAAACTGACCGCCTGTTAAAATTTAACTCTAGATAAAAACGTCAAAGTCCCACAGGCTTCTCCGAGGCTTACGACCATATCCAGTTCACGTGAATTGTCTGGGGATGGTGGATCTTGAGGTTCCTGATTTGAACTTAGCTTTAAGGAATCTTGTCCTTTTCTGGTGTTCTGCATTTCCATATTTTTCTGGGTTTTTTGTTTTGTTCTTCACCAAGCCATAAAGAGTCTGCAACCTAACCTAGTGCATTACCAGAAGCAAGAAGTAATCTTAACAGCTGGCTGTCTCCTAGTTATCCAGCATGGGTTAGGGAATAACTTGAGAACTCAGTGTAAGCCTCAGGATGACCTCATGGAGGCAAATTTTCATTTACAAGACACTGAGGCAATAACTCAGTCAGTAAACTTCTTGCCACGCGAACACTAGGACCTGTGTTCAGTCTCCAACACCCGCATAAAAATCCAAGAGAAGGCAGAAATTGGATGATCTCTTGGGTTGACTAACCAGACAATCAATCTAAGCGAGTCCCAGTGGAAGACCCTGCCTTAAAAATAGCAATGTGGATGGCTCCTGATGAACGACACTCAAGGTTGACCTCTGACCTCCACACGGGTACACACAGAGACACACACATTTACACACTCACATTTACACACACACATCTAAAGATAAGAGGTCAGCAGATACCACAAGAAATATTTCATAAAGGAAAAACATCATTGTGAACCCACAAGCCACACAGAGTGCCTCAGGCTGGAGACTTCAGCAAGAGACTGGAGATCCTTAACCAGTAAAATTAGCATACATAGGCTTAGCATACATAGGCGCTTTGCTGCCCAGACAGGCAACAGCTGGCAGAAAAAAAAAATGTCTTTTCCTGAACATTCTCCAGGGTGGGGCAACCTCCCCGGGCAGGCTCGCATTTTGCTATACTTCCAAATTATAAAACAGAGAAAGCCAGGATTTCAGGGCCACTCCCACGCCCTACCATCCCCACCGGGCTCCTCAGAAGGAAGGAACACGGGTGGAGAGGTGTAAATGACCTCACAGAATATCGGGAGAAAAACCCAAGAAAGCGGTCTTTCCAATGATTCATTTGGGTGGACTACTTTCACACCGAGCTATATTCAAGAGTTCGGAGTGGGGTCATTTGGGGCCCCTCCCTCCCTACCGTTTCCTCTTTTCAAAGTACTGGCAGATTTGGAGTCAAACTCCATCCAAACAGGAAATCACCCAGGTTCTAGGTTTAAAAAAAAAAAAAGCGCCTTATTTTTTAAAGGGCAAGTTCTTTTGTGCACAGAGTGTCTCCAGAGCAAGTGCCTACTATGCTCTGGGCACGTGGTTGCTATGTTTATGCCCTGTAGGGAGCATGCTCAGAGATGAAATCCAAACCCCATACACACAGCTGGCAAAGCTTGCAGGAGAAAGGCTTCTAAGGGTTTGCATTGTCCTCCCCCCCCCCAAAAAAAGAAAAACTAAAAATGGAAATAAAACGCTCCAGTCCACCTCACTCGAGTCCACCAGAATAAATATGAAGAGCCCTGACCAGGGAAAGTGGGAGGCCTGGAGCAAAGAGGAGGGAAGGGGGAGGAGAAGAGGGTTGATGACAAGGTGGGAAGGGCAGAGCCGGCGGCAGAGGGATTGGGAGTTTGGCTGGTAAGCTATGCCAAAGGCAGGTGCCAGCTGAGAGTGGGCGGAGGTACCGGCGCCAGGCCAGGCAGGGGGTGGCCAGGCGTTACCTCTGCCTCTAGGAGTTCAGGAGCAGAGACACAAGCTCGCCCCGGGGCGCCCCTTTTTTGTCAACTCTCCATTCCCTCCCCTCCTGCCAGCCCGGACCAGGGGAGTCCCTGTCGCCTGCAGGAGGAGCCGCTGCAGGAGGAGCGACAGCATCCTTGGGAGAGACACCCGGGGCTACGTAGCCTCCAGCCTCCTCCTAGGGGAGAGAGCTCCCCTGCACTCCTTCTAGTGATCACCCCTACCCAGCCACCGGCCACCAGAGCCACCACCCGTGTCTCGGGGACCTCCACCTGCGCGGGTCCCAGGCGAGGGGAGCAAAGAAGGCTCTCTCGAGAAGCGGGTATCCAACCCCAACCTCCCCCCCCCCCCTGTTTCTACTGGGTGAGAAAAGGTGACGTTGTCAACATTGTGAGCTTCCTGCACGCGGTCCCCAAGTTCAGGGGCGACACCTTTCCAGAAGAAGCTNGTTTCTACTGGGTGAGAAAAGGTGACGTTGTCAACATTGTGAGCTTCCTGCACGCGGTCCCCAAGTTCAGGGGCGACACCTTTCCAGAAGAAGCTAATCCCTGGCGGTGAACATTCCAGCTCCTTCGGGACTCCTGGAGCTTCTTCCGTCTGTACCCCAAGTGTTTCCCGGGTCTCCGCTTGGGCCATGCCCGGGCTGCGCAGGGACCGCCTGCTGGCCTTGCTGCTCCTGGGCGCGCTCTTCTCAGCCGACCTCTACTTCCACCTCTGGCCGCGAGTGCAGCGCCAGCTACGGTCCCGCGAGAGCCCCGCGGGGTGCCCGTGCTCCGGCCGCGCCCCCTCCGCGTCTCTGCACTCGGCCGCAGCCTCCCGGGACCCTGGCACGACCGTGCACAACTTTTCCCAAGCCCGGCCCGGGGTTGAGCATCCCAGCCGCGGTCACCCTAGCCCGCGTTCCAAGCTGCAGGCCCTCTTCGCCCACTCGCTCTACCAAGTCCCGGAGGAGCCACCTCTCCTGGGGCCCGAAGACTGGCTCCTGGCCAGCCAGGAGGCGCTACGGTATTACCGGAGGAAGGTGGCCCGCTGGAACAGGTGAGGACCCTGCCGGGGGACCCCAGGAACCGGGCTCCCTTGTCTGACTCCCCTGCACTGGCTACCCACGCCCACTCCCTCCCTGGGCTGAGGGGACTTCACCCTGCCCTCGCAGCCTGACACTGGGCTTCTTTCCCCATCTGGACCCCCACCAGCTGTTGCAGACTTCAGAAATCAGCCCTGGAGTAAGATCTCAGTGTGCGAAATTATTTCTTTGCAACAGCGAAGACATGCTCCCAGCCACTCCCCTTGAGTTCTCGGGTTCTCTATCCAGTCTCTTTCCTGGTTCCAGGGCCTTCTCAAGCGCGTTTCTCTCCGTCCTGATGTGGACAGCTGCCCTCAGGCCTTTGCTTTCCAGAATGAGGTTTCCAAACAGAGCAGAGTTGGCTAGAATTCAGCACTCACCTCTGCTCTTTGGTCAAACCTGAGCGCTTTGCACAAAGCTATGCCAAATCCCCAAAGACCTTGTCGTCGTTGTCCCCCACCCCCACCCAGTCGTCTTTCTCTCTTTGCCCAGGGTTAGAGACCAAGGAGGTCAGCTGGAGCAAGAGTTAAACTCTCAGCTCTCTGACATGGGCAATCCCTGTCGCTCATTAAACTTGGCTCATCAGCTTTTGGCCAGTGTTCTGAATTGAAGGTAGTTTGTTATCTGTTTTTATCGTGTTGATTTGGGCTGAGGCTTCTGGAGAGGGAGAGAGGGAGAGGAGAAAAGAAGAGAAGAGAAGAGAGAGAGAGAGAGAGAGAGAGAGAGAGAGAGAGAGAGAGAGCTACGAATTTTGTAAACTGAAAGCAAAATTCAGAGTGAAATATTAAAATATTTAGGGTAAATTTAAGAGTGTTTCTGCAGAAGTGGGTTAGAGATGGCGGGGGGGGGGGTGTAGGGGCTTCCGAACTGCCGGGGAGGTCCCCAGCTAATGGCAGGAAGCTTTCTTATGAATTAAGGGCTCTTTTTCAAAGTACAGGACTTGTCTATCATTTGAATCCAGAGTTCCCATTTCATGCCACACCCATCTGCTAATACAAGAGCTTTCAGAATGAGATGTCAGGGATGGTTTTAGAGTCCCTCGGGAAGATGAGAACACCATAAATCTCAGTTGAAACTCGTTGCTAGCCCAATTTAACTGTTTTCTCATTATTCTGCGGGGAGAAAACTGGAGTGGGGGCAGGGGAGAACTTCAGCAAATGAAGAGACATTGAAACTTATTGGCTGAAATCACTACAGTGAATTCCGTTTGCAGCCTCTATGGCCGATGATTTTATATTAGAAAGTGGTTCTCAATTCTACTGCTAATTGCATGCAATAAAAAGGCAGTTTAAGATTGCTTCGCGAGAGCTGTCACTTTCAATATTACCTTAATTTCATCAATAATGTGGGGGGCATCATGAATCAGTGAACTAGGAAATCTTGCCCTTTGAAAAATTATCCACACACCCAATGAAGATTTAAGAATTACAGGCTATGGGCAAAGTTGCTTGCTATTGTAAATGTAGATGCATGTCTGCCTAGTCTCGTTTCTGTCACCTTAGATTTCCCTATGTTACTTAGGCCTCGAAGGAAATTCTGGGGAAATATTTTGGGGGGAAAAAAAGCAAAATTCATCCTCACCAAGTTGAGCAATTGATTTTCGAGCTTGCTTTTGAACGATGATACAGTATGATACACAATTTACTGCCCAGAAATGTTGGTCATTTAATAAGGGATCAGTGGAGGCTGGTGGCCATGCTGTCTTCAGAGTATCACTGAAAGTAACAGTTGCCCCAGCAAGGTCGTGGATGATGACGAGAAAGGTTCGGCTGCTCCTGTGTTGAACTTTGACCTTAAGAGACGGAAACTGTATTCCCTCCACCTGAAGGACTTCTGTAAACAACAACAGGAGGCTATTAATACACAAACTGTCAGAGTCACACCAAAAACTGGAACCCACTGGAGGGGGGGGTTCAGCTGGTAGAGGGCTTGCCTCGCGTTCATGAAGCCCTGGGTTCAACTCTCAGAATATACACATACTGGTGCACCTTTGTAATCCTGACCCTCAGGAGGTAGAAGGAGAAGTAGAAATTCAAGGTCATCCTCAGCTACTTATTGAGATTGAGACAGGCCTGGGCTACGTGAGACCCTGTCTCCAGAAAGACTCACTGGATTTGAAACATATCAGAAGTTCTACTGTAATCACACCAACCCTTACTGAAGCTTAGATCCTGATGACTATAAGGATGTGTGGATGTGTTCATGGAACCCCCCGAAGACCTTGGTACAGGACCAAAACATCCAGATCCCCCAAGCTGGCATTTAGAATGGGCAATGTAGGGAGAAATAATGAATGACCTGGCCAATTGTTGTGTCTTGCACAGGCAAGTCCTTGTTTGTAGCCACAACTCTGCTAGCATTTAAAAACTAGTGATATATAAGTAGTGCCTCCCTGCCAATAATTACCTAACATTAATTGCTATCCATAAGCCAAACCTGTAAGCAAACTATCTAACACAGTAGGAGAGGTGGAGGCAGTAAAATAGCCAAGCCGGCATTCTTCATCTCTTGCCTAAAGGAGAGCATTATTAATCTGAGTGAGTTCTATCCTTTTACTACCACACTAAGGAATGATGGTATTTGGTCAGAAAAAAAAAAATGGCTTTCATCAAGTAACTAGAGCTAGTTTCCAGTAGGGGGTACATATGGCTTCTTCCACTCCCCACCCCTGGACATTCCTCTTCGATTTCGCACAGTACCAGATGGAGTTTGTGCACTGTCTTGGATGTTTCGATTCTCACCCAACGGCAATGTATAGGAGGTCAGTATTTTAGTGAGGTCACAATGTGGAAGCAACGCTGTATGTTGGGTGGGCTGGCTGTGTGTCTTCTGACACCCTGAAGGCTGGGCCAGCCTCCTTCCATGACAGGTCTTCCTCGCCGTCCTGCCTGCCTCTCTCTTATTCAAAATGCAACTGAGTGTGGCACGGTCCAGGTTTAAAATGTAATCAGGGAAAGGGTTCCTGTCAGGGTGTCAGCTGCTGATCACAGCGAGCAAGCCAATGCTAGGCTCCATCAGCCTTGATGACACCTCTGGCACCTGTCTGGAATATCAAAATGGCAGGCGGACGAGGAGCAGGGAAATGTCGACTTCACTATCTCGGGCCGTAAACTAACGACTCAGAACCGTCCCACCTTTATTGCCAGTCCTTAATCGGCAACGGTGGGAACGAGGCTTACCTGGATCCGAGGTAGCCGTTCACGTTTGTAGCTATCCTGACACTCTTAGTGACTGATCTTGGAGTTTCTTCTGTGGTCCACAGCTTCCCCAGCCAGAGAATGTCTGTCCCGAGACAGACATGTCACAACTGGAAAGTTTGGCCTGGCCTTTTGCCCACATATCTTTGGTCAGTTCTTTTTCTATAATCCTCTGGTCTTGGTGGTCAAGGTCAAATAGGGTCAGGCCTCCCTCAGGTAGGAACTCCAGCAGCTGGAACGCAGGTATGAGTTCTCCGCTCTCTGCTTTTCTCCCTGTGTGTCTTCCTCTGATGTCGGGAACGTGGTACTGGCCGGCGATCACAGATTCAGCATCTCTCAGAAGTGTGTGTATGTATGCGTGTGTGTGTGCGTGCGCATGTGCCCATCCCAAGTTCCTCTGCCATTCCCCTCTCCAACGTCCTTGTTGTCACGGAAAGGAACCCTGGCCCAAAGTCTCTCTTTAGAAGTCACAGCAAAGAGACTAGGCAGCTTTTCAAAAATGACAGCTGTTCAAGAGGAGCAAGTTGGCTGAAGTTTTTCTGGGAGAAGCTCTGAGAAGATCCAGAAACAAGGCTGACAGAGGAAAATAGGGAGAAAAGGCCAGGAGCAGAGAAAAAAAAAAGGACTCTGCTGGAAATAAGAACTGTCTAGCCAAGAATTCTCAAAGGATTAACTCCCTCCTCCCAAAGCAGTGTGCAATGAGCAAGGGCACCTCTTCTCCTTTCCCTTTCCCTCCCCAGCACCCTTGTAGAGCTCTCTGGCTTACCTCACAGCTACTCCAGACCATCCGCCACATCCATTTCTCACGAGCAGTTGAGCCTTCGGGTGCCCAGAAGTCGGTGGCCATTTGCCTTCCTCTCAGAGTCAGTAGGACTTTGGTCTTTATCTGAGCATTCTTTCAGCAATGCCAGGCTGAGAGAGAAATGGCCTCCCAGGGTTGGGGAATGCTCCCCCAACCACAGCCTACATGTGGTGGGCAACTGGAGTGGGTGTTCATTTCCATCCTTCTTAATTAGAGCCTGGCTGGGTTGATTTGGGAAAAACTATTATCTTGGCGGTTTCAGGGACCTCAGGCTGCTCAGAATCAGAAGCCACAGGCGGATGGTTTCTGAGCGAGTTAGTCCAGAAGGCCAGGCCAGGCTCCTTTCTCACTGCACACTGGCTCTCGCTGCCTTCACCTCAACAAAGAACTAAACCAGGGGAGTATCACTGATGGCCACCCAAGGAAGCTAGCACATCTGTTTCCAAACGGATCAAAAGGAAGACCCTTGGTGAAGAGCCACCGAGGAAGAAGCCATGCTTCCAGTCATGATGCTTCTCAACCATTTTCTTGTCAACTCTGGAAATTCAAGTGACAAATCTTCCTTGTGTAAATCCTCCTACCTGAAGCATGCTTGTTTCATGCCAGTTCCTTCACACACGCTTGTTCACGTGGGCCTCTGAAGTAGATAGGTGTGATCAGCAGACATCTAGGATGGCCTCCCAAGATTTCCAGCCCTGGTAAATGCACACACACACACACACACACACACACACACACACAACTATTTTAGTAACCCAGACCAGCTGCATTCTGTGCCTGCTGTAAATATATTTTGTAAGATGCCTCAGAACATGGAAACTGTCTGGTATACCTGATCTGATCACAGTTCCCTAAATCAAGATCCCTTGAGTCTATGGGCAAGGAGGAGCAAACCAGAAAGATTGACTGTTGCTTGCTGACTTCAAGGGAAAGGGGACATAAATGACCTTTCAGAATCCAGATGATACCTGCTGACACATGGCAAGAAAACAGAGAGAATAAGGTCCTACACCTCCAGGAAATGAATTCTGCTGTCAGTAGGAATGAACCTGGAAACAGGGAGGTACAGGATGTACCCCACTCCACACTCCCCCAGAGCCTCTAAGCAAGAATCCAACTCAGTCAAGACCTCAGCTTCAACCTTGTGTGACACACACACACACACACAGGTTGCAGATCCACCCAGAACCAGGCCTCGAACCTCCAAAACTGGAGAGGGCGGTGTAGGGAGGGGAGGTGCCTAAGCTATAAGCTTTGTAATAATTCACAGCACAGCAATGTGAAATAAACACCCTACTACTATTTAGTCTGCTGTGTGGAGGAAACAGCTGAGACTGTCATACAAGCTGCCCAAAGTCACGCAGAAAGCAAATCATACCAGGCTTTGGACTTGGAACGGGTGGCTCCAGAATCGTGTCTGTAACTAGCAGCTCCTTAGCCACACCCTAGACTCTTGGGGAAAGCCTCTTCTGGCAATAGTCCCCACTCTGGTTCTGCTGTGCTGTATACATGCTCTCCACATATGCCACAAAGTTTGGCATGCCCATCTGCTATGCCCGGCTATCACTCTACGGAGCCTGGAGTGAGGCATGAAGATGAATGGCCACTTGGTCTTTGCATTGTAAGCCCCAGCTGTGCACAATCACCCCATACATCTGTTCCATGCTCTGCCATGGTGTAGATCCCTAGTAAAGGTCTGTGGAATACATAGTTGTGAAGAATGACACCGGGATTTAGCTGAAGAGATAGCTCAGTGGTTAAGAGCATTGCCTGCTCTTCCAAAGGTCCTGAGTTCAATTCCCGGCAACCACATGGTGGCTCACAACCATCTGTAATGAGGTCTGGTGCCCTCTTCTGGCCTGCAGGCATACACACAGACAGAATATTGTATACATAATAAATAAATAAATATAAAAAAATGACACCGGGATTGGGGGCTATCAATAGCTGTCCATCTCCTATAGGAAAGGCCTCGGATAAAATAGATCCCACCTATGACTTCCTGACTCCTCTCCTATAAAAGTCAAAAGCAAAACCACCCTGAGGAGCCGATGTGAGATGTGGGTCTGGGTTCACTTCCTATGGTAGGAGCCTGAAGAAAATCAAGTTCGGGCCTGAGACAGAAGCAGGAGGGAAAATTGAGAAGGTGCCGTTTGCTAAGATGAAGGAATTTCTTTAGCGTCGTTTGCTTCCTTAAGAAGAGCAGCCAAGAAGCCTTGCATGAAATAAAAATGGGAAACACAGAAGCCTTGACTTTGCCAAAATGGTCCCTGCCCTGCCCCTTGGCAGGTACCCACCTATACTTTTCTCGTGATTATTCATTAAGCTGGAAGCTGATGAGAAGCTGCGGGCTTTGCTGAAGTATGCCTGCGGATGGCTCAAAGCCCAGTGGGGATAGTGTTCTAAACAGCTGTGGCTTTAGCGGAGCAGAAGTTACTGGGCATAAATGAGTACCTGTTATTATAGGCAGGCACTCACGTATAAGCCTAATGAAAACCAAAGTATGGGAGGGGGAAAAAACCTTAATTCTCTCTGTGCCCTGTCCCTTGGCACGACATCCTATGGCTGAAGTGGGAAATCAGGACACAACTGAGTTTGAGGGCTCTGGGGAGAGGCCAGTGTCCAAGACTTTCCACCCATGGAGCTTGGCTTTAGGGGCCAAGCCCTGGGGGCAGCCAGGAGAATTTGGCTGGAGCACTAAAAGACAAAGTGAAGTCCCAGAAAGGGTCTGTTTTATTGCATTCGCTAGTAATAAGCCAGATAATAAATCTGTGGAGCCACAGGAAGCAGAGCACCGTAAGGAACTCTGGTTCCTAAGAAGTCCAGTGCCTT
>JAQHUG010000264.1:2736246-2739504 GCA_028555095.1 Dicrostonyx torquatus | reverse complement strand
AGTGGCCTGGATTTATTTTCCCATAATGGATGTCAAGCCCAAGCTAGAGCTTGTGCCACCATTCCACCACTGAGCCCAAGACACACACCAAGGAAAAGACACACACAATCTACTAAGCTAAGCGTGGCTCACAGACTGCACACCTGCTTCAGCAGCCAGCATTTGATGGTGCTAACTGAAATAAAATCTACACAAAGGGACAGATCATCGTCTCTCCTGGCCCAGTCACATGTCCAAGAGGGTCTGAGTTTCAGCAGTTGAGATGGGCATATGTATATTTCTGGTTCATTTTTCTTTAACGGCAGAAAACTCAGAGATCCTGTAGGGAAAGTGCGTATCTTTATTACTCTGATAAGAATTATGCATCACCAGTAATGCTCCTTATTCCTACATCCTGTGTTCCCCTGAGCGCTCAGGAAGGAAAAAGTCAGACTGAGTGACCCCAATTCTATAATCAAATCCAGCCTCCTATATTAACCAAAGTTCCATTGCAGGGGGATTTAAACTGGGGTCACTGTATCCAACTGAGTTCAGGTAAGATCCACATTTCCCTTAAATTATGCAAAATTTGCATTCTGAGCATATGTTCTTCCTCCTAGGAAGCAGTTCATTAGACTTGCAAAGTACTCCTCGCGTTCTTCGGGATACATTGGTTTAATGAATTAGAAACCCAACTCAAGGCAGCTCAAGCAGGGCTAGGAACAAAAGTAAGGTTCGGGAAGCCAAACCTAGGAGAAAGAAAGGGCTAGCCACATGCAGCAGAAGCAACCTTTGACCTGCCCCCTTTCCTGCTAGCCACCGCTCCCCTTCCTGTCCAGCCCTTCCTGTCTCTGTTCTCCCTCTCTGTATTCACCCATTCCTGAGAATCACATTCCAGCAGGAGACAGAGGCCCCTTGCTGCTGCTGCTGCTGCTGCTTCTTCTTCTTCTTCTTCTTCTTCTTCTTCTTCTTCTTCTTCTTCTTCTTCTTCTTCTTCTTCTTCTTCTTCTCCTCCTCCTTCTCCTTCTTCTTCTTCTCCTTCTCCTTCTCTTCCTTCTCCTCCTCCTCCTCCTCCTCCTCCTCCCCCTCCTCCCCTTCTCCCCCTTCTCCTTCTCCTCCTTCTCCTTCTTCTTCTCCTCCTCCTCCTCCTCACCCTCCTCCTTCTTCTCCTTTCTCCTTCCCCTTCTTATGAACCCTCCTCCTCCTCCTCCCCCTCCTCCCCTTCTCCCCCTTCTCCTTCCCCCTCCTTCTCCTTCTTCTTCTCCTCCTCCTCCTCCCCCTCCTCCTTCTTCTCCTTTCTCCTTCCCCTTCTTATGAAGTCACTGTCCCACTGACTCAGACTGCCCCTATGGCTTCAGGTGTCTCTGCATAGAAACCCTGGCAAAAATATCCAGTAAGAATCAAAGGTGCTGGCCTCATGCTAGGACACTGCAGAGACCAAGAACCTCTGGGAAAAGCCGCCATTTGCACGACATGCTTCAAACACTGCTGGGAGCACAGCGATTGAAGGGAAGAAGGGCTTGTCTCGGCTCACGGAGGGTACAACCCTTTATGTCTAGGAGGTCACAGCAGCCGGAGCTTGAAGCAACTGTTCATATCACATGTGCAGCCTGGAGGTAGAGAGAAATGAGCGCTGGTGTTCAGCCGGCTTTCTCCTTCGTATTCAGTTGGAGATTCCCCAGCCCATGGAATCCTGTCACCCACATTTAAGGTGGGCCTTCCCACCTCAGCTAACCTAATCTAAAAACTACCTCACTGACCTGGGCAGGGGTTTGTTTCTCAGGTGAGCTTAGGTCCTATCAATATTAACTACCACACCATTCAAAAAATAAATACAGCACTCAGGAGGCAGAGGCAATTCTCTGTGAGTTCGAGGCCAACCTGGTCTACAGAGCAAGTTCCAGGACAGCCAAGACTGTTATACAGAGAAACACCTGTCTCAAAAAACCAAAATTAAATAAGTACATATTTAAAAGTAAATAAATAACCTCACTGGAACTCCATGGTACCAAAGCAACATGGAGAAAAAATGCATGCTCTATGTTTATACTTATAACCGCAGCATTATTTTGATATATAATATTATTTTGTATAGTGGTGAGAATCAAGGAATGGCGATCCCCTAGTTCAGTTTACTATGAGAAAACAAAAATGCCTGAGTTCCTACTACAAATGTTTCTGCCTCCCTAACCTGGAGCCCCTACAGAGAACTCTTCTTGGTCCACACAGTTCCAACTGGGTCTAGCCTGTTGGAAGCTACTGCAGGATCACCCAAGCAACAGGAAATGAGGTGTGGTACTGACATGAAGGCTGCTATGGTCTCTGTCGAGGATGGTGCCTTCAAACAGCAGCGGTTTGCTACCCTGCAGCACCGGAGTGACGCAGCCTGGGTGCCAGCCAGGAGCGCCCTCCAGCAGCTCCAGGGAGACTTTAGTCTCTGCCTCATCTGACCTCTGGGGGCTGATAGCATCCCATGCCCTCTGGCCATTACTACAGTGGGTCTCAGGGCCACATCTCTGCCTCTTCTATCCCTTTGTGTACCTGTCTTCGCTCCTGTCTTCTCCTCTGCCTCTGTGTATACCTTTCTCCTCTCCTGTCTGTGTGTACATGTCTCCTGTCTGTCTGTGTATACCTGTCTCCTGTCTGTCTGCATGTACCTGTCTCCTGCCTGTCTGTGTATACCTGTCTCCTGTCTGTCTGCATGTACCTGTCTCCTGTCTGTCTGTGTATACCTGTCTCCTGTCTGTCTGCATGTACATGTCTCCTGTCTGTCTGCATGTACATGTCTCCTGTCTGTGTATACCTGTCACCTGTCTGTCTGCATGTACATGGCTCCTGTCTGTGTGTACATGTCTCCTGTCTGTCTGTGTATACCTGTCTCCTGTCTCCTCTATCCATATGTCCATGTCTATGTGTACACATCTCCTCTCATGTCTGTCTGTACATGCCCCCCCCTTCTATCTGTCTGCATGCTGACAATTTTCTACTGATTACATGCTGGCCTCTTTCATCTGTTACAATTCACCCTAAATCTGTGGCAGGCAGAGGGCTCCCGTGTTCACTGTCTAACTTCAGACTTCTTGGAACTCCTTGGATCTGGACGTGTCTCCTCCCCGTCTATCCTTCCCCTCCAACACATTTGCCATTAAATTCATGACCTATCTACATAATCCAATCTCATCTCAAGAGCCTTAACTTAGTTACATCCACAAAGTCTTTTGCCAAATGAAGACCCATTTACAAGCTCGGGGTAATAGGCCAGGAAAGTACCATTTGGAA
>JAQHUG010000264.1:2723746-2731246 GCA_028555095.1 Dicrostonyx torquatus | reverse complement strand
TAGACTTTTCAGTCACTATAAAATCTAGAGTCTACATATTAAAAACACATGTGACATTCATCTTTCTCATCTGGCTTATCTGTCTTAACATGATGCTCTCTGTTTCCAATCTGTTTTCTTGCAAATGACATGTTAATTTTTCTTTAACGCCACTGTATGTGTGTGTGCATGTGTGTATATACACACCCCACTTTCTTTATCCATCCCTCTAGGCTAGTTTCATATCTTGTCTCTTGGGACTAGCAGAGCAATAAACACTGGTATGCACATGTCTCTCTGTGTGTGCTAACTTGGATATGTACCTGAGTGGCATAGCTGGGCTGTGTGGTAGATCTATTTCCAGTTTTCTGCCAACCCGCCATACTGATTTCCATAGTGGTTATTTACATACATGCTAATTTACTTGCCCATGAAATTAAATTCTTAGCAAGGCATCAGCTTCTCTCAAGTCATTGGGGAAGAATGGGAGAGGCTCTGGTCAAAACCAGCTTTATTCCTTGTCCACTTAACTGTTATTACTTCCACTTGTGGACCTTGGTCTCAGGACTTGAGAGTACTATGATAGGATAATATGTCCAAATGACCCAAAACTCTGCCTTCAATAAGTTTTACACAAATGTACATTATTAAAGGTGTTAAGTTAAAGAAAATCATTTAGTAGAGGCGTTACTATTCAGTAAAATTGACATATTGTCTTGTGTGTGACAGATCCCTTGCAATTAGGTGGATCATGTGACCAGTTCTAGCTAATGGGAATTCAGTAGCAATTGCCAATCACTTCTTGAGGAAGTGCTGGGATTCCAGTGCTGAACCCTATGGCTCCTCTCTTGCCTTGAGGAACCAAAGTCCATGTTATTAGGATCCACTGTGGCTATCACACTGGTCATTCTATGGAGCAGAAGACTTTGGTAGGCACACAGTAGAACTGAGAAATCTATCTTGGTTGTGGTAAGTCCCTAAGGGTTGGCGATTAAGATGTCACTGTAACAGAACCAAACTGGGTCTGGCTAACACAGGAAGTCAATGAGTAGATGAATTGTGCTCCACTATTTTCTGAGTTTTCTGTCCTGCCTGGTTCCCGCAGTCATTAAGTCCCAAAGAAATCACACAGAGGTCTACATTAACTATAAACTGATTGACCCATTAGTTAAGGCTTCTTATTAACTCTTATTTATATTAGCCCATTATTCTTATCTATGTTAGCCACATGGCTCGGTACCTTTTTCAGCAGGGCAATCACATCTTCCTTCTTCTGTGGTTGGGACAGGACTTGGGAGGAATGGGCTTCCTCCTTCCCAGAATTCTCCTGTTCTCATTGACCCTCTCTACTTCCTGTCTGGCTGTCCCGTCTATACTTCCTGCCTGGCTACTGGCCAATCAGCATTTATTTAAAACATAATTGACAGAATATAGACAACTGTCCCACATCACTCCACCAACTCAATCATGAAAGAAATGAAACACTGACTTAGTTTTCAGAAATCAAGTCAAATGGTAATCTAAGGCCCTTTCTAGTAAGATGGATGGAAACTCCATCTTAGTCATCTCAGAGCTCCTTCTAGTAAACCCCTTTATGACCCAGGTCCTTAGGGTCCAGGCGCTGCAACATCTGAAGAGGGCACATCCCTGCTCCATCTCCACACACATGTGGGTAGTACCATTGCTCTGTGTCAGTTTCCAGCTGAGGCTGGATTCCCATCCCAATGCCTAAAACGAGCCTTCCTTAGTACCACCCAGGCGTGCCTCACCAGACTACACAACCAACTTTCCTCTCCTCTTGTGGGAAAAACTTCATGCCTCTCCCAACTTTTATGCACTTCCTACTCCCTGTCAGTATGCATAGCATATTCCTTCTCCAAATCTACACTTTCAAAAAATAAATAAATACAGCAGGGAAGGAGGAAAGAAAGCCAGTCTGCCGTCTCCACTTCCACTTGGTCCTGAATCGTAATTGCCCTTTTACAGAAGGAAGCATGAAGGGTCAAGCTACCTTCTTGTAACAGACGTGTAGGAAGTTCCAGAAGACAAAAAAAAAAAAAAAAAACAGCATGAATTTCTCAACAAATTTTCCAGCCGCACGGTTGACTGCTCATGCTGAGGAGGGAAAGAGGCCAAATCCACAATTACGATCCATTTGTAAATCAAGTGGAAAATAATAGCATGCAAATCAGCCCTGGTTCATAGGCCAGCAACTGGAAAAAATTTAATCTGGGTGGATCACAAGGAAATTTGTCTACAAGCCACAGAAAGCATAAGCCTGCCTGTGGCAAGCCCCTCGGTTCTGCAGAAAGCATTCTCTTCCAATAACTCATGCCTGTGACATGGGCAACGGGGCCAAGTTCAAACTCTTGTTGAAAAACAAATATATCCTAGCAAACTCTTGAGTATTTTAGATTCCAGGGTGTGTACTTTTTAAACCTCCTAAGTTTTCTTGGTCTGCTCAAAGTATCGTCTTTAGGCCGCATCTCTGCTTTCTATGCTCGGAAAAATGATTAGAGGAAAGAAGGACTCATACTCACCAACATCAATATCATTTACTAAAACTGGTGTGTGTGTGTATGTGTGTGTGTGTATGTGTGTGTGTGTGAACATATATGTGTGTATATGTATCTATGTATGCAAATGTGTATATGAGTATGTGTATGTATACATATGTGTGTATGTATATGCTTATGTGTATGTATATTTGTACGAATGTGTGTACATGTGTGTGTACATGTATGCATGTGTAGATGAGTGTGTACTGTGTATACATATGCATATGTGATGTGGGATTCCCCTCTGTATGCTGTGGATATCATTGGTTAATAAAGAAACTGCTTTGGGCATATAGCAGAGCTATAGAGAAACAGAGCTAGGCCAGGAAAACTAAACTGAATGCTGGGAGAAAGGAGGCAGAGTCACAGAGAAGCCATGGAGCCACTGCAGGAGACAGATGTGCTGAAATTTTGCTGGTAGGCCACAGTTTAATAGAAATGGGCTAGTTTAGGATATAAGAGTTAGCCAGAAATATGCTTAAGCTATTGGCCAAACAGTATTGCAAATAATATAGCTTCTGTGTGATTATTTCAGGGCTGAGCAACCGGGAACCAACAAGCGGGCTCCTGCAACACATATGTGTGCATATGTGTGCTTATGTGTATGTGTATTTGTATGTATGTGTGTACATGTGTGGGAATGTATGTGTATGTATGCAAATATGAGTGTGTGTAAATGTAAGCATATGTGCGTATGGGTGTGCAACATATAATTATTTTTAGGGATGAAATACAATTTGGCACTTACGGACATCAACACTGCATCTTTTGGAACTGACATGCTTCAGTGACTTGTCAATACACCCGTTAGGCTGGGGTGAGTCTGACAGCTAAATGGTCGCTGACACATATTTACAGCAAAGAAATTAAGTAATATTTTTAATTTTTGCACTACAGAAGCGGCACAGTGTATGAGGCCCTAAGGAAGGCTTTTATGCTGTCCATGGAAAATATTAAATTGCTCGGAGTCTAAAATCCATCATCACAGTTTTCAGGCTGTCATCAGGGGATTAAGTGCTTTATTTCCTCATGATTCCGTGGCTCTAGTCCAGGGTTTCTAACCCCAGTATTACTGACCTCTGGGGCCAGATAATCTCCTGTGGTGAGACTTTGTTAATTGCATCATAGGACTGTCCCAGTCTCTCTCTCTCTCTCTCTCTCTCTCTCTCTCTCTCTCTCTCTCTCTCTCTCTCTCTCTCTCTCTCTCTCTCTCTCCTCTCTGTCCACTAGTTATGGCCACGACCAGGGTCTCCAGACTTTGTCAGCTGTTGTTTGGGAATGAAATCAGTCCTTGCTGAGACCCACAGGCCTGTGCAAAGGAAGCAACAGTCATGAGAAAAGTCTGCGGCCGCGAGATCCCTGCTCAGTTCAACACCACGTCACAGTGAGGCCAGAGCTCTTTGGACTAGCAGTCACTGTTAACATTCATGATTGCACATTGAATGTGCATACAGCAATAGATCCCGGAGCTCTGGGAGGAGGTGTCCTCTAAGCCACAGGCTTCCTTTCAGAACTTCTCCAAACTTTGACCTGTCTTCTGTGTACTGATGCTCAGCCACAAGGTCACGGTTCAGTTTCTTTTTGTATAATCATTTGTCTGGGACCAGTGATGTTTATTAACCATTTGGTTCTTAGTTCCACGCCCAGGACTAAAGTCTAGGAAACTGCTTGGCTAGATGGGATCTTTCAGTCCCCTGTTGTGACTCTGGGAATCTCTTAGACTAGAGGGTCCTTTTTCTGTTTTCCTCCAGAGTGCATAGATACCCACAGCTCCAGCAATCAATCTCAATGTTGCAGCAGAGGGAAATCTTAACACCAACTCCAAGAATGCCCCTTCTAGCTTGCCATAATCATCTCCTTCAATCTGGGAGCCATTTAGACCCAAATCTGTGAAGTCATCCAAAATGATCCAGGTAACAAGTCCGGCCATATTGTTAAACCAAGAAAAAGAAGTCACACCTAGACTCCTAAGTACCTGGGATTCCTAATTTGATCTAAGATTCCTGTATTAGTTAGGCACCTTGTTCTTGGTTCCTAACTGATGTCTTCTACGATACTCTCAAACAGATGCAAGACCTAAGTGAAGGCTGAGCCCTGTAGATGCTTGCAGTAATGCATCGGAAAGCCAACAAATGAGTAAGAGAACTCTGTCCTAAAAGAGACAGGATTCCGTCCCTCAAGAGATTCTTTCCCCCAAGGTTTGGAACTGGAAGGTGTTTATACATCAGGAAACTCATCTACACAGCGAATAACTAGTAACTTATAGCGTAATTTACTGTGTGTGTTGCACTTTAGTAAACTTTATAAACTGAAGAGGGTGTGAAAGAAATCCAAAACAAAGTCATGTCCTCTAGAGCTTTAGAACTTGGTCGAGAAAAATGACACATGGCCAGAGGCCTTTCGCTGATAACGCTGAGTTTAGAAAAACTTCAGAGACACACCTCCCTCCTTTCTGCCTTTCTGTTCAGGATCCCAGGTACCAGTGACTAAGGTCCACAAATCTCATCCCAGAGGATAGGGAAGGGGGATATCCATCTTAGCCTTCCACCAGCCAACGGCACCTCCTGGAATTGCTCAAGGCTGCATGGCTCTAGGAAATGAGTTGTGGTCCAACCAATTAGAAAATAATTAAGGTATTATCACCCAGTTCCTCCCTGAGGACCCTCATGGTCAATGTCTGCTCTGCTAACAGTGACTTTAATAAAACCTTGCTTCCCTGGCATGCAATGTAAAGGACTATGCTTGAGGGGATTCTGCATCCTTGCTCCTGGAAGTTAGGCTGTGGCAAGATGCCAGCAGGAGAGTAGTGAGCTCGGCAGAAATGACAGAAGACCTTGCTGTGCCCCGTTTAGTCCTTCCTGACTCAGAAGGACTTGAAAGCTTAGGATGACACCACAGAAGGAAGAGAAGGTAAGGGGGAGATTTCTGGACGCTTTAGTGCAGCAAGCCTAGAATATCCGTAATACAAATGTATGATGCCAATAAAGCAAGCATATGGTATCTATCTATAGACATGAAAGGCTGGTCCTCTTCTACGGACTGAGTCTGTGGGTCTCACTACTGCCCTTCCAGAAAGAGACAGGGAATAATTCTCATAGAGCTGCACATCACCATGGGTCAGATGTGGAACACACTCCTTCACCCAAACCCTACTTACATGTCAAATTCTAAGAACCCAATGTTTAACAAAAAACAGGAAAAAATTTTCCCCATAGTGCTTGGGGTGGAAAATCATAAACAAAGGAGAGATGGAGAGTGTAAAATATATGAAAGAACGAGGGATTGTGCAATGGAACACAGAAAGGAGGATGTGGGGCCTGTCTGGGGGATGACACAGTTGCCCAAGAACTGAGATTCTAGCTGATGGATAGGAAAGTAAGGACCCAGGCCTGGTGGTGCACTTGTAATCTCAGCATTTGGGATGCTGAAGCAGAAACATCATAAATTACTCCTACATAAGGAGTTCCAGACTAGCCTTAGCCACATAGCAAGAACAGAGAGAGGACCAAGTGTAGATAAATTAGGTCAGCACGATAAATAACCAAGCCAGCTCAAGAACGGGTATTTTTAATGATTGAAAAGAGGGAAAATTCACACTACAAGGGTGGTAGGCCCGACATCCTATCCATTCGGCGGACACCGCATGGAGAAAGAGAGCACCTGTGTTCTCTCGGTTTTTCTACCTGGGGGTCCAGGTAGCCACACCCTAACTAGATGTGATTGGTTGATAGTTTCCCCATCAACCAAGGAAGGCAAAGAGGAGAAGAACAAGGCTGAGGAAAGAGCCTGTATGGAGTCCTCCTGATGGGTGGATCATTGGGCCCTACCCAGAGGAGAACATGGGCCTTGACCACCTGACCCCAGAGACCTCTGCACGTGGTAGAGATGTTCTCCTATCACAAGGGAGCACTACCGAGTTGAAAGGTGGCTGCCATGTTGCTGAATCAAACTCAGTTTTACTGTGCTTAAATCTTAATGTGTTCAAATGTAAATAGTCACATGTTCCCGGTACAGGCTCTGAATCTGAAGTGAAAGAAGTTTGTCTGTAGCAGCAATGCAGAGACATTAAATACTTCTGGGCAGGAGGGTGGCAGGACACGAACTGTGGTTTGGAGAAAGGCAATCTTTCCAGCTACAGTAAGAACAGATTAAGGGGCGTGTGAGTGGGTAGGACCACATAAGGCGCTATTGATGATGTCCAGTTGACTTGGACTCTGGTGATGATGGCGGAGAGTAGAGGAGTAGAGAGAGACAAAACCAGTGAAGAGGTAAGAGCTGCATGATTTGGTGCTGTGGCAGACACTGTAGGAGGAGGGAATTTAGGATACTTCTGGGATTCTAGCTCAACGAGATGGATAGTGACATGGTCAGAATGCTGTCTCCGTACCAAGCTCTGCACTCACCCTCCAGTTTCTGTACGCTGTGTTGCCAGTGGCTAAGACACTGACCTAACCCTTAGAAAGATCTAGACATATCTGAGAGCTTTACTTTATACATTGAAGAGGAAAGTGGCTATAGGCAAGTAATACCTGAAGGCTTTTGTATTGATTTAGTTTCTGTTGCTGTTATAACACACCCTAATAAAAGCAGCTTAACGGATAGAGCCTTTTTGCTGGTTTGTAGTCTCCAAGGGACACAGTTCATGAAGGCTGGGAAGGCAGGAAAGCTGGGGTGTGAGAATGGTCAACAGTCAGGAAGCTGAGAAAGAGCAGTCTCTTGTTTCCTCCAGCAAGGTCACACTTCCTAGAGCAGTGGTTCTCAACCTTCCTAATGCTGAGACCCTTTAATACAGTTCCTCGTGTCGTGGTGATCCCCTGGTGCGGGACAATTCTGTCAATCATGTTTTAAATAAACGCTGATTGGCCAGGCAGGAAGTATAGGCGGGAAAACCAGACAGGAAGTAGAGGTGGAGCAATGAGAACAGTAGAAATTGGGAAGCAGGAAGCTTTCCTGGCATTCCTGC
>JAQHUG010000264.1:2711826-2723317 GCA_028555095.1 Dicrostonyx torquatus | reverse complement strand
ATAAATTAACCTGTGTTTATTCATCAACATTCTGCCACGTGGCTCGGTTACTTCTCTTCTGAACTGTATGTCTGATGTCTTCAGTGTCTGGCTGGTCTCCTGCATGCCTAGATTCATCCAGAGTTCCTCTCTCTGCCAGGAAGTCCCACCTATTCTCCTCTAACTATTGGTCATTCAGCTCTTTATTGAACCAACCATGGTGACACATCTTCACAGAGTATAAGCAAATATTCTGCAATAAATATCTGTGTTTTCTGATGGTCTTAGGCAACCCCTGTGAAAAGGTTGTTTGACTCCAAGGGGTCATGACCCACAGGTTGAAAACAACTGACCTAAAGGTTCCACAGGCTTCCCAAACAATGCCACTATCTTAGGGACCAAGCATTCAAACACACGAGCCTATGGGGGTATTCCATATTCAAACCATAACACCGTGTTTTGTTTGTTTTGTTGAGACAGAGTCTCACTATGTAGCCCTGGCTGTCCTAGAACTCACTATATAGACCAAGTTGGCCTCAAATTCACAGAGTTACTGCCTGACTCTGCCACCTGAGTGCTGTGATTAAAGGCATGTGTCACTATCCTGCTCATAATACCTCTGAATGTTGGGATTTCCTTGTTTGGGAAAAGGGTCTTTGCAGGTGAGATTAAGTCAAAGATTTTGAAAAGACCAAGATAATCCTGGACTCAGTAAATCCTAAATGCTGCCATCAGTACATATCCTTATAAGAGAGAAGAGGAAAATCAAGATGATCATGTGGGCAAAGACTAGCGTGCTGTAGCTACAAGCCCAGGAATGCCAAGAGCGCCAAAAGTTGAAAAAAAAAAATGAATGGAACTGGGTGTGATGCAGTACACCTGCAATCCCAGCACTTTGAAGGTCTCAGAGACAGGATGGTTGCAACAATTCAAGACTAGTCTAACCTACATAACAAGTTCTAAGCCAGCCAGGGATATAGAGTGAGATCCTGTCTCAAAACAAAACAAAAAAGAATTAATGGATAGATTCTACTCAAGGGTCTTCAGAGAGCATGTCATCCTGCTGACTCCTTCATTTGGGATTTCTGGACCACTGAAATGAGATAAGACGTTCCTGTGGTTTTAAGACATCAAGATGGTGGTGATTTGTCATGGAAACCACAGAACATAAACACTCCCTGCTCTGTCATTTTACCTCAGAATGATGACAGCCTGTGCCAGACCAAAGGGAACCCAAAATCCCAGATACTCAGACTCAGGATAAGATCAGCTTTCAGTATAGCAACTCAGGAGCTCGCGGAAAATAAAGCTAAGCCTGAGATCACAACATCCACTTTCTGCCTCCTCCAGCTGTCCTGCTTCCTTCCTTCTTTACCAGTTTCTTCTTGAATTTATTCATCAACTGTAAGTCAAGCCATCCCCCAGAGTAACTTTTAGAAACATCTGTGTCCAAGATATGTGGCCTGTACTTGGCAAAAAACAAAATTATATCTGAGGCCCAAATTTGAAGGGATGGTCATGGATTTGGCTTTCAACATGGTGAGTACTGGTGCTCCTCAAACAGGTGTTAGAAAGCTGTGACCTGCCAATCAAACCAGTCCATGACCACCTACTCTGGAACCTGGGTTCTAGAAGCATACTCCTCTGACTCACAAATTGGCTACGTCTGCTTTCAACACTGCTGCAACAGAGTTGAGCCGTTGACACAGACCATTTGTCCCCCAAAGACTGAAATATTTGCTCTTTTTAATATTTTTTATGGTTTATTTAACTTTATTTTATGTGCATTGGTGTGAAGGTGTCAGATCCCCTGGAACTGGATATTCAGACAGTTGTGAGCTGCCGTGTGGGTGCTGAGAATTGAACCCGGGTCCTCTGGAAAAGCAGTCAATGCTCTTAACCGCTGAGCCATCTCTCCAGCCCGCTATCTTGGACTTTAATAAGAACCTCAGAGGGCTGGAATATCAATTTGTGAGTCCTCTGTGTAGAAGCAGCAACTGAAGACACAGCTGTGGGTGCAAGCATGTCAGAAGGGAGTATAGCTCTGGAGCCTGTCCTGGAACTCACTCTTGTAGACCAGGCTGGCCTCAAACTCAGAGATCTGCCTGCCTCTTCAGTGCTTCCATGTTCAGTGTAGAGAGCTTCCACTCCGGGTAGCACTGAAGACCAGTCTCCCTGGAGTGTCTGGCACACTCTGTGGTATATCTCCAAATCGCATGCTTCTCAGGTCCTCGGCTAAGACAAGGGAAGAATGAGCGGTATCTGGGTCTGGAGTGACATAGCTTTGGAGACTTCATAGCATTTTGTTCATTCTTATTATCAGGGAGGAACTCGGGCCTGCGATCTGAGCCGGCTTTGGGTTCTGAAGCAATAGAAACTCACTCCTTTCTAAATCGCACTCTGTATTCTGGAGCAATGCTTCGGCAAATTCGCCACGTTTCTTCCCCAGCTCGGTGACCGTCTTCCGGAGGCTGTAGAGGTGCTTCCGAACTCAGACTTGACTCGTCTTCCCTTTGCTCAGGTTCTCTCTCCCCAGGTGGCTAAGGTTCTGTAGCATTTCCTGGGACTTGTGACTGAGCTCAGTACAAAACTTCCTCAGTTGGTTCTGATGAGCTTCTTTCAAATCCGGGTCAAATCTGCAGGCTGCCATTCTCAGAACGTGCAGCTCCATCTCGTCATCAGTAACAGGAATCTCATCTTGTACTCAGCCCTGATCATCTTTTTAAAGCTCTGCTCTTCTTCCTTCCTCAAAAGCAGACGATAAAGATTTCAGGGTAAACAGGATAAACCGACAATTGTGAACCTCCTTCTTTTGCCAGTTCACACCCACAAAGAGAATTCGGTTAAGATTCACCAGGATATCAGCAAAATCATAAACTCAACTGTGTGGATGGAGGAATGTTCACTGACTTTAGGAAAATAAGGAAGCAAGGCTAGATGTGATCTATATATAGTCCTAGGGCCCCTGAGGCTGAGGCAGGGGAATGCAGTGTTTGAGACCAGTATGAGCTACTTGAAAACCTTGTCTCAAAAAGCCAACAAGCTACTGGAAATGGTGGTGCACACCTTTAATCTCAGCACTTGGGAAACAAAGGCAGGTGGATCTCTGAGTTCAAGGCCAGCCTAGAATATAGAGCGAGTTCACCTGAAGCCATAGGGGCAGTCTGGGCCAGTGGGACAGCAACTTCATAGGGAGGAGGAGGAGGAAGAGGAGGAGGAGGAGGAGAATGACAAGAACAAGAAGAAGAACATGAAGAAGAAAAACAAGAAGAAGAAGAACAAGAACAAGGACAAGAAAGACAGACATCATAAAATTAGTTAAGAGGCTATTCAGGTGCTGGGAAGGGATGAAGCTCAGAGGTCCTGAGTTCAGTTCCCAGCACCACATAAACCTGGACACAGTGGTTCATCCTTGGCTACATGGCAAGTTTGAAGCCAGCATGAGATATATCTAACTCTGTCTCAAGCAAGCAAAAGGCTGTTATCAAACTTGGAGGTCACAATCTGTGCCCTGATTCAGATTGAGCCACCCATCCTCGATAAGCCAATTAAAAGAGCCAAATTAAAAATGAAAAGCAAAATAAATGACATGTATTCAATATGGCCACATTCAGAAGAAAGACAAGGAGAGCCAGTGGGTCCCTCGTGTCTGCCTTCAGTGCTCTGAAATGAGATTAAAGTTTAAGGTTTTTAGATTTATTGATTTTTATTCTATGTGTATGGGTATTTTGTCTCCACATATGTCTGTATGCCACATGCATGCAGTGTCATGGGGACAGAAGAGAGTCCTGAAATTAGAGTTAGAGATGGGAAGGGATCCACCAAGTGCGTGCTGAGACTCATTCCAGGTTCTCAGGGTGAGCAACCCATGCTTTTAACCATTGAGCCCACCTCTCTAGCCCAGAGATCAACGTTTAAATAGAGAGTCAAGGATATGCACATCTTAGCAGTCCTGGTCAAAGTGTGGTCCTGCCCACCATTGACCCATCATTTGGCCTTTAGTCTCACCCTGTAAGGGTCCTTAGAATTGTTTGAAATCTCTTTTAGGGAGACAAAGTTCCCCCTCTAGCTGGTGTTTTTCTTTCTCCTAGGATGAGATTCCATTTCTTTGGGGTCCATTGTTTTGCTAGTCTGATAGTCACACTGAGAGACACAAGTGTCCCTTTAGCATAGCTTCATTTATGCCAGGCCTGTTATGGAACTATTCCATTATCCAAGCAAGAGAACTGAGTTACAACACAGGCTGCAGGAAGACATGCAAAATTAAGAGACTGCGGGTGCAGTATAGAATGTGGAAGGAAAGGGGGTCAAAGATGCCTGTGAAGCTGGGAGGTCTGAGGAACAGACAGATGGCTCCACACTGTCAGAAGAGAACACTCACACACACACACACACACACACACACACACACACACATACTCACATATGAGAGAGAGAGGTGTTCTCTACTTTCCCTTCCAACTCTGTCCCCATATCTCTTCTATAACAGCCATCAGAAAATATTTTGGTGTTTATATCTATCTGGTCTGGTGCCAAAATTATTCCAAAAGGGCCCGACCCAGCACATAAGGAACTATGCACATGATGAAGGCAATATGTGTGCCTAAAATGAAGTGTGGATTGAGAGTATCAGTCCTAGCCTTTCTATTTCCTCAAGACCAAGAAATGCAAGAGGTTGCTTCTAGAACTGAAGCCATGTGGCCAGTGGCTAGGTGCGTAAGGAGCCTGTCCCAGCCTGTGAAAACCTTCTAGATCCTTCTGGAATCCTCTGAGTCACAGTCGTCTTCCCTCAGAGTCTCACAGCCCCTGTCTAGTTGGTACCACACCCCAGTGGCTCTGCCCTCCAGATTCTGGAAGGAAACAGTGCTAGTTGGCACCCTCAGCTCCTTGAATCACACAGAACTGATGAAGCTCAAGGTCCTGTGTAATCCACCTGAGTCTCGCCTCCAGGCTGACCACCTGTGGGTCCCACACTAACAGATGTCCCTGCCTGCGTCCCAAGCACAAACCTGTCTAGGTTCCCCTGTTCTAGCTTGACTAAAACTTAGCCTGCACACTGAGACACCACAAACAAGCTCCAGCGAGACTCTGAGGTCAGTTGGATGCTCTTGAAGTCAAGCCAAGGCGTGCAATGGTGGGGGAAACCCTGTGACATAGACACTGTCCCCTTACTTGTGGTATGTTCCAGGGATTTCTCTCTAGCTTGCAAAACAGGTTGTTTCTAGTTACTCAGTAGAATCGTGGTTCTGAAACTCCCCTTCCTGGTTTCTCATCTTTATAACTGGTAATAATAATAATAATTAAAAATAGCACTCAAAGATTAGGAATGTACTTCAAATAGCAGAGGGCTTGTCCTAACATGGACAAAGCTTGGGTTGCCTGCCTGGCACCACATAAACCAAGCACGCTGTTGCCTACAATCCCAGAACTGGGGAAGTAGAAGCAGGAGGGTCGAGGTCATTCTTAGAGACAAATGAGTTTAAGGCCAGCCTGATCTTGAACAAAACAAAAGAGTCTAGTGTGAAGGTTGCCTGTTAATGCATTTAATCATTGTGGTATACAAGGAGGTGGCAATCAGGACCTCCATTGTCCGCAGTAGGTTAGGTGACGCTCAGAGACAGTAACCCGATCCTAAAATCGTGTCTTGTTCTCAGCTGTTTCATCTGCAAACTGTGGGTAAGAGCGGGCATCTTGCCCCGGGAGGCTCCTCTGAGACGGTGTTGTACAACCTCAGCACTTGCTCCACCCTCAAGGTCACAGGTTGTGGGAGGCGCTATGGGCTATATGTGTGTGCCTGTAAGCAAGCACAATTAGAGGCCGGAAGAGGAATGGAGAGTCCTGTTCTACAGTCTCTGCTTTACTCCTTTGAGGCAGGGTCTCTCGCTGAACCTAGTGCTAGGCCAGCAGCCAGCAATCTTCCTGTCTCTGCCTCAATGCTAGGGTTTCCAGTGCTTGCATAACAGGTATGGGTGCAGCCACATTGTGCGTGAGTGCTGGGGACTTGTCCTCAGTCCCCCGGTTTATATAAACAAGCCCCACATCCACTGTGACATCTCCCCGGGCCCCACAGTCTGCACTTTTTGACACAGGCTGTGTCCTTCTCTGTGAGAGCAGTCCTGATTAGGTCTTGTTCAGCTTGCTGCGTATCTTTGGCACCACGCTCTCATCATTCCAACAGGGCTCCAAACATGCCCTTGTCATCGTTGCTGATAAAAATAGACCTTGTGTTTTGCTTTGTGCTGTTTATTCTTTACCGAGAATGACAAAGATAGGTTGATGTGGGTTTTTAAAATGGCCCTTGAAGGAGCTATCTAGGTAAAGACTAATGTTAAGATGGGCTGGATGTAGGTCCTTCCCGAGGAAGGGATTGTCAGGGAGAGAGACAGCAATGACTATAATTTAATTTAGAGATGTAACAAAGGGTTAACTATGCACGGGTGGTGTGACAGAGGAGAAAGGCACCTTCCATGTTCATTTTCACATAGAGGAGAGTAAGGAAGTGGTTTTCCTTCAGGGAAGAAAGTCAAAGCTAGGCATGGTGGCTACACCTGTGATCCCAGCACCCAGTAAAAGAATGAATCAGGCCGGGCGGTGGTGGCGCACGCCTTTAATCCCAGCACTCGGGAGGCAGAGGCAGGCAGATCTCTGTGAGTTCGAGACCAGCCTGGTCTACAAGAGCTAGTTCTAGGACAGGCTCCAAAGCTACAGAGAAACCCTGTCTCGAAAAACAAACACAAAAACAAACAAACAAAAAAATCAGAAGTTTGAGGCCAGGCTGGGTTACATGGCAAGACCATGTCTTGACAAAACTGCGTAGAAAGAAGCAGGGGGTGAGGGGAAGTTCTTTATAATTGTGGACATGGCGGATGATCCTAACTTGGACACTGTATGGTAGAGAACATGGCTGGCTCTGTCCCACTGTGGTCTGGGCTGTGTAGAAGAGGAGCTGACATCGTCTCTGTTTGTTCTGTGACGTAGCAGGAAGACGTGACTCTTTGAAAGGGCAGCAGAAAGAAATCCCACCCAGGCCTGTGGGGGAAGGCGTTTCATTGGGCTAAGCATGAAGTGCAAGCATGCTGACTGCAGATACACAAAAGATGTCACTGGGCCATCTGGTGACATCTTGTTCTCTGCTTACCTTTCTCCCAACGATGACAACAATAGGGAGGGTTTGCTGGCCGCCAGGAGCTTCTCATATTTAGTCTCTTCCTCCTTCCTCCCATGATAGGATATCATACAGTCCAGCCTATATTATTTGTAAATCTTAGCAAGAGTCATTTTAATCACATCAAAACAATGGGGAAGGACTGGAGAGATTGCTCAGAGGTTAAGAGCACTGACAGCTCTTCCAGAGGTCCTGAGTTCAATTCCCAGCAACCACATGGTGGCTCACAACCATCTGTAATGAGATCTGGTGCCCTCTTCTAGCCTGCAAGCATACAGACAGGCAGAATACTGTATACATAATAAATAAATAAATCTTTTTTTAAAAAATTTAAAAAAACAATGGGGAAAAGATTAATGACCCACTACAAAAGAGTCAAGAGAAATACCAATGCCTCTTGAGCACACGTAAAAAGACAGCCTCACTTATAACAATATAAATATGCAAACTCAGAACACACCACTGTTTGCCTACCAAGTTGACAAGGACCAAAGAGGCATAACAACACCGTGGTGAAAATGGTCCTGCACCATGCATCACAGGGGTGGACAATCTGAGGATCCCTAGCACAGACCTACTTACCTTTATCCATTATGTGACCTTTCTGGGAATTTATCTCACAGATGCACGCTGCTTGTCAACAACTCAGAATTTTAGGGAGTTGTATTATGCATTGGGGTTACTGTAATAAAGCATGATGGGATGGGTGGCTGATAAACAAAACTTATTCCTCACAATTCAGAATGTTTGGGAAACTCAGGGTCAAGTGAGTCACATGGTGGTAGGCCAGGCCAGCTCTCTGGGATCTTATTTTAAAAAGTATTAATCCCAGCCCTGAGAACTCCACCATAAAAGCCTGATCACTTTGTAAGATCCCAACTCCTAATACTATCACCTTGGAGTATAGGACTCAACATATGCATTTGGAGGGGGCATGAACACCGACATTGCATGTGACAGTTTCCTTTCTGTTGCTGCTATTAAAAAAAAAAAAAAAAAAACCAGAAACATCCTAGTGGGCCGGGCGGTGGTGACGCACGCCTTTAATCCCAGCATTCTGGAGGCAGAGGCAGGCAGATCTTTGTGAGTTCGAGACCAGCCTGGGCTACAAGAGCTAGTTCCAGCGCAGGCTCCAAAGCCACAGAGAAACCCTATCTCGAAAATACCAAAAAAAAAAAATCCTAGTGGAGAAAAGGATTTATCAGGCTCAAAATTCCGGGTTCCAGTGCATACTGGAGGGGAAGTAACAGCAGTGGGAGCTTGAGATAGCTGGCCACACCACGTCCAGAGCAAAAGCAGAGAGAAGTGAATGAACTCATGTTGCCTGCTTGCTTAGCTGCTTCGCGCTTAGCCTGCTTCCCCTACTCTTGGACAATGCAGGCTCCAACCCAATGAAATGGCCGAGCCCACAGTGAGGGCGGATCCCCCAACTTCAGTTAACAAGCAAGACAACCACCATAGACATGGCAATGGGCCAACCTGACCTAGATCATTCCTCAATAGGGACTCTCTTCGCAGGTAATGCTAGGCTGTGGCGCGTTGACATTTAACACTAACCGTCATACCACAGCAGGTTAATTACATGATTTCCACACACCAGACTATAGCATGGTCTTTAAAAGTGCATTCTAAATAGAGAAGTCAGGCACCATGGTACATGCCTGTAATTAAAGCATTCAGGAGGGCTAGGCAGGAAAACTGGGAGTTCCAGCCCCATTTTGACTATTATAGCAAGACCCTATCCCAAAAATAAGACAGAATCCTATATACTGAATTGAAAAATTCCCAATATATTTTTGATGAAAAGCAACAAAGCTTCGTGAAAAACTTACCGCACCACATATTTAGAATTAAAGGTGAGGCCGGGCGGTGGTGGCGCATGCCTTTAATCCCAGCACTCGGGAGGCAGAGGCAGGCGGATCTCTGTGAATTCGAGACCAGCCTGGTCTACAAGAGCTAGTTCCAGCACAGGCTCCAAAGCTACAGAGAAACCCTGTCTTAAAAAAACCAAAAAAAAAACCAAAAAACTAAAGGTGAAGACAAAGAGTGAAAAAAGTAAATAACTGGCAACGTCCTTTGCCTCCAGGAAACAAGAAGATGCCTGAGATTTAAAGTTTTGAGTTATTTAAACATGTTTTCTATTCAAAACTAAATAAGTTTTAAAAAAAAAAAAAAGAAGAATCCAACATCCAACATTTTATAGTGCTTTTACCCAAAAGAGATGTCATGCTTTTTTAGGGAACATTTACCAAAGGAACTTCATCCCTGCCTGGGGAAAGGAGTGGAGAGTGGCTTTTCCAACTCAAGGTCACATGATTTGCAAATAAGGTATTTTATTGATGGGAACAACAGCCATGTATAGAGTGTTAAATACTTAGTGCTTCAGTTTCATGCTGTGGTTTTTTTTTCTCTTTTCCTTTAAACTGAAGTTAGCTTCAAAACTGGGGTTCTGTCGTGATTGTTCACCCTGTCACACAGATCTTCATAGTGTATAAACAGATTTTTATATATCCATTTAAAATATAGTGATGTTCTTTCAAGGCTAACGGGAACCTAAGTCTGCTTCTTCTGATACTTCAGGCTTCCTTACCCTTCCTCCAAAGCAACTCCCGTCACCACGTGGCTGCTTCTCTGCTGCGAACCTCACCTCGTGCCTGCTTAAACAACGTGGCCTTTTCCCCAGATCATGACGGACCAGATCTCCCTTTTAGGATATTTCTTCCTGTTATGTTGTCGTCATGTCTCTGAGGATGCAGACCTCACTACTAGGCAGGTGTGGGAGGAAGCCCTGGTGCCTTCATTTCTTGTAAAGCAGGATCAAGCTAGCTGCAGCTTCAAGGATGTTGAGCCATACAGATATATTCTGACCATCAAGAGACACAGTTACCTGACACTCTCTGCATCGTCCCCAGCGACCACATGGATAGCTCCTTGCCTGAAGGTGCTCTGTGGTCGTCCCTTCCTAGAGTAGGTGGAGGCTCTTTTTAGAAGCCATCCTTATCCACAGTTTAGTCTGTTGCAATTGCATGCATCAGATACAAGAATAAGTTCAAGGATAGCCTTGCCTTGAGTGTGTTCCTCGGGACGGTTTCATGGGTGTCCATCAATCAGAACTGCCAAGGCCAGCTTTGTCATTTTTCCCAAGTCCTGTCCTCAGTCTTATCTGGTGACCTTGAGTACCTCATCTACAATCCTATTGAGCCACTCTGTTGGAAACCTGCTGTCACCCCCAAGCCAGACAGGCAGAATGGTGGAAGCAAGTGGGCTCTCTGTGTGTTGAAACACTTTTATATTTTGTAAACATGCAGCCACCATCAGATAGGCTAGATCTGGGCAGCCAGCTTTTCTGAGGGTCAAAAGGCACTAAGCTGTAACATTTGCCAATGGCCATGGTGTAAATACTCCAGCTGTGGCTGAGTTCATAGCTAACTCCAAGTTTGTGTCCAGCCAACTCCAGCATCCCACCTTCCCCCAACCCACCCTACCTCACCCCCGCCCCCGCCCCACCCCCTGCTGTCTACTTGGAGAATAGATCAGTCTTTACAGTTTTACTTCGGCCACTAAAAAGACACACAGAAGGGGACATTCGCAGAGCCACCCTTTCGTCCTCCTCCACACCACAGTCCCAAGAAGAGTGGGACTCCGGCTCTGGGAAGAGCAGCAGAACCAATCAGAGACGCGTGTGTCCCCCACCCAAGAGGAAATTGTGCCAATGACAGTACTGACTGACCATGTACTCGGTTTGCTACTCACGGGTGTTTCAGTTTGGATGCCGCCTCCCCAGCCGTGGGTGCAGCTGCAATCGATTTGACACCGCTTAAGAAAATGTCACCTCATCCCCAAACCCAGCTGGGCCAGAAAAAAGCTGTTTCTCCTCCTCCATGTTCTGTGTTGTTCTGGTTCAGGGTGACTGACTTGGCCGGAGACTTCCTACTCCCTCCAGAAGATTCCCAAGAGAGTCTAGCAATCACACAGCTGCAGCCTCCAAAGAGCCCTGGGAACTAGAGCCTGCCAGATTTGGGGTTTTGTTTTGTTTTCTTTATTTTCCCCTAAAAATAAAATGTTAATAAGGGAGAAATTGGCTAAAGACCTGATCAACCATTTGCCCTTTCCCTTGATTTTTATAAAATGCTATGTCTAGAAAAATTTAATGTTGGTCGTTTTCAGTACTTGTAAAAATAGTTTGTGTTGATCCTTTGTTGGGGAGGGGAAGGAGAAGTGACTCACAGGCTTGGTTCTAAACTTCAGAGCCCTCCCCAGCCTGGGTTCCCTCCCAACACCCCAAGATCAAGGCCAACCAGGAGCTTACTCTTGTGGAAAAGAAGATTCAGTCACTGTTTTGTTTTG
>JAQHUG010000264.1:2668996-2709806 GCA_028555095.1 Dicrostonyx torquatus | reverse complement strand
GCTTTTAGGATACCAGCCCACTGGGGCGTGGTTTCATTTTAAAAAGCAGTGGCAGTGCTCCACTTGCTCTCTCTTGCTTCTGACTGCTAGACTCTGTGACCAGAGGACTGTGGTTTGGGACATTGATCTGTAAGTTTTATCCCCTCCAATAAATAACCCTTTTTTAACCAAACTGGTGTAGGATTGTTTCGCATCTTTACGGGAGTATTTTTGGCTTTTTTTTTTTTTGAGACAGGATCTCAATATGTAGCCATAGTTGTCTTGTAATTCACTGCGTAGACCAGGCTGGCCCTGAACTCACCGAGAGCTGCCTGCTGGGTGCTGGGATTATAGGATATATTTTAAAACTAGATAAAAACATATGCTTAAATCACTAGTGTGTGGCCTTTCTGCTTTGTGAACAGAGTATGTATCATCTTCTACTCCTTTATATAAATTTCCTTCAACTTAGAGACCAAAACAGTACCCAGCTTGTTCTGAAGGTCAGAAGTCTTAAGAGGACACGTGTTGACTTGTTCTTGCATAAGATTAAAACCAAGGTGTGGACTGTCTATCTGGAGCTAAGGAGCCCCCTTTGGAGCCCCTTCCAATGTTGGTAGGCTGAGTTCCCCACCTGGCCCTCAGCCAGGAAGCAGTCTCAGCCCTTAGTGATGACTTGGTGGTCCTTAGACTTGACCCACTCCATCTTCAGAGCCGACCACCATGGTTCAGCTCTTCCTAATGCTTTGCTTCCTACCAGCCTTTTCTATGCTACCAGCATGTTTGCTGCCGGTCAGAAAAGACCTTTGCTTCTAAAGGTCATAGCAGAGAGAGCTTAGTAATCCTGTTCCATCCAACTGTGCTGTGGAACACTAGTGTGGTCACGATGGCGAGGAGGGGTCAGACAGAGCTTAATAATATCGTTCCATTCAACTGTATCACGAAACACTAGCATGACCATGATGACCAGGGATCTTAGACCAGGTCTGGGAATGAGATCATGGAATGTGTGAGGCCAACTTTAGAACTCTATCTATGAAAACATTCTCATATTTTCTTAGCTCTGTGAGATTTGCTCTTTCAAAATGTATTCTGCCTTTGGTTACAGTAATCTACAGGACATGTCTACAATGAGGGCAGTGCCTGGTCCCCATTCTCCCCTTCCTTGGGCAATCTAGAGCTGAGGTCTCAAATTTCATTCTGGATGTCAGAAATAGGAGAGAATGTGTAAACATAATTGTCTTGATCCATTTAAACCACTGTAACAAAACACCATAGACTGGGTGGCTCATAAATAAGAGAAATTTACTTCCCACCGTTCAGAAGCCTGGAGCTTCCAAAATCAACATGCTGGTCCATGCAACATCTAATAAATCCCTCTTCCTGATTCGTAGTCAGTTAGCTTCTTGTTATCATTTTGCACTTCAAAAGAGGCAAGACTGTGTCTCTGGGATATCTTCATGGGACACTGATCTGATTTAGGAGGGCTCTGCTTTCTGGGTCCAAACATTTCCACAAGTTCTACCTTCTGATAGCATCACTTAGAAGGCCAGAATTTCAGCCTATGAACTGGAGGGGGTGCAGAAACATTCTGTTCAGCATGATAACTAAGATCACAGATGGATGCAACCTCTGGCCTTGGAAGAGTCACGGGGGAGAAAGGAAAACTTAACATGGACATGGGATGATGCCAAGATCACACAATAACTATTTTTTAATATTTTAAAGGCTATAAAGTGAGAAAGGAATATGTAGTGACGTTTCACTTGTTTGCCTAACTCCGGGAGCCTAAAACAAAACTCATTAGAGAAGGTAGAAGATTTTTGGCTCCATGCTAAGGGAGGTGAACAGATTGTTTGAGCTCCTCTGCTTATGGCATGATGCTCTCGTTGGCTCTGCTGCAGACTGAAGAGGTAACAATTTAATAAGATGACAAGAGGAAGGGGAGTTCAGATAGGTGAGCCTCTAGGTTTCTCCTCCTTCTCCTTCTTCTCTGTGTCTTCTTCTGTTCCCCTTCCCCTCCTCTCCCCCCCCCCATTTCGCCTTTATCCCCACTCTTTTTCCTTCTCCTTCTTTGTTTTTGCACATGTGGAGGCCCATGGTTGAGTTCAGGCATCTTCCTTGATCACTCTCCACCTATTCCTCGAGACAGGATCTCCCAATTAAACCCAGAGCTCACTCGCATAGTTAGTCTATCTGGCTGGCTTGCTCCTCAGGGATCCCCTGTCTCTTCCTTCCAAGGCTGGAATTTTGGAACAGCCACCATACCCACCCACTGTTTATACAGGTTCTGGGGATCCAAACTCTGGCCATCTTGATTGTTCAGCAAGTGATTTAGCCACTGAAACATCTCCCAAGCACCCACATACGCACATTTTATCCTTCCTTTTAAAAAGAAAACAAAAATGACATAGTTCAGGCTTACTTTGAATTTATTATGCAGCTGAGTATGACCTTGAACTTCTGACCCTCCTGCCCCAACTTCCTGAGTTCTGGAATTTTGAGCTCAAGTTTCACCCAATATGTTGTGCTAAAGATCAAACCCAGGCCTTCACGCATGCTCGGCAAACACTCCATGAACTGAGAGCTACATCTCCAGCATTCCCTTGAGTTCTTTCCAACCATGAGGTCATTGTTTGACGATGACATTACTACTTCTTTTTCAGCTGTTTCTTTGGTCCAAATCCTCCAGTTTTTCCTGCTTGTTCTCCATCATGATGGGAAATGGTACAATTTAAATTAGCTTCACCGCACCCTCTTTTCCAGTTACCTATTTTCACAATCAAGTTTGAAAAAAACAGAAAACATGGAGTGTAGATAGAAAGAAAAAACATGGTGGTAGATTATTCAAAGGCACAAATATCCAGCCAGCAGAGCTTTGAGGGATGACCACTGGGGTAAGACTCCGGAAAAGAGAGCTAAAACCAAGGATAAGCAGAAGGATAAAGTATAGGCAAGCTAGAGGTCTATCCAGCTATGTCTGGAGGCAGCGCAGGGTCATAAACGCCAACGAAAACGGAACACAAGGAACAAGATTAATCCAACAGACTTGTGGTAGGAAGGTCTCAAGGACATACCTACTTCTACTCCTAGCCGCCTGCCTTTCCTTTCATAGGATCCGTTACAGTTCATAACCCAGTATTTGTGTCTATGCATACCCGTGTAACTTCGATGTTTCTTGTGAAGACTGGAAGCTCTCTGAGGGCAAGGAGGAAACAGGGATTGTTTGATCCCTGTGATACCCTAAAATCGGCCTAAGTCCTAGCCAGTAATAGATGCTCAAATACTTGTTGACTATATGAAAGCATCAAGGGAGTGTCCTTGGTTGTTTACGTTCTTATTCCACCAACTTAACAACCCAATCACTCTTCTGGCTCTTCCAGGCGGCACAAGATATACAAAGAGCAATTCAACCTCACCTCCTGGGATCCGCCGCTGCAGCTCCGGCCAGAGGCCAGCTGGGTGCAGTTCCACTTGGGGATCAACAGCCACGGGCTGTACTCTAGGTCCAGCCCTGTCGTCAGCAAGCTCCTCCATNTACTTCTACTCCTAGCCGCCTGCCTTTCCTTTCATAGGATCCGTTACAGTTCATAACCCAGTATTTGTGTCTATGCATACCCGTGTAACTTCGCTGTTTCTTGTGAAGACTGGAAGCTCTCTGAGGGCAAGGAGGAAACAGGGATTGTTTGATCCCTGTGATACCCTAAAATCGGCCTAAGTCCTAGCCAGTAATAGATGCTCAAATACTTGTTGACTATATGAAAGCATCAAGGGAGTGTCCTTGGTTGTTTACGTTCTTATTCCACCAACTTAACAACCCAATCACTCTTCTGGCTCTTCCAGGCGGCACAAGATATACAAAGAGCAATTCAACCTCACCTCCTGGGATCCGCCGCTGCAGCTCCGGCCAGAGGCCAGCTGGGTGCAGTTCCACTTGGGGATCAACAGCCACGGGCTGTACTCTAGGTCCAGCCCTGTCGTCAGCAAGCTCCTCCATGACATGAGACACTTCCCTACCATCAGCGCTGGTGAGGTTCACGGGGTTAGCCAGGAGGAACTGTCTTCCTCCCAGATGCTGAACTGAGCCTTCTCAGGCCAGGCTCCGGGAACTAGTCAAGGGTTGCCACCACTGTATGATTATACAAGATTAATAAGAAGCAAATTGCGTTCCGTTCGAAGGAGATCTTATAGAATTAATCTCATCACAGAGAGAAACCTAAGATGTAACAGAGACTTAGACGCTCTGTTCTCTTCACGGAAAGTGATGTCATTGTTTACTGAGTGCATCCTTTGCACCAGGTGATGTGTTCTTTCTTATACCCATCTGGCATAAATATTACCACTGGCATTTACAAATGGGGTTCAGCAAGCTGGGCAAAGCCAGTGCTGGAGCTAGGATTCAAGCAGAGCCCTACTAACCCCAAGTTTGTGCTTTCAAGCACCTAGGACGGGACAAGTGGCATGGGAAGTTATTAGCAGAGACTAAAATAGACCAAGAATGGCTGGAGTGTACAGGGAAGGGCTAGAAAGGATGGAGTTGGGGCAGGAGCAGGAAGACACTGTAGCCTTCTGGGTCCTCATGCCTGAGATTTCCAAGCTCACATCGGTCCCTCCTCCTGTGGGGTGGGGTCCAAGCTGGGAGCCTTTCTTTGTTGGGAACACTGCAGGAATCGCTCATAGCCCTTCTTCTCCTTCACAGATTACAGCCAGGATGAAAAGGCCTTGCTGGGGGCCTGTGACTGCTCACAAAGTAAGTGACCTGACCCAACCTTCAGCCTCCAAGTGGGGTTCTCCCTGCCCAGTCTCTGAGAACTCAACACTCCCCCTAGCCGCCCACAGTAAAAGGCATCTTAGAAACTCTGGGGAGCACCAAACTGGCCAAATGTGATGCAGAACAGAATACCATCAGCATCATTAGAAAGCTTGTTAGAAACACAGTATCTCCATCTCTGCTCTGATTATCGACAGATTATCTGGAGATTAGAATAGGATTTCAGATCCAAGAGGCACTTGTACGAGACAATGGTTCCTGGTGAAGCATCTTACCCCTGAGGGCTTTAGAAAGAGCTATTGTCTGGCTCTGCCTCCAGACGTCTGGGCTCCACTGCAGAGAGGGAGGCCCAGGGCAATGTTTTTTTAAAATATCCCAGCTGACTCGCATGCAACCAAGATTGAAACTTACTGGGGAAAATGTCAGACAGAATGGGAAAGCCAGGAGAAAAAGGTATAGGGGATGCCCTGTGGGTGCTGCAAACCAGTCTCAGATAGATCTGAATAGTGAAGCCTGCAAGCTGCCCCCAGTCTGGAGCGACCTCCATTATTTACCTAGATGTGCTGAACACACATCTCCACATATGCATGAGATGACGCACACCTTGAGATGACACAAACCCAGAATTTGACAAGCTTAAGCGGGGGTGAGGGGGCTCCTGAGTCCAAGGTCAAACTGGGCTACATAAAAATTTCAAGGCCAACCTGTGCTATACAGTGTGACCACATCTCAAGGTGGAGGAGGGAGAAGAAAGGAGAGGAAAGAAGAGGAGGGGAAGGGAGGGGAGGGAAGGAGAGGGGAAGGGAGGAGGAAAGGAAAGGAAGGAAATGAAGAAAAGAGAACACAGAAGACAGATGAAGAAGAAGGCAAGAAGAGTAGGAAAGAGAAGGGAGGAAAGGGAAGGGAAGAATGACAAGTTAGCAAGAGTCATAAGTGTCATGATAAATCTTCAAAGTCATGAATTTTCAGGTCCATACATGATATTCTCAAAAAATACTCTTTTAAAACAGGAAGCAAAAGGTCCTCGGTTTGATCCAAGCATCACAAACCAAATTTGATTAAAAAAAAATTTACAGTCTTAAAGAATCTTAACATTTACACAATGGAGTACTACACAGCAGAAAAAAATAACAACAGCTTGAATTTTGCAGGAAAATGGATGGAACTAGAAAACATTATTTTGAGTGAGTTAACCCAGACACAGAAAGACAATTATCACATGTACTCACTCACAGGTGGTTTTTAAACATAAAGCAAAGAAAGCCAGCCTACAAACTATAATCGCAGAGAACTTAGACAACAATACAGACACTAAGAGAGACTTACCTAGACCTAATATACATGGGAAAGTATAAAAAGACAAGATCTCCTGAGTAAATTGGGAGCATAGGGACATTGGGGGAGGTTTGAAGGGGAGAGGAGAGAGGCAGGGAGGGGAGCAGAGAAAAATATAGAGCTCAATAAATATCAATAAAGAAAGAAAGAAAAAAAAGAATCTTAAATGGGAAGCCATTATGAACACAGACATCTAATTCAAAGACAAAATAGCAGGAAATCTTAAGATCACAACTGGAATGAAAAGAGAAGCCCGGTCCTTTCAGAAAAACAATCTATGGGGAGTTTCAGTGCATATATTTGGGGAATCCTGTTCCCCAAATATCTGTCCTCTTCCCAAACTGACAGAATAACTATTGAGTCTTCTGAACACAGTCAGACAGGGTAGAGTTTGCCCATCAAGTTTCACAAAGCATGTTGCCTTTGGGGTCTTCTTCAGTAACAGAAAAAGATTGGGTTTATGAGTGGTGCCTCAGCCCTGAGCTTAGACATCACCCTTTACCCCTCACAGTTGTGAAACCCAGTGGGGTCCACCTGAAGCTGGTTCTGAGGTTCTCGGACTTCGGGAAAGCCATGTTCAAACCCATGAGGTAAGCCTTCCTCACCACCATGTCCCCGGTGGCAACTCTGGAGGTAGGAAAGGTAACCCAGTATCCTCATCCTTGCCCCACATGTGGTGGTGGAGCCTAGAGACCTGAGCTCTGACTGTGTCTCAGCCTTCTGAGTTAGGGAACAAAAGTACCTCTTTAAGTACAGGGTTGCAGTCAGTGAGCTGCGTGGGTTGGATTCCCTTTGGAACTTTGAACAGGGGCAGTGTCTCAGTCCCACTCCCTCAGAGTCCAGTGGGCTTGCCCTAGCCCCGCCCCCATGATCCCAAGGCCCAAGCAAACCTGAGAACCCTTGATATAAGGAGTTTCCTCCATCAGAAATGCAAAAACCAAGTTGCTTACTTGATTTCAAATTACAGCCATTCAGTGGAATGAAACATTTTATTGACTATCATCTGTTCATATTTATTGATTTTCTTTAAATCCCACCACCCACCATATAAAACTGTACATGATATTAAGAATGTTGCCCGGTACACACTTTCACATTTCATTTGCCAAAAGCACTTGTATTGGTCCTTATCATCCCTGGAGTCAGGCTGAGTGTCAGTGTTAAGCCAAGAGGGAGTTCTTTCCCCTCCTGCCCCATTACCACTGCTCTTTTGATTGATGCTGGTCCAGATTCCATCAGGTCACATGACCAGCACAGATGAGGCCCTTCCCACCATGTCAGTTTGCATAGCTGTCACCAAGTACCCATGAAAAGCCACCTAACAGAAGAGAGGTTTGTCTTGGCTCACGGTTTCAAAGGGCTCCGTCCGCTGTGGCAGGGAGGGCGTGTTGGAGCAAAGTAGTTCTTACCAGAGCATCCAGCGGGTGGAGAAAAAGGCACAGAGGATGAGATCAGGCAAGATGAGCCCAGTGACCTACCCCTGCCTCCTTCCTTTCACTGCCTCCCCAGAATGCCATCGTATGCTGGTCTCCTTGGCTCTAGAAAGGTCATCGTGCTGACCTCCTAGGCTTTTCTCAATCTAATCCCATTGCCCGTGAAGCTTGTAACCATCCCACAAGCTAATGAACCTGCCTCAGCCAGATAAGTAAACTATGCAAGACATTGACTACAAAAGCACTCCTTTTCCTAAGGACAATTTCAGAAGGGGATCTCATAGACAAACATACAGAGCACTAAAGTCAACAAACTGTGTGTGCACGTGTGTGAGTGTGTGTCTATGCCTGTGTCTTTCTCTGTGTGTCTGTGTGTGCATGTGTGTGTGTGGTTGCAGGTACTTCCATGTGCATGTGTGTTTGTGTGTATATGTGTGTGACTGCAGGTACTTGTGTCTGTCTGTCTGTCTGTCTGTGTGGTTGCAGGTGCTTCCATGGGTGTGGAGGCCGAGGATGGTCTTGGGTATCATTCTTCAAGTCCTGTTTGTTCGTTATTTGGTTAGTTTGTTCTTTGAGATGGAGTGTCTCACTGGCCTAGAACTCACCAAGTACATGAGTGTCTCTACCTCTCCGGCACTGATGACGTCAAGCTCTTTTTTTTAAATATGGATTCTCAGTTCTGATTGACCATCAGCCCTCTTGCTTGCAGACTGAGCTATCTCCCCAGGCCTTGGGTCTTTATGTCTTATATTTAGGAGATGGGGTTTTTCCATGGCTGGTCAAATCATCTTCATGCCTTGACCTCCCAGATGGCTATGATCTGAAATCAGAGCCACAGCAGTGAGCATACAGTCATAAGCAGAAACCCTGCCAGGCATGTGACTCTTCAGCCTCCTGCTTCTCCGAACAAACTCCATCAGTGGGGTGTTGGTTATCGGAGAGTTCTAAATTTTGAGTACCCATAAGAGGGTACCAGTTAGAGCAGACCACCTAAGGAACACTGATAAAGGAAACAAAACAAAACAAAAAAAGAGGGAAGGAATAAAGATATAACACAAAGTTTCATCCACAAGTCTATGAAATTTAGTTCTAAAACCAAGTATAATGCATTTCTTCCTTTTAAAATGTATGTGTGTCTTCCCTCTGAGTAAGTTAGAGGGAAAAGCACTTGTTCTCTTGCAACAAGAATGTAAATTTATCTTTGGAAAGGATAAATTCTAAGCATGAGGGTGATCCTTCTACATTTATTTGTTTGTGCGTGTGTGTGCGTGTGTTCCACAGCACACACGTGGAAGTCTGCAGAGTCAGTCCTTTCCTTCCACTATGTGGTACCCAGGAGAGAACTCAGGTCATCAGGCTAGGTGGCAAGCGCCCTTACCAACTGGGTCATCTCACTGACTCCAAGGTGCTCCTCTAAAATATAAAATGTGCAACATATTGGACATGAGACGCACATCCCTTAGTGCTCACAATAGAAAAGTCAATTATGTCCAGTAAAAATAACGTGTGTGTGTGTGTGTGTGTGTGTGTGTGTGTGTGTGGTGTGTGTGGTGTGTGTGTGGTGTGTGTGTGTGTGTGTGCATGAGAGTATGAGAGAGAGAAGGGGGCACTTCTCTGTGTATCCCTGGCCATCCTGGAACTCACTCTGTAGATCAGGCTAAGGTATGACCCCCCACCACCCAGCCACCTTCCAATTTTAAATCCATCATATTCCACATGTAAAATCAGAGAATTTCTATCTTCTTACAGAACACAGCATCCAGCAAGACCCTCAGCCTGGATGTGAGGGCTATCCTAGACCTGGCTGCATCTTTAGGATCCACTTCCAGCAGCCTCACTGCGGGTTTTCAGCATTGGCTCTCTCCCGGCAGTGCCTTACTATTTGGCTTGTGGAAGCCGGCTGTTAGCGTGGTTGGTTGTGGCTCTGCGCCTGTTTATGCTTACCTTTGCTCTTCCAGGCCTTGGAACAGGTTGACACTCTTACTATAAAATTATTCGAAGATCGTCATCCTTTATTATTTATTAGTGTGACAGTGAAGTCAGTATGGAGGCCGGAAGTTGGCCTAGGATACCCAAAGCGCTTTCCTAACATCTCCTAACCACACCTAACCTCCCGGCACACTCCTCAAGGTGGCGCTCTTCAGGAATCCACCAGCGACTTGGGACCAGAACCAGATCAATTTCATCTACATCAGCCTCCCTCAGTCCTCTGGCTGGGCCCATTCTCAAGCGCCACCTGAGTTTCTAAGGGTTCTGTCACCTGTATTTCTCCCTCAGACCCACACCTTTCCAGTCCCTGTTCACAATCAGACTAAATTCCTTCTCTAGCACTTTCTATTGCCAGGTTCTGGCTCACACCTCACCTTTTCTCATACTTGGGCATCTAGATCCCACCACCACTACTTCTAATAACCTGCGTTCTCCGGCTAACACCTGCACAAGAATGCTTGGTTTTCTTCCCTTGTTGTTGTTTTTGTTTTGTTTTGTTTTGTTTTTTGTTTGTTTTAGCAAATCAGCCACTATCTCCCAAAGCTTCTTAAGCAGGAAACTTAGCAAAGGCAGTGCCTATAAAAAGCCTGCCACTTCCTACTTTGCATGTCTGCTCCCTACTCAGGAAGGGAGAGGCCCCGTCCTAATTTGTGGGTCCACCATCTACACCCACATGAAAAGCGTCAGACAGGCTCTCTCCTTGGGCTTACTACGGAAGGCTGAGTCCAGGGCATGATTCCTTCCTTCCTTCCAGACAGCAACGAGAGGAGGAGACGCCCGAGAACTTCTTCTATTTCATAGACTTTCAGAGACACAACGCTGAGGTGGCGGCTTTCCACCTGGACAGGTAGGTGTGGCCCCTGGAGGTGACACAGACTGCACGAGCCAGTCCCCCGGGGAGGGGTGCTACCCAGACCTTTGGGAAGAACTTGACAATACTTGTTCCTTCTGGCTTTTCATCTCTTCTACCTCAAGTGTAGCGCCTTCAATTTCTCCTTCCAACTCCATTAGGTTAAACACGCAAGGCCTTTAAATGTAATGAACAATTTATGTATGTTTTTATTTTATATTTATATCTTTATTAATCTTTTTGTTTGCTTTACTGAGATGGATTGTTGTGTAGCCCAGCTTGGCCTCTTCTTCACTCCATAGCTGAGGCTAGATTTGAACTCCCGATCCTCCGGTCTCTGCTTTCCAAATGTTGGGACTACAGGTATACACAGTCTGCCTGGAAAAATGAAACAACTTAGAAGACAATTACATTGCCATGGTAGCTGTGGCATCGCCTTCTGTCCTACTTCTTGATCTGGAGATGAGAAATGCAATCCTATTTGCCACGAGATCAGAAGACATATTTGGTCCAGATCCTCAAGTGACTTGCACATTCAAGTCTGAGAAATACTGATCAGGACACAATGTAGATGCTGGGACCATTCACCTGGGAGCTCAATGGAAGACGGACCCTTCCTGCATAACTTTCGGGGTGGGATTTGCCCTGGACTTGATCGAGTCCACGCAGCAGAAGCATCCTTAGTGGCTACGCCGCTGCTATATTCAGACACACCAGCCAGGTTCTAACATGCTTTGGCACGGGTACTCTTTCCCAACCCCTGACTATCCCTCAAATCTGAACAAGGCTCCTTCTCTTCCAGGATTCTGGACTTCCGACGGGTGCCGCCAACAGTGGGGAGGCTAGTGAATGTCACCAAGGAAATCCTAGAGGTCACGAAGAATGAAATCCTGCAGAGTGTTTTCTTTGTCTCTCCAGGTGCAGTATCAGCCAGAGGCATCATGTCCGCTGTTAGATTCAGTTTGAGCTCTGCTATTAACAAATGCATTGTTGGAGTAGGAGGGTGATGCCGTCCAACACTTCCACCCATGTCTGCTTAAACATAACACCAGATAAACTAGGCGTGTGAGATGCTGAGCCATCCACACAATGCTGGCCTCCTGGGAGCCAGAGATTATCCGTCCAGCCTACCAAAGAATGTTCACCACACGATAGGATGCTCTGAGACATTTGAAACATGGTACCCAAGATGTTCTGTTTAGTAGCATCTTCTAGGCCCAACAGTTTTTCCCAAAGCTGGGAGTTCAAAAATCCCCATCCTACTCCTAAGGAGCTTCTTAGGGCAGAAGATGAATGACTCTAAGCCCCACTTTACTTCTCTCTCCTCCCTCCACTTCCAGCTAACAACGTGTGCTTCTTCGCCAAGTGTCCGTATATGTGCAAGACTGAGTATGCTGTCTGCGGCAACCCACACCTGCTGGAGGGCTCCCTCTCTGCCTTCCTGCCATCCCTCAACCTGGCCCCCAGACTGTCTGTGCCCAACCCCTGGATACGGTCCTACTCACTGTCGGGAAAAGAGGAGTGAGTTGGCTTCCTGATCACAGCACCAGGACCCTGTGGTCCTGGTCTTAGGAGTGGCCATAACTACCACTAACAGCTTCCCGACCCTCTTATTGATCCTAGGACCAACAGAGTAGATGTTCACTTTCTGCAGTTCATGTATTGGACTGTAAAATGCTTATTCTATAGCAAAGAACCTCATAGAAGGCTGGGGAGATGCTCAGTGGATAATGCTTGCCATGCAAGCATGGAGACCAGAGTTCAGATACCCACTTTAAGCCAGGCAGGTATGGCAGCTACCTGTCATCTGAGCATACAAGAGACAGAGATGCTGGATCCCCACCACAAAGTGGCTAGATAGACCAGTGAGAAGTGGCAAGTTCTGGGTTCAGCAAAGACATCACTTCAATAAATAAAGTGGAGAGGGATGGAGGAAGGCACTGGACATCAACTTTCAGGCCCCACATACATGTGTGCATACACACATGCATACCACATGTACCTCAATAAAGAAGTGCACAGAGCTGAGGGAGTGAAACCCAGAGCAAGACCCACTGGCTGTAGGCCCAGGGCCTAGCATATCTGCACAGCAGACACACCAAAGGAGTGGGGCTCAACGAACAGCTCCATTGGCAAATCACTGCAGTTCTGATGGGAAGAAAAGATGACAGAATTTCTGGCAGACAGAACTTTGTGAGGCTGTGTGAAGGCAGGGCATGTAGCAGAGGCCTGTCTGCGGGGGGTCATGGGTGGTGTAGGAGTTCTGGAGGACCAAGACCAATCAGGTGTGATGCCTGCCTTCCCACCACCTGCTCTGTGACACCCTCTAGCATGTGGCACCCCACTTAGCACTCAGCAAAGTCAAAGGACCCTGAACCTCCCCATCACCTGGAATCTGCAATCTCCCTTCCCCCAGAGTCCTCCTGAAGAGAGCCAGCTAGCCCCTAGCATCCTGAGATCATTAGCCCAGGGCAGGCTTCGGGGAGCAGGGATTCGGGAGCGTGGGGAGTGTGTGGAGAGGGCCCCCAACACCCTGGCATCTTGGCTTTTCCAGCCCCAGGACTTCTTCTCCCCCTCAGGTGGGAGCTCAACCCCCTCTACTGTGACACAGTAAAGCAGATCTACCCGTACAATAGCAGCAGCAGGCTCCTTGGCATCATTGACATGGCCATCTTTGACTTCCTGATTGGTAGGTACCCCACGCAGGGCACCTGGCAGAACTGCACTGTCTGTGCTTTGCCGAGGATTCTGGGAGACCTGAGCAAAGTCACAGCCTGGGTCAGGAGGGGTGAAGAGCCCTGCCATCTCCCATATACTCGGGGGGTGAAGTCCAAGGAAAGAAAGTTAACATGCCCTGGTTTCCTGGAAGAGGGTTGGGGTGGCACAGGTATTGAAGGGGTTGCCACTGGTGAGACAGATTGCACCACCGTGCCATAAGGTCTGAATGGGCATCATATCGGAAGCTGGATGCTCTCTTCACTCAGGGAGAGGAAGGCAGCATGAAGGTAAGAAATAAGTGTATAGCATTGGGAGAGCCAAAGCGAGGCCTTGGCTCCACAAACCGGAAGTTCTACCATCGAGTCCCGCTGTGACCAGGCAAGGATGATGCATGTCTGAGGATGTCTGGGCTGAGAAAACTCAACATTAATATGTACAAGAGGCTCACTAGGCTGCCAGGCTGAGGCTGGGGAAGGGGTAGAGTAAATAGCCTGGAACCAGGTTGTGCTCGATATTCAGGCTCCTGTCTGTGTTCCACTCCCGGAAGGCAGGCCAGGATGGTTCGGACCTGTGGCCTTCAAACCCTTGCTTCTCATCTCTCCCCTCCGTTGCAGGAAACATGGACCGCCACCATTATGAGATGTTTACCAAGTTTGGGGATGACGGGTACCTTATTCATCTTGATAACGCCAGAGGGTAAGCTCCAGTGCCCACATCCCAGCTCTCCCTGCCTCCAGCTGTACTTTCTGCAGCCACTTCGACACTGGAGGCCCTGAGGAGGGCCTGCACTTTGCTAAGGACCACTGAGCCTCCAGTGTAAGGGCACTCTAGGGCCCACCAGTGAACCAGGCTGAGAGTCCCCGTATCTTTTCACTAGCCATTACTTTCCTATAAGCAGAGAGCTTCGATGGCAGGCCCGCAGAGGCAGGGGCTTGGTTGTAACTTAAGAGGCTTCTGTGACCTGACTGATGAGACAGCTGTCATGATGTCTGGCACCTTAACCCAATTATTTCATTAACGTGTGAGGGAAGAGAGCATCCAGGGTGTGAAAGAGTCTCGACTTGCTGAAGCCCGTTTCTTCTCCTAGGTTTGGACGACATTCCCAGGACGAAATCTCCATCCTCGCCCCTCTCTCACAATGTTGCATGTAAGTTTTTATTCTATGGCAATACCGAGGGCAGGCGGCAATTCAGACGTTTCGTCCTGCTTGAAGCCTACCATGAAAGCCTTCATCGGTTTTCCCTGGTCAAGGACACTATGGACAGACTGATGTTAGCTGCCTTGCTTCCCACAGTGCAACTTTCCGCAGCAAAATCTGCTTTAGCAGAAACCGAATTTAGATCTGATCTTTTAAAGTCGCCAACTTTAATCTTTGACCCACTCTGATAACCACCCACTTTTGCAGATACCAATGCTCTTTGATATTAATAATCAGCCCTTCGCTTTTCCCGGCCCTCGAGTAGGCTCTGAAATATTGCTATTTCTTCACCATCTAAACAAAACCCTGCCCGAAGTCTGGTAAGCTGGGTCAAACTGCAATCCCATCCCCTTCTCCAAAGGACACCTACTTCTGTATCTTTGGCATTTTGGCCAGGCTTGTGACAATAGGTCCCTCTTGGCTATAGCTAATTATAAAGATGTGACTCCGACCTAACAAAACCATCCCATTGGTTCCCTTGGCACATGCGTGATCCAAACCAACTCCTTGGGTTAATTTAAGCATCTCTCCCCCTGGAAAGGATGAGCTGTTGTTTGTATCCAAAATCAGCCAGTTATGTTGCTTTCCTGAGTCTAAAAGAAATCAAAACTCTAAAGTCAAAATGGACCTAGTGGCTTGTCATTCCTATGGCTTTAGAATCTGACACAGGAGACACATTCTGAAGTTGGCAAGTGGAGGTTAGATTTTTAGACAACAATTTCATTCACCTACAGGAAGCTTCTTCCATCAGGTTAAACTTTTTTTTTTTTTTTTTTTTTTTTGGTTTTTCGAGACAGGGTTTCTCTGTGGCTTTGGAGCCTGTCCTGGAACTAGCTCCTGCTCTTGTAGACCAGGCTGGCCTCGAACTCACAGAGATCCATCTGTCTCTGCCTCCCGAGTGCAGGGATTAAAGGCGTGCATCACCACTGCCGGGCAGGTTTAAATCTTAAAAAAAATAAAAATAAAAAAAACTCAAGTACCATTTCATTTGACTCTGTTATCACCGTCAGAGTAATTGCAAATGGCTTGGATCACCATGGATGACATTACAATTACTAGAGTTCTCGGTTCGGTGGGTAAAGGGACCAGAGTTGATCGATCTCCAGGTCCCACATGGTAGAAAGAACCAAGTCGAAGCTGCCCTCTGACTTGCACGCACATGCACACGCGCGCATGCATACACACAAAGATGTGATAGAGCGCTAATAGCCTGGCAACTCCTGACTAAAGACAACTGGACAGAGGCTACTGCCCAACTGCTAATTCTTTTTCTACGTGGCTTTCACTGAAATGTGTTTGCCTGGAAATAGTATCTCCAAGAATACAAGCTGCAAGAGCTGTTTGTGGGGACTGGGCAAGTGCAGACCAAGCTAACTCTCCTTAATTTGCTGACCTGGTTCCACCGGCTTTGTCTCACCAGGATAAAAAAGAAAACACTTTTGCACCTTCAGCTGCTGGCTCAGGCTGACTACAGACTCAGTGACGTGATGCGGGAGTCACTCCTAGAAGACCAGCTTGCCCCTGTCCTCACGGAACCCCACCTCCTGGCCCTGGACCGCAGACTCCAAATCATCCTGAAGACAGTAGAGGACTGCATAGAGGCCCACGGGGAACAGAGGGTCGTAGCTGATGGCCCAGCACAGCAGTCAGCCCCAGACTCTGGCCAGGCTAATCTGACAAGCTAACGGCTAGCTATAAGGGTGAAACCTCAGGACACACTATTGGAGCCAGCAGCAGGTGATGGTATGTGGGCCCCTGCTGCCTCATTCCACCCTGGGGTGCTGCAGGCCAAGTCATGAGCTCAGGGAGGAGGCAGGAATGCTTTGAAAGAGCAGGTGGGATCCGCCGAGCCTTATCTTTACTCTTGGACTGAGGTCACTGTTTTTACAGTGCACTAGCTGGGGCTCTATCTTCCTAGCAAGCTCTGGCTCCGGCAAGGCCGTCAAGGCTGTGGACTGTCTTCTGAGCACACTGTGAAACCTGGATCTGGGCCAGGCTTGGAAGGTGTGGAGGCCCTGTTCCCAGGAAGTTTTTACTCTACCATGTCAAATAAAGGGACATCAAGTGGGTAACTGGCCTCCTCCAAGTCCTTACTGTATATGCAGTAAGTATACAGTACAGTATACTGCCTGTTCCACATTTAAAAAAAAAAAATTCTCATCTCCCAAGCAGACCTAAAATGTATAAATCTCAAGTTGATGCAAATATAAAAATCACCCTTTCTACTGACATTCCAGTCCCGAACACTAAATACAATAATCCCCACCAAGTCACTCTCCAGTAACTTCTTGGAAATACTAACCAAAGGTAAATTTGCTCAGAAAAGGGGCACTTCAGACTGAAGAGTCCTGGCAACTGAGGAGCTGTGTGTGGCTCCCAACCAGCTGAGTGCTTGCTTAGCAGATGCAGAGCCCTGAGTTTGATCCCCCCACGCCCAGCACCACATAAAGCCAGGCAGGCTGGCAATGCTCGCAATGCCAGCACTCAGGAGGACCAGAAATTCAAACATCCTCAGCTACACAATGAGTTCAAGGCTAGCCTAGGCTGAGTGAGGAAGTAAGACCGTTAAGTCGACACCCAGGGGAAAACTGGCAGCAAGTTCGGATCACACGGGTGAAGAGTCGAGTAAAAATAAATGGCTCCAGCAGGTCAATTTATCTTCTGATAAAAGCCAGAAGATCACAAAGTATGAGGGGAGAAGGAAAAGGCAGCCCAAAGAGCTACGAAGTCAAGAACCAGAAATGGTCACAGACTTCTACGTATGTCCAAAGAGAGGCAGGACAAACGATAATGGATGGTATTGTTTTGGTCTTCTGACTTGAGGGCTCACGTAGTCCTGACCTGCCGGGAATTCTTGATCTTCCCCTCTACCTCCAAGTGCCTGGGTGACAGGCATGAGTCACATGCTTGTCTTGCAATGGATGGTTCTGACTCATCCCAGCACCCCACATTACGGGTGCACAATCCCTAAATCCAGTTTGCTCAATAACCTTACTTCTATTCGCCCTGAAGTCTTGTCATGCCCCAGACACTTTACCAGCCTGAAAATTGACACACGGGTTTGCAACCCTCCTGAATATGCATAACTCCCTGCCTCCAATGTGCAAGAAAAAGAACTAAGGCTCTCAAAAGATTAAAATCATATCATTTTGTGGTTTTGGAAAGTTTGTGAAGTTAAATTTGCTAGCTGTAAAGAAAAATTACGCTGGGCATTGTGACTCATGCGAGCAAATCCTACCCTTGAGGGACTGAGACAAAAGTGTAAAGTCGGGAAAGCTGGTTCATGCTATGGACGGAAAAAAAGGCAAAACAGCTTTAGCAGAGGAAGCTTGCTGCTGAAGTCTCCCCCATGCAGGGAGGCCCTTTCATGAGGCACCGCTTCCTATCCTCAGCATTTCTGCTCTCCCCACGGGGAAAGCACTAGGAAGTCACTCACCAGTCTTAGGTGAGCTGCAGTCCGTCTCCAACACAACCTCCCCTGACGTAGACTAGTGTCTGAACATTCTAGAATAAAATTTCTGCTCTACTTTTCAAAGCCCAAGCAACAGAATTTGACCATAATCTGTTAAATGATAAATAACACATGGACTTTTACTTTTAAAATTCAATCTTTCTAACAACAACAAAAAAATAAAACCTTAAGACCAGCATTTTTCAAAAATGCCAGAAAACAAAAAGCATTCCATTCTCAGAGGTATCAAGTTCTTACGGCTCGCTCATGCCCAATCATTGCTCAACTTCCCACGAAAAAGTATTCTGGGTCTGTGTGAAAACTTTCCATGCTACCACTGACAAGCAAACAAAGCAGACGAAGGCTGTATGTTGAATGAACTGGTAAAAACCAGTTTGGAGGGCTATGCCACAGCATTCTCAAAAACCAGATAATTTAGACCTCAAGATAAGCCAACTCTCTCGTATGCAGCAATTCAGTCCTATGAAACCCCTGGCCGCGGAGCTGGTACATTATTGCTGTCCCTAGGAGAAATGCCAAGTTAGGCTCCGAGGATTCTCAGTACTACAGAATCTCACCTTGTGTAGTCAAGATACATCAGTTAACACTGTTGGTCCTTTAATACTGCATCTGCCTACTCCACACACTGTCACAGGAAGCTACAGTTTCTCACACTCGGGAACATGAGCCAACACATGAGCACTATCCTTGGGACCTTTTAAATAGCGGTAAGCATGAAAACACACCAAAAACGACACATTCACGACGGACTGCTAAAATGAGGCTGCAGATCCCTTAGGGCTGGGTAGGAAAGAGTGCACCCAAGAAGCAGTTTTCACCGTGCAGCTCAAGCTGCAGGCGGTATAGTGCTCAGGGTCATGTTTAAATCTCAAGTCCTCCAAGAATGCTGCCGCTGGTGTAGTGATCTCAGGCTCACACTTAAACCGTACCAAGCAGGCAAACTTGCAAACACGGAAGTCGCAGACTAAGGACCGACTATAACTCATTGGGGTTGATGAAGCTAGGAATAAAGAAAAAGCTCTCCATCTAGTGGCGACTTTTTAAAATCACGAAGCTAGTCAATCTAGTTCTTACACAAAACAAAAAAAAAAAAATGACACCCATGGATGGTTTTAGTTACAGGGAATCACGATGATGTCACAGCTCTAAAGTTATGCCAAAAAACAAATTTTACCTGTGTATGTACACAAAAACGGTGATTCCTACGAAAATACCCCAAAATGTAAAAAGGGAGAGATTTGGGGTTCACCATGACAGACATGCTGGAGGGCCAATTATAAACAGTCAGCCACTGTTCCTAACCACCTGAAGTACACTGCCAGGGCTCAGGAAAAACTCACAAAGGGTCCAACTACTTGTGGCTGGAGATAAAGACACAAAGACGAGAACAGAACACCCCTGACGCTGTGCTGCTTCAGTTTTACGATGCCCATGCAGGACAGCAGACTCTCTTGGGTTAATCCGTACAGCTGGTGGAAGGGAATTCTGAACCTGTACAAGGTACGCCTTGCAAAGCAGAACTCGGTCACTGATGCTGGCTTCCCAGCACTTGCAGATCCCAGGTATCAATACCCTGAGTAACTCATTAGCTCACTCCTCAAACAGAAGGAGTAAACATTGGAAACCAGGCTTGCTATGTGCAAGACAAACACATCTCTAAGTAGCTAAAGGGCAGATCTCACTAAACAAAGGTCTGCTGCTGAAGAAACCAAGTTTCTCAGCAAGTCTGTTATTCACAAGGCACACAGGTGCCTTTTCCTGCGAAAAGAAAGCCAGGACTTTGGACAGAATCTTCCTTTCACAGCTTGCTGGTGAATCTGCCACGTACCCATGAGCATTTCAGCAAAGTTTTAAGATCCACCCTTTGACAAAATGAATTGGAATGTATTAAAAAATACTTTTGTCAAACACTAAGCCCAAAATTCATGTTCATTCTTGCCCACTGAACTTCTCGGGAGGGGCAGAGGGAAAAATAAGGAGAAAAAGAAGAAAAACTGATTCATTTAAGAATTTAAATTATTTAATCTTTTTTATTTTGTTACCTACCATTGAGACAGTCTGTAACAAAAGAACAGCGTATATTAGATTAGCACACAGTATATCAGACTAGTATCCAAAAAAAAAAAAAAAAAGCCACTGTCCCTTTGGCTATCTCCGCTTTCTCAGCAGATCCAAAGTCACTCATCCATCCAGAGATAATGGTGCCTAGAGTCCACAAAGACAGTCTGCCAACCGTGACTGCTGACTGATACCTAAATTGCACAAAGATAAAGCTTTAAATGCAGTAAGTTTTAAATTTAGACTTCTCTTGAAAAGTCTAAGAGTGAAAGCTACAAAGGGAGTAACCAGCAAGCTAGCATTTGAGAAGAACTCTCTAGGAAGCAGGAGTGTATCTCTGTATACAGGAACAAAGGGGATATATATACACATGAAAATGTATCTTATGGCATTCTACATCATTCATTTAAGTACATTTTGGCATTTAAACAAATATCAAATTAAGCTTTAATCTAATAACACAATAACTTTTATTTTTTAAATATAAAAGATAGCCAAACATGAAAGTACAGAAAACCCTCATTTAATATAGGTTATGGAAATTTTAGAAACAGCAACAAGGTAGCTTTTTACGCCACACTAAAACCTAAATGAAACTTCTTTCCCAAGTCAGTGACAACCTAAAAGTCTTTCAAGCTATCAAGAAAAAAAAATCAACCAATTATGTAACTGGGAAAGGGTAGGAGGGGCTTACTGAACAGAACCACTTGCGCACACATGGAAAATGCTTGTAGTCACTCCCATACAGAACCCTACATTGCACATAAATCGCGATGTGCCTAGTAACGAACGCTGAAATTTTGTTTAAAAAATAGCAGTAATAAAAATAAACTGTTGGGTTATTATTGGAATAATGTAACACATAAGGCTGGAAAATACTGAAATACAGTGAAGACTCAAACACAAGTTTACTTAAAAAAAAGAAAAAAACGCACAAAGACACACACAAACAAAAATCAATAAAGTTTACCAGAGAAATTCAAGGTTAGACAGGAAAAGGCAGGACCCTCAACAGGATGGCCTTTCAGACCACAAGGCAGCTCCATCCTACCCACCCTCATTAACATAAACCAGGGAGAGAGACTACCTCAAGAACAAAGTTTCCTGTCTCTGGACACCTGACCCCACCCACCTTATCTGGGGCTTGTCCTGTCTGTCTATTCTCCCTCAATCCAATCTCCTAGAATCAGTAACTGCGGGCACTCACACCAGTTAGCACAGTTAACAGGGTGTAGCCCTCGAATTCTCACTCACAATTCTGCACGTCATCATCAGTATTTGGCACCAGCTGGATGAGTAGCTATCATCAGAATCTGTGAGCTGAGACAGATGGAGTTAAGTCACAACCCAGCAGTTGCCATCTACAACTTGTTTCAAACGTAAAAGGCAGGTACAGTCAGTCACATCAAATATTTCAGGGTTGAAGAAACACTAGCAATATACAAACAAAACCAGGCTGCTGGGGCTGCACTAGTTTCTGTCTGGTAATTAGCAAAACATGGGCATTTCCCACACTTCAACTAGTTGAATTACAGGCATATGTCTTTCTACTGTACTAGGATTGTTTTTTATAACCATTCTTTAAAGGTTAAAAATCATTTATTCTATAGAAATACAGCAAATATGGCCACAGTCTAAGTATGTCCCTTGTGTCACTTAAAACCCCTGCACTGTTATTACATCATTACGGTAACTCACTGGTGCAGGACCGCCCTCACCAAAAAGCATGGCACTCACTGCCCAGGTGGAACACTAGCACTGCACAGAGAGAAGCGGTAAGAGCCAAGTCCATAAAACTCTCTATTTATTTGTGAATGAGCATTCAGTTAATGCTCCAAATGAAAAATACGGTGCAATAAAGCAACTTGTAGTATAAAGAGACAGAAGCTGTGAAGCCGGTGGCCACTTGGCGCTGCGGAGAGAGAGAAAGCAGTCTGCAGGAGTGAAGCATGGACGGGGAAGAGAGGCACAGAGGCGGATCTCAGACGGACAGCGACACAAAGCTGTTGTACTGCTGGATGTTTCGCTTGAGGATATCTGAGCATGGGCCAAGGACACGCTCAAACCGAGGCCGGTCCAGCTTAACACACTTCAAAGGGCCACGTGCAACCACTGTGGCCGCCCGGGGACGATTCATCAGCAGGGCAATTTCACCTGGAAAAAAGAAGAGCCATGACTAAGACCAAACTAACTGCTATGGAAGCCATTTCCTTAAAGGGTCCACTTCTGAGAAAGAGAAACAAAGATTTACTCTTCTACAAACTGAAGAGGCCACACAAAAACTGCATGTTAAAAATACTGTCAACTATTATAGGTAATAAAGTCCCTAGAGTCAGTCATGCCTACAGTTCATGCCCCAACACTCAAGGGGCAGAGGCAGATGGGAAGACGACTAGTAGTTGGAAGCCAGCCTCACCATACAGTGAATTCCAGGCATCTAGGCTACATAAGACACAGGTGTGAATTTATGTGTTCCTGTGTCCATCTATTAACTGAGGAAAGTTAAATCTTACAGTATTTCTCTGAGAACAAAAGAGTATAGGTTAAGAAATCTAGCAGGCACCATGACTATCATCCCAGCACTTAGAAGGCTAAGGCAGTAGATCTAAAGAGGGCCAGCCTTCACTGTTATCTGAGGCCCTATCTCAAAAACAAAGGCAGGGCATGGAGGTGTATACATTTAATCCCATCACTCTAGAAATAGAGGCAGGTGGATCTCTGTGAGTCTGGTGGCAACCTGGACACAGGGTGAGTTCCAAGACAGATTCTACTTAGAAAATAAGTAAATAAGTAAAAAAGAAATTCAAAGACCAATTATGGAAAACTAAGAGATACTTAATCCATGTATTTGTTGTCAAGAAGTTTAACATACCAAAATAATCTGAAGGCCCCAGTCGTCCCACTTCAACAAACTCCTCGTTTTCTGACCGACGCTGCAGCACAGCTGCCGTGCCCTGTAATAAACACCAGCACAAAGCTAAATAAATGCTTCCTAACCGAGGGAAATGGAAAGATCCTGTGCAATCTCAGCTACTCTGCAAAGGGCAGAGAGGACTCAGCAGTTATTTCAACTTGTCTGTGGACTTTTGGTCAAAGATGAAAGAGGGGTAATCATGTCACCCCTCCCCTCTCCCATACTTCCAACCCTGTGATTTCCGTTATAACCAACATCCCACTATCAAGGTTCTTATCAAGCTCAAACACTTAAAAAGGAGTCAGGTTAGTAAATTTTATGTAAAGGTACAAGCCCAAGCTTTCTGTGTCTTTTGAAAATAAAACGTAAGATTATCACACTCAAGGTTCATGCTTCTATGGCTGCATTTGCAGTGTGACAAGAGTTCTGTCTCTGAAGATGTTATCTGGACCTGCTTAGCAAGGATTATAGGTAGATCTATTTCAGATAACATAGTAACTTTAGAAGTGTAAATCATTACCCAATAGCCTACACACTTGTGTTTTAAACAACAATGGTTCAGAATCATACTATGGTTGATGGGTTTTTAGCATAGTAAAGAGTAATATCTATTGTGTCTAAAGCCCTTCCAGAACTCTGACTCTATTCTTTTAAAACTGTAGCAGCCTAAACACAAAGTTATATTCCGAAGTAAAAGATAATTATAAAATAAAACTGTTAGGTAGCCCTAAAATTAAACTATGAATCAGATCGGCTGTACTCCCTCTAGGTGAACAGTACTATCAGGAGTCAAATGCAAGCTCTGTACCTCTAAAATAATAAAGAACTCATCCCCTGGTTCTCCCTGCACCACGATCTTCTGTCCATCTTCAAACTGAACAGGCTCCAATGCATCAGCCACTGTGAGACGCTCCCACTTGTCCAGAGACTCTGAAAGACAAGAATCCAGATTTTCTCTATTTATTTGGTATTGCAAAAAAATAAATAATAAAATTTAAGCAAAAGCAAACTCTACAGAGATACAACCAAATAGCATCCCCACTCGACACCCCAATAGGACTGTTCTAGGTGCACGGCAACAGCACCTGTCTTCAGTCACTGCTGTCTCAGCAGGACTACTTTCCTCTAACCACAGATAGTCCTCAGAGTCTTCTTTTAACTCTAGTTAGCTTATATCAATGGCATCCCATTCCAAAGGGCTAAAAAAATGCAATTCTGAACATTAGCATCAAGTACAGCAAACCTACAAGTAAGTAACCAACGTAATACCTTCCCCACACACCACTCCAAAGGTTCAAAGAAGTAACTTATCCATTTAACCCCTCAACTCAGTTTACCTTGTGAGCAACAAGGAGCAAGAAAGTAACTTTTGTTCCCAAAGACCCAACTAATGTTCAAAACACTAAAATAGAGGACAAATAAGGCAAGAAAGTCAAATAAATCACTGTAACAAAACAACAGCAGATTGTCATCTGGGAAAAATGACCACCCACACCCTACACAGGACAGGTTCTAACATCTCCCAGTTTACATAAGGAAATCTTAAGAAGTGTGTCCAATTAATCTGCTCATTTTCAAATTTCAACAGGTCTAAATCTTTTCAAAAGAGACCAACAAAGATAGCTAATTTTTCTCAGACAAAACCCATTCCTGGGACAGCAGGCCAGAAGCTGAAGCAGGACTAACTGTAAATGTCCAGAGCACAAAGGACACTGAGAGCTTCCTGCTCCTGTAAAAGGAACGAGCAGCATCTATACCGCCAGAAAGCTTTTCCCAGGTCGAATTACAGGGTTTGTCATGTATTAGCAAATTAAATGAAGATACGTCAAAATTACTGTTAGACAAACTTTCAGCACTGACAATTACATATGTTCATGTTTAGCAAAAGCAAACAAAAACATATATGAAAACACATATGAATGAGCTTCAAGACTTATGTCATGTAAAAAGCTGTGCCAAGTGTCACAAATTCCCCAATTTATTAATTCTTTATATAATTTTCCAAACTCACCTAAAATAGACACTTTACTAAGGAATTCTTCATACATCTTCCTCTTTCTCAGAGTGCTTCCCTGTTTAAAAAAAAAAAAAAAAAGGCATGTCCAAAAGAGATGTAATCATCACAAAACACTGCAAAATAATCTAATTTTCATTTTGCACAAACAAGAAAAAATAAACACAAAGCTTGCTACCGTTCCTCTGTACTGAAGTGTGAGCTCCTGTGCAGCTCTAAACAAAGCTGTTAGGATCTAAGCCACAGCAGGTGTGCAGCCCAAGGGGGACACAGTTCTATCAAGTGGTGAAATGCCAAGCAGCTCTCCAAAAAGCCAACTAAGCAGCTAATGCATGACAACAGTGTAACTGACTATCCTTCCCCACAGGCTGCAGCACCTACAGTGACAAAGACAGGCCCACAGTCCTAACATAAGATCTCATCTACGACAAAGTTGACTGGGTACACTTGGAAGAAAACAAGAATACTGTATATGCTATGACAAACTTTGCACACAACGTAAGTGACCACAGTACTACTACATATGCCTGCATAAGTATGTACACAATGTACACATGTGCATATGACACACACCACCTGCCCGCCATAGCCACAGGTTCCACATCTGCAGTCAACTGCAGACAGAAATTTTTATGGGGGGAGAGGTGACACACTTGCTCAACAGTGTGTTTCCTACAGAGTGCATTGATAATATATGAAACCATGTTTACTGCGTTTTAAACGTCTCAGCTAAGCTAGGGATGGTTTAGCGTACACAGACTATGTACACGGATCATGTGCAAATAGTGTTGTCATTTTAGATAAGGGACTTGAACGTTCATTCACGGGTTTATTTAATGCACATAGAATAGAAAACCAGAAAGAAGAAAAAAGCCTGCAGCTGAGGAGCTAATGAAAACGGACAGGAGCTAGAGGAGGAAGAGTCAGGTTTCCGTAGGGGTGTGGCTGCTGCAAAGTTGCCCATGCACCACCGTGAATTCCAGTGGCAATAACGAGACTCAGTGGAAAATATATGAAGAGGTGGGAGAGGGACAAGACTCCCTCTCTCTCAGGTACAGGACTATGAAATTGTCAACGAATAAGGAAAAACATTTTAAACAAAAAGAAATCCACAAAGATTTCAAAGCACAAAAGATGGCATATTTCTAAAATTATATATATGTCTGAGTATGGGTTTGTGCACACGAGTGCAGTGCCCATGCAGTCGAGAAGAGGGCATCAGATTCCCTGGAGCTGGAGCTACAGGTGTTTGTGAGCTGCCTGGTACATGAAACAAAACTTGGGTCTGCTCCAAGAGCACTACACACTCGTGATCACTAAGTCATCTCTGCAGCCCCAGACTGTGTATCTTCAAACAGCCATATGAGCACCAGGAACTTTAAAAAAAAAAAAAAAAAAAAAAACCTCACAGGATCATTCACTGGGAATTAAAACATCTAAAGTTTCTCTGTAAGATTATCACAAATTTCTCAAGAAGTCTCACTGTGAGCAGAATGCTTCCATGGCCTTACTACTTTGATAGTTCCTCTAAGAAGGCAGTATGCGTTTATTACTGATAACCCCATTTCAGTTGAGAAAATATGACTGTTTCTGAATGACTTTAAATGACCATATGCACTTAAAACCAATCCAGTGGGCAATTTAAGGGGGGGTAATTTTGAGTAAGATTCACTTACTAGCTAAGAGGAGCTGACTGTTACCCCCACACACAAGTTTCTCTGGTTACTCCTGACCTAACTTTTGTTTTACTAACCCTGTCTCAAGTGATATATTAACCTAAACACAAAACTATTCAACCATTAAAGGTAGGGAAAGCATTATTTTAACTTGGTGATATAATCTAAATCATATCCTGAAAACTCATAGTCTCTTACCATGAGGATTCTTCGATAGCTGTCTCGGTCGATGCCCCACAGTTTCACATTTGTCTTTGCTTTGACGGTGGCTGCTCTGGGTGTTCCATAAATCAAAGCCAGTTCCCCAAAGCTCCCTCCTTCCCCAACACTGGTTGCCCACTCATTATTGACATAGACCTAAAATAAAAATGACAGCAAAAGAGTGTTTCTATCTACATATACAAATGTTAGTTCTCAGACTTTTCCAGAAGGAAGAATTCTGAACCTGTTTTAAACAAGAGCATATACACTACATATACATCTGCAGAACAGAGCAGAGCAAAACCACTAACAGTTCACAAGTTAAATGATCTGACACAGGTACTCTAGTGGATGCCAAGGAGAATGTTCAGACAACCATTAGTATCAAATGACATACATTTACAGAAAGCTGTGCTGAGACTTTATGTGTATTAGGTCACTGAATTTCCAAATAATCCATGAGACTGAGGAGATTTTTATCCCCATTCCACTGGCCAAAAAAAAAAAAAAAAACAAAACAAAACAGAAATTTTAAAAGCTGTACTATCCCATAGTGGAGCCCTGAGCTCTCTTACAACAGAGGATACGTGCATTTTCAACTGCTACCCCAGTGGAAGTAGTGAATGATCTATATGGACAGGCAAGCCATCTATAAAAAGCTTGTGTCATAAAAATACTTGACAAGTGTTGAGGGTATTGACTTATCAAGGCCATAATCATCTACCCTTGCAAACATCATGCCTATTGCTTAAAAATTAAGTTAAAAATCAAAATTATCAACATATTTTTGCTATTATTAAATCTTACATCCATTTCTCCTTGATCAATCACATAGAAGTTATCCCCTTCATCACCTGGAAGAGAATAAAAAGTCAGATCATTAACAAAACAGTCAAATTAACAAAATAGTAAATGTGTGGGTGAATGCTAAGTGACTTAACTTAAGGAAAAAACAAGCAAGGTTTTTTCAAAAGACCGCCATGAAATTAGTCACTCCTTCTGGTCAACTCCCAGTACCTTTTAAAACTATATTTTAATAAAGCCACTTATGGGAGCCATGAGACAGCTCTGTGTTTAAAGGCACCTACTGACACGTATGACAAGCTGAGTTTGATGTCTGGGACCCACATGCAGAAGGAGAAACCAATTCCTTCAAGATGTCTTCTGAGCTCCACAAACCAATGCTGTAGCACACACATGCACATGTGCACATACATATAGACAAAATAAATCCAGAAAGTGCAATTTTAAAAACATTAAGCCATTGACACATAAAAGTTAACTGCTATAGAATGCACAAATACAACAAACAACTCAACAGTAACAAAAGGCTAGGCTGCCACAAAATGGGGAAAGATTTGGCTTAAGAAGATTCATGAAAATGTTAAGAATAAGAAAACAAGAAAATATTCAACAGGTTAACATTCATGTTAGCCTACATGGGCAAAAATGGTTAAGATTCTGTAGGAGGCACAGAACCATATAACAGATGGGCTGTATGATGCAGACTGTGGGTGGTTTTGCTTATTTATTTAATCTTAAAACCAATAAAAAGAACATGTGACTTACTGTTCTGAAATTCTATATAAAATACAATGACAAGATAGGCATTCCCTTTAGTAGTGAAGTTATCAGAAATACTAATCCCATAGAGAAAGCATTCCTTTTAACTTAGAGAACTGTTTAATAAGAAAATGCTACGGCCAATGAGGTAAACAGAATCCAATAAAACAAAAAGAGCACCCTCATCTCACCTCCTTTCCTATAATCACAATGCACAGCAGCCCTTACCTTGCTGAATAACCGTCTCTCCAGCAATGAAGGAGACTGGAAACATGGCATCAAAAATGTCACTGCAGGACAGAAGAGGCCTGGGTTAGACGCCGCAGGTCTCTTCTACAAACTTCAAACAACCTTAGCATTAAAGCCCTCGGAGTCTCAGATTTGTCAGTTGGGTCTAGAACTTGCAACAATGACAAAAGTTTGGTACCCACCACCCCACTGGGAAAAGTGTAACAAGTACCTATACCTACCTTCTCTCATTATCATCAAGGTGTGAAAACAGCACGTTCTTTTCAATGGCTTTGGCTAAAGCAGCCATTGTCTTATAGTCTTTTGGTATAACCTAGAAAAATATTAAAGGCCAAATGACAACCTAGAAACCAAAAACATTTCATGTGTGCATCTTGCATTTCAATTAAACGCCATGCCACATAATGGTATCAAAACCTGGCTATTTTGAGTTAATATTTTCAATACAACATGTCTGTATGATTCACAAAGTACTCAATAAATACTGATTAATCCCCTTGCCTAGAGCCAGGCTTATATTTAAAGGGCAGTACTTGATTCCAAGTTAACAACTTAAACCAAAAACACCTAGACCAAGATCTTTATTCTGCGGCAAAACTAAGTATTTTACAACAATCATTTTGTGAACTGTGATCATACAGTATTGTTGTTTTCACAAAACCTAACTCAATGTTGGCAAGCTATGAATGCAACTTGTAGGACAAAGGTTAAAAGCCAAAACATAACCAGGCTGACAGCGTGAACTAAGAGAAAAAGGAGTACTGCCCGCTTCTGCTGCAAGCATGGGAATTGGCAATGCCTAAATGCAATTACTTACTGGTTTATAATCACCACTTTCTCTTGAGGAGCTATTACGTCTGTTCCCAAGTGCTAACAACTGCATCTTTGTCTTTCTTTGAAAGAGTATGTACTCATCAAAGGAACAGAGCTGACTACAAGGTGGGCCTCAGAAACAGCTTCCAGCATGCAGACATCAAAACTACCTTTCTAACATAGGATGCAGCATCTTCCTCTGTGTACACCTCAGCACTGATTGCACCACGGCGCCGACGGCCCTTCACCACTGGGTTGGGAGGGGGAGGAGAGATTTCATCCTCCCTGGAGTCGGTGCGCGTGCCACTCTTCTGTAGACACTGAATCTGTTTTGCCTCCTCCTGAAAGAAAGCTGTTTTTCAGAATCTGAAAGCTGGTACTCTCAAATCCCAGTGACAGCCCAGCTCACTTCCAATCTACTCCAATACCAACAAAAGAACAAGTCAGTTCCAAGTGGGGGTGGGATGAAGCACAAACAAAGTAAAATCCGAGAAAAATCACTCCATCATGGTTACGCAGGGTGCCATGACACACTTTATTAGTGGCAACGCCATTGGTGCTTCTTGAACCAAGTCACATGAAAAGTGAAAAGGACTTATCTACTCGGCCTCTCACTAAAACAGGTCTTGGGCCTGAAGGGAATAAAATAAGAATGTTTTTATTTTATTTATTTATTTATTGGTTTTTCAAGACAGGGCTTCTCTGTGGCTTTGGAGCCTGCGCTGGAACTAGCTCTTGTAGACCAGGATGGTCTCGAACTCACAAAGATCCGCCTGCCTCTGCCTCCCGAGTGCTGGGATTAAAGGCGAGCGCCACCACCGCCCGGTTAAAATAAGCATGTTATCTTCTATTCCCTCATTTCATCCATTCTTTGACTCTTCAAAACATCCTTCAAATTCAAATCAACTTAGCAGTAAGCATATTATTTAAAATAAAAGTGACCTACCCCCACATACACAAAAAAAAAAAAGAAGAAAACACACCTTAAGATAGTCATTTCTTGTCTCCTACATTCCTACCCTGCCTCTGAAAAATAGATCAATTCAAGGACTCTATACATCTCAAAAGAAGGCAAGAAGTGTGACTACCGAGGAACTAGCAGAGCTCCTGTCTACTACTGCATCATGCCGGAGCTCTAGTGAAGAGTTACCAAACCAGAAAAAGCACAATGGGAAACAAAAATATAATCCAGGAGTGTATTTTGCTATAAGTACATTTACTTCTTTTTTTTTGTTTGTTTTGTTTTTTGTTTTTCGAGACAGGGTTTCTCTGTGGCTTTGGAGCCTGCGCTGGAACTAGCTCTCATAGACCAGGCTGGTCTTGAACTCACAGAGATCTTCCTGCCTCTGCCTCCCGAGTGCTGGGATTAAAGGCGTGCGCCACCACCACCCAGCAGTACATTTACTTCTTAACTTAGTATTCTAGTAATTCTGCTTCTGGAAGTCTTAAACAAGCTTATGTGTGAAATGACATCTATACAGAAACATTTCTTCTGATTAGCTTTTTTGGTTTTTTTTTTTCTCCAAAATAAAACATTGGAAAAAAACAAAATGAAGATCAGTGGCAATGGTTACACTGTACTCACACAATTGGGTATCACCCTTGTGTTAGCCCCTGAGTTAGCTCAGGCAGTCAGGTGCTTGAGCAAGCATAAGGTCCTGAGTTACACCCTCCAAACCCCCTTGAAAAAGAGAGAGAGGGCACAAACGTGTAACCCCAGCACTGGGGAGGAGACAGTACCAGCTCACTGAAGATCCAGGCCAAGGCAAGACCTGTCTCAAAAATACAAGGTGGATGGCTACTAAGGAATGGACTCAAAGGTTGTCTTCTGTCCTCCACACACTTACCTACATGAACACATACAAACACACTCTTTTAGAAATGAATGCATCTGTAAACGCCCAGAGATTACCTCCAGAACACTGGCTACACACAGAGGCAATAACGGGTGGGGAAGACCTGTCACTGTGAACCCTTCAATACTGGCACAACTCCGGTCTGTGGCTCATTTAAAACTTTGCTTATTTTAGAAAATGACTCTCACTTCATTCAGGTAGATCTAGTAACTAACAAAACCTTCCTATTCCACATTAGCACAGAACTACAAAACTCATCTAAGTTCAAAGTATAAAAGCACTGAAAAAAGATCAAACTAGCCATTGTCATTTCAGAAAATTTTCATTTAAAAATTCACAAATGAGGGGCTAGGGAGATGGCTCGGCTGGTAAAAGGCCTTAAACACCAGCATGAGGACCTGAGTTCCGATCTCCAAGACTTAAATGTGGATACACACATCTTAGCAGACAAGCAGATCCCTTTAGCATTTGGATCAGCCAGTCTAGCCAGCAAGCCAATCAGTGAACTCCAAACTCAGTGACAGCTCCTGCTTCAAAAGATAGAGAGTACTTGACATCAATCTCTGGCCTCTACATGCATGCATATACACACGTGCACCCACTAACATACACTACATACACAAACGTTATATACTGCACATACATGCCTCACAAATGAGGTATCATTCGGGACTATATTCTAGTCAAATTTTAAAGATAATTCTAAAGTAACAAACACATTCTGACTTTAAGTCTTGTGGATTCCAGTGAGTCTATAAAACAGCAATCTGAATATAACCTCACCTCGATGACTCAGACATTACTGAGATCATCAATTTCTAGTACGTACAATGACACATTACAGCCTCACTCTGCTACCGTCAGTCAGCTGTGAGTCTCTCTCTTAGATCTGAATCTATTTACTGGTTAGTAATTTTCCTAACTCTTCTGCATACGCTCTGCACTAAACTGAGCTTAAAACTCTCAATCTTAGGTTCAAATTTGTTTCCACAACTTTTTAAATACGTTTTCCTAAGTATCTGTTTTTCCCTGCCCTTCTCTTCTTTCGTTGTGACAAGCTTCCCACCCCAATGACTTGAGGCTTGGATACATGATTTAATTGGGCCACAGTTTGTAAGTGGACATGCCTTACCATGCACGCTATTGTGGTTTGCCTCTAGAGGCCTTGAATTTCTATTCTTTCTCTGCCTTGAGGTCAACAAGCCCTAGATAATGGCTGTTCTTTCCACTCAGACCCAGAACGAGATACACAAAGTAAAGACAAGATAGGCGCATGACCAAGAAATCACTGAAATTCCAAGGTTACATGTTGTTGCTGCAATACCTAACTCCTAGAAGCACAGCTATGATTTAACTCTCCTTAGATTCAATTGCTGCCTCAGCAAAATGTATCAGTACTAGCTTACACATCTAAACTAATGTGAAAGAGACAGACTCTGTCTCTGGCGTGTGTGTGGTACTTCACACAGTATTAGTAAACAAGAGACACTCAACAGTAGTAGATACAATGCCTCTTACCCAGCAGAAAGGTAAGCCCTAGTAAATACAGGCAGGCATAAGAGGACTCAGGTTCCAGACACAATGGTCTGAACTAAAACGCAGCTGTCTCCATTGACTAAATCTATTCTTTTTGTGTATTTCTCCTGAAGTCATTGCAGGTTCTGGAAACATACCCCTAGTTAATAGGGAAGGAGATAAGAATGTGAGTTCATTTTTAAAACATAAAAATTAACACATGATATACGAAATAACTTTGTTAAAAGGTCAAAATCTAGTTAATTAAAAAACCAAGTGGAATATTATATACATATTCAACTCTGGAAGAAAGGCGTTTTATAATGTAACTTACTGAGGGAGAAAGGTCCATGCACATTAATTCTAAAATCCCATCCAAGGAAAAACTACAATAACCATTGTGGCTTTCTACCTTTGTTAGTCCTTAAACACTCCTGTGGTAAATTCAGGCTTTGAAATTAGTGTCACGCACTCAACACTTCCTATAAAAAGATAGGCACTTAATGTCTCACCGACTTAATCCTCTCATTTAATTCTACTGATGTCCAAAGAAGAGGGATCGCCTTACCGTGACCCATTTCAGAACCAGATCTCCAGGAACACGCTTGATTTCAAAATAGAGCACACTCCTGGCAAGTATGTCTATTATTTAGTGATTGCTTAAGTCAGAGAAAGCCAGCATTTCTACTACAAACCCAAGGTGGCAAGACTGTATTCAGAGGGACTACTTAGCAGTTTTCCTTTCTTCCACTCAGTTAAATAATTCTGAGCAATAGCATTTTAAAGGTTTCCAAGGAAATAGTGTAAAATACCTGCTTCTTGGCTACTCAAATACTTCTTCAGCTGCATATTCTTTTACGTAGAAACTTCAACAGTAAGAAACTGCCCAAACCAATGTGAATACTGCAGATATTTCTACTATACAGTCAGATATTAAATATGCTATCAGAGAAAGGAGTCCCAGTATACTGAACCTCTTCAAAACATGAATACGCACAGCAAAGTGGCACATTCGCCCCCAATGATTTACAGAAGCAATCAGTTCAGCTATGGATCACACTGGGTGAACCAAACTTTTATACGCAGCATCTCTTGAGGAAAGGGCATAGAAGCATCATCCAAGAGGCAAAATTGCAATTCTGCTTAGGAATGTACTTCCTGGGGGCTGGAGAGAAGGCTCGGTAGTTAGGAGCACTGGCTGCTCTCTGCAGAGGACTCAAGTTCAGTTTCCAGCACCCACGTACTGGCTCACAGCCATCCACAGTTCTAGCTTCAAGGGATCTGACGTCCCCTTCTGTCCTTGATGGGCACCAGCCAAGCACGTAATGCACACACATTCATTTGTTTAGGCAAAATATTCATACACATAAAAATAAGTAAATCTTTTTAAAATAAAAAAATGTACAACCTGTGTGTCTGTGGGTCAGTGACCCATACAAAATACAGATGCAACAACACAGAATAAAAAATCAAATTGCATACTTTCCGGGAAACAGTCGTAAACAAAATTATAACTATGGTAAAACTATGACAGTTACCAATCTCTAGCTTCCTACTATCCAGCTGGTTCATCTAACAATAAACAGGAGTTCAGAGTTTATTTTGATTGCACCACCCCAAGCTAGATGCAGATGTGTGAGTAGAGTTTTAAGGGTGGGAGAAACTAAAAGCTCGCCTCTTTTTTGAAGAGCACTCACTGCTTTTAACTATTTCTCAATTCATATACTTGTCATACCACATTCGATTGACTCTACCTGGTAAAGTCAATTTTAAGTATTATTTAAAATACTCAAAACCAACCGTTTGGAAACCCTTTAATAGCCAAACAAACAATATCGATTCAATTTGTGATAGATTCTGATTAAAATTACTAAAAAATCCTTCATTGTATGTTAATTAGAATTTCTGTTAGACTTCTCATTTGGTCAGAATTCCTCTTTTCCCCAAAGGCACAATCAGCAACACCCAGAAGCATTAAACCTAACAACTGCCATGGTCATCGCATGTCTCCCCTCACTTATTTTTACCTTCTCCAGCCTCTCAAAGTATTCCCGAAGGAATGCCATGGGTCTCTCGGGTCGAGCTGTGCACAACTGCACAATAGAATCCTTTAGCAGGGCCTGGATGTTGTGCTTCTGGACATAGATCTCACATTCCCGGAGGCTCCGCTCTTCCTCACTGGCGGTAGTACTGCCAGACGCCATGGTTCTCTAGGAGAAAAAACACGGGTGTGCTGGGTAAGCTATACAGTACAAACACGAGTTTAGCCTGTGACTTATTAAATTCACTAAGACAACAGATTCCTATCAGTCTTTTCCATACTCAATAGAGTTTAAGAAGAGGTGGGGAAGTGGGATATAAAATATGTACAGAATTTGAATTCTTCAAAATAAGCATTTCATTTAGTTCCTCCTGTTCAATCTGAGCTCAGTAAGCACAGTCAGAGAAGACCCTTAGCTCCTGGGAGGAAGCGTGAGCCAGTATGCCCTGCTGAGCAAGCAAGGCAGTGCTGAGCACTCAGAGGCCTTAAGGGAATTTCATTCAGTAATAGTCTTGCAAAAGACATCATGATGATGACGTGGGATATGTGTAAGCGGTAAACAGGACAGAGAATTACAAGGGCTCACAGGTCGGCTCTAAGTGAAAGCACAGAGCACAATGAAGAACATCTGACATTCCCCTGTGCACACCTCCCATCCCTCGAGCACAGCTAATGCCACACAGCAAACCACCAGGGCAAAAGAGCCTCTGAAACACAAAAGAAGCTTCGGGTGCCTTTTCTCAACCATCTTTCACTCCACTATCTTTCACTAAACTCCAGCCCTAGATGGTAATACAATTACCATTGGAAAGAGTTGAAAAGGTAGTAATATAAAAAAAAAAAAATCAAGCAAACTAAGATTTCCTTCATCTGGACAGGAATATGCTAAAAATACATTGGTTTGAAGCTTGCAGGATGGCCCAATAGATAAAACTGCATTCCAAGCTACATTACTGTGAAACAGAAACACAATAATGGGCAGCCAAACTGTCACAGAATTAAAAGCTTGGTGCTTGAACAGTCATTCAGTTTTCCTCTTAATTACTAAGCACCTGAGATTAAAAGATGACTCCCTCTCCGCTCTGCAAACCGCTTTTCAGATTAAATGCTCACAGACCCGCCAAGTAAACCTCCGAACTTAAAAGAAACTGCAGGATAAAGAACTTCTTCAAAGTGCTACTGTGTTATCATTTTGTTTTGACAACTTCCAAGATAAAGTCAATAACAAGCAATTAACAGACCAGGAGAAAGTTCCTGGCTCCAGGACCAGCGGACACATTACAAACCACAGAGGCAGGCCGCTTTCGGAATAACTCTAAAGGGAAGACTGTTCACTGTAAGACGGCATTTGTCCTTGCCCTGCTCCAGGTCCGACAACCACAGGCAAGCAAGAATTTACTCCAGTGGAATTCTCTCCATTTTAAATACTGAAGGCCACCAGGACTGTGCAGGACACAAATCTTTTATGTTTCAAAGCAACTAGTCTTATTTCAAGAATGCCAGTACATGTATATTTAATTGATCAGAGAAATCGTTCTCAGATCTAGGCTCTGGCTGGTAAAGATGGCTCAAGGTAATGAGTGGAAAATGGTTTATGCATCACAAAGACCAAAACGGTGGCGCTGGTAAACACATACAAACACTCCCCCCTCCCCCAAATTACTGCAGTCACCATGTCTAATTTTATGGCCTTAATATTTTTAATCGGGTATGTCTTAATTCCACACTTGTGTTTATTTTTTCAAAGCCCAACAACTTAGCTACCCTCCAAAACAAACACTTCAAAGCACTGTCTATTCGTGTGGGCAGACTCTGGAGGAAATTCGGTTCTGACGAAACTCTCGCTCTCAGAAGGGCTACACTGGAAGACATATTTAAAACGCTTTGAGAGCCTGTTGCTCAGGCGCCCCACATCCCCTTGAAGGATGCCGAGGAACACTGACACGGCCTTGGGGGGTTGTCTTCTGGCTCGAGCTTTCTGTCCCCGAACCCTTACTGAGCTGCAGAGGTTAACAGGCGCCGCGTATTTTCAAGGAGGAGGACAGGAGAGTGCCCTTCACTTAGGCCACGGTCATGAGCACTGAATGCAGAAGGACGACCCCTCATCCCTCACCAGCCCTGAGGCCTCGGACGCCCGAGCAGGAGACCTGGGAAAGCTGGGGTGGGCGGTGGGGGGTGGATCTCGGGAAAGGAGAAGTGAAGAGGGGGAACAAAGGGAAAGGGAGAGAGCCTGAAATCACCGAGTGGAGGGGTGGAGGGGGGGCGAGCCCGCGAAGGGGAGGGGAACCAGACGCAGAAATGACCGGGTGGAGGTGAAGACTACAGCCGAGTAGCAAGACCAGAACGAAGAACCGTGGCGGATTCCGGTTAAAAATCGAGCTGTTGTCCTTCAGGAAGTGGGGGAGGGTGGACGAGCGCGGAGGCCGCCGGCGCGCGGGGGCGGAGGCGGCCGGGGAGCGGAGGGAGGCCCGAAGGCCGCGCAGGACTGGGGACACGGAGACGCGAAGGCCGGGGGCGGGACGGTGGGGGGCACGGGTGGCCTAGGGCCCCGTGAAGAGGAGGGGGTGCAGATGCGACCCGAGAGTGCGAGGCCTCCGGCCGCCTCGGAGGCACAGGGGGTGCGGCCGTCCCCCCGCAGCGCGCTCCCCGGGGCGCCATCTTGGCTCGCTCCCGCGCCTCCAGGAACGCGCGGCGGGGCATCGCGGCCGCTGGCTCCCGGTGGCAGCTCGCGGGCCCGCACTCACCTGCGGACGAGCGGACGGGCGGGACTTGCACGGGACGAGGCTGCCGGGGTACCGGGCGTCCTCAGGGTTCAGCTCGCAGCCTCACTCCACTCTGCGATAGCGGCTCGGCGACGGCTCCACCGGAAACGAGCCGACCGCAGCCAATCAGAGCTCGGCTGCTGACGTCAATGCGCCTCGCTCTGGCCAGAGCGGTTGCCTTGGCAACCTTAAAGGGGCAGACGCCTGGGTTCCTCCTTCCCCCCCCCACCCTTAGCCCGTCGTCTTCTGGCTAGAATCGTTCACTTGCAACGCGAATATCCATCTTATCTCGTCGCCTGTGCACAACCCCTTCCTCGCTCCTATCTTTTCCTTCTCTTCCCGCAAGCCTAGTTTCTGTCTCCTTTCTTTCACCTGCCCCATCCTTACCTGTTTCTAGGTGTCTAAAGGGTCCTCTTGATTCTTCTGCGGTTCGGAGCTCTCAGCCTCTCTCCTCCTCGGTTCCTCTCACGTCTGCCTCCCTCCACGCCTCTGCCTTTTCTCCCTCCCTTCAACCCCTCCTCCGGCTGACCCACGTGGGACGTTCTGGTGACAGGTGGGCGACTCCGCCCTGGGTCCTTTTGGGGGGAGGGGGTGCTCTGGACGCCGGGCAGACGGAGAGATTCCTGCTGTTTTCCAGGCCCTAGAGGAGGCGGAGGCCCTGGCGGATCTGCCACAGCTGAGCTCTAGCGGATGCTGGGATGCTCGAGGTCGACAGACTACGCATCCTGACTAGGCCCCGAAGATAGCCGGGGCTCCGGACTCGGCCTGTCATCCGGTCCAAGAAATCTGAGCCCTCATCAAGCCTCTGCTTGACTAATCTGACTGCTGTCATCAGTGGAGGCCCTATGGTGCCTACAGAGGCACAAGATCATGGGGGAAAGACTTCCAAAAGGAGATCTGAGTCCTGCTAATGCCCTATATATCTTGTCTGATTGCGTGGTGAGCAGTACAGGCGGGCAGATCAAGTCACTGACCACACAAAAAAATCTCGGCTACAGGAAGAAAACAGGAGAATTTTGGAGAAAAGGCAACTCTGTTATTCCTTCAAACCAACTTTCCTCCATTAGTATCTGGAAATGAAAATAAGGGAGACAGTTTTAGACATATGAAGTATTAGAATAAAGTGGGCCTAAATACATACATAAAGTAGGCTCTTGCATTATGCGTGGCTGCGTGGCTGTGGGTGTTAATGGCCTCATCATGTCTGTTCTAGGGCAGTATTGGAGAAAACATTATGTAGAAAACACTCAATACCCAAAAAGGTAATACTATCTCCCGCATGATTTTCACATTGATCCCAGGTTAAGATATTTAAGCTAAATGGTATTTTAAAATTTCCCTTTTTTTAACTTTTTCAATGTCGCTATTAAAAACTTTTAGTTACATTCTACGTCTCCCATTTCTGTTAGGCAGAGCTGTCTTAGGAGCCTGTCTTCATCCTTAAATCCCCTAGACTAAAATAAGGGCTCTGAATATTAGTTATGACTACGCCCTGGTAGTCAGGGGAAGGAAGGGGGACTAGAAGAAGGAAATTACTCCCTTCAATACTCCCCACCCCCCAGCATGTTGAATATTGGTTTTTCTCTCCAGAGATGGGTGGATTAAAGACAGTCATATAGGATTTCACCCTCTCCAGTACAAAGAAAGGCTTACAAATTCAACCCTGAGCTGGCAAACAGGAGAGGAAATTTGATAGCATTGAGCATGCCTGGTCGTGCTGGGGGGGGGGGGTCACAGCAGATAAATCTGAGTTTGGTTTCATGCTCTGTCATCTCCGGTGATGGGCCTAATCTCCATGTGCCTCATTTCCCTTCATCCCCAAAGAATAAATGGAACTGTATCAACACTGACTAACATAGATAAAACTATGTTAACACTGACTAACATAGATAAAAGCAAACATGTGTGTAGCACCTACCATGTCTGTAAATGGTCCTAGTTGCTTCAGACATCATCGTGATCATTCTAAGGTGTTATCTTTTCGGGGAGGTGGGGGAATGACACAAGAAGTTAGGTGACTTACAGTTAGAGTGGTTCAAACCCAAGCACCGACCATAAATCACCTCCCTAGCAGCGTGCAACACACACACATATACACAGCATCACATACAATGTAGGAAACATTACATGAGAGTTTATTTCTTATTTCTCTCGCCTCCTAAACTGCAAGGTTAAGGGTGAGTGATACTGCGTCCAAGCCTTAGTGTTACCTTCCTAAGGCAGTTAAACCACTTTAAAGAAGGAAACAAGCAAGCTCATGACACGGAGCCCGATATTTGGAGTGACAGCTGCTTCCTTGCTAAGACCTGGCTGTGCGTCCCCATTCAACTGCAGGTAGGCATCAGTCCAGCCACCACCGTTTCCTGTGTCAGTTGCTCTCAGCCTTGTTCTAGCTGCCAGATTCTCATGTCAGGGCTTCAGAAGACAAAAAGGGAACTGGGCAGTGGATAGCTGAGCCCGGGAGGGTTCGCTGAGACAGCTGTTGTGGAAATCCAACAGCCTCCGGGCTTTCCAAAGGGCGCAAATGGGCTTGCAATTTCCCTGGGGCACTCTGAGAATATCAACTTGTCAATTCCAAGGCAGAAATAACAGCTGTTTGACTGTAGCATCTTCAAGATTTCCCTTCCCTAAAGACTATCTGCCCTAGACTTAAAGATCTGACATTTTTTTCTTTCAGCCTGTGCCGTTAAGAAGTTTACATTTCTAGATCAGTACATTTGTAAGTAAATTTTATTATTTGAACTCCATAATTGCCATCCCAATTTTTGTGAAACTGTCAAAATAATTTCACTGGGACATTAATAAGTAAAAGCAGAAAAAACTAGCATAAAAAAGAAATGGGGGGGGTGCTGAAGAGATGGCTCAGAGGTTAAGAACACTAGCTGTTTTCCAGAGGTCCCTGAGTTCAATTCCCAGCAACCACATGGTGGTTCCCAACCATCTGTAATGAGATCTGATGCCCTCTTCTGGCCTGCAGGCAGAACATTATATGCATAATAAATAAATAAATCTTTTTTTAAAAAAAAAAAAGGAATATGGGACCCATTCCCCATCCTGAGTTGCTTTGCTCAAAGTTGCAGTGGGTAGGGGGAGGCTTGGTCCTGCATCAAGTCCATGTGCCAAGCTAGTTGACTCCCAGTGGGAGGCCTGCCTCTTTCTGAAGGGAGACAGAAGAGGAGTGAATGAGGGAGGGGAGTAGAAGCAAGGTGCAGGGAGGGAACAGGAGAAGGGAGGGGAAACTGTTGTCAGTATATAAGATAAGTGAAAAAATAATAAAAGACATTTTTAAATGTTGGGAACTATTATTTTCAGGTGTGTGACTTTTGTTTACGCTGCATTTGTTTAACTCTGTGAAGCTGTGTTACTGTGCCTGTCTATAACACTGGATGGTCCTAATAAAGAG